>OX352762.1:44058484-44658484 GCA_947095585.1 Nephrocerus scutellatus
CATATTCCATATTCCATATTTCATATTTCATATTTCATATTTCATATTCCATATTCCATATTTCATACTTCATATTTCATATTTCATATTTCATATTCCATATTCCATATTTCATATTTCATATTTCATATTTCATATTCATATTTCCATATTTCATATTTCATATTTCATATTTCATATTTCATATTTCATATTTCATATTTCATATTTCATATTTCATATTTCATATTTCATATTTCATATTTCATATTTCATATTTCATATTTCATATTTCATATTTCATATTTCATATTTCATATTTCATATTCATATTCATATTTCATATTTCATATTTCATATTTCATATTTCATATTTCATATTTCATATTTCATATTTCCATATTTCATATTCATATTCATATTCATATTTCATATTTCATATTTCATATTTCATATTTCATATTTCATATTTCATATTTCATATTTCATATTTCATATTTCATATTTCATATTTCATATTTCATATTTCATTATTTCATATTTCATATTTCATATTTCATATTTCATATTTCATATTTCATATTTCATATTTCATATTTCATATTCATATTTCATATTTCATATATTCATATTTCATATTTCATATTTCATATTTCATATTTCATATTTCATATTTCATATTTCATATTCATATTTCATATTTCATATTTCATATTATTCATATTTCATATTTCATATTTCATATTTCATATTTCATATTTCATATTTCATATTTCATATTTCATATTTCATATTTCATATTCATATTTCATTTCATATTTCATATTTCATATTTCATATTTCATATTTCATATTTCATATTTCATATTCATATTTCATATTTCAATATTTCATATTTCATATTTCATATTTCATATTTCATATTTCATATTTCATATTTCATATTTCATATTTCATAATTTCATATTTCATATTTCATATTTCATATTTCATATTTCATATTTCATATTCATATTCATATTTCATATTTCATATTTCATATTTCATATTTCATATTTCATATTTACATATTTCATATTTCATATTTCATATTTCATATTTCATATTTCATATTTCATATTTCATATTTCATATTTCATATTTCATATTTCATATTTCATATTTCATATTTCATATTTTCATATTTCATATTTCATATTTCATATTTCATATTTCATATTTCATATTTCATATTTCATATTTCATATTTCATATTTCATATTTCATATTCATATTCATATTTCATATTTCATATTTCATATTTCATATTTCAATTCATATTTCATATTTCATATTTCATATTCATATTTCATATTTCATATTTCATATTTCATATTTCATATTTCTATTCATATTTCATATTTCATATTTCATATTTCATATTTCATATTCATATTTCATATTTCATATTTCATATTTCATATTTCATATTTCATATTTCATATTTCATATTTCATATTTCATATTTCATATTTCATATTTCATATTTCATATTTCATATTTCATATTTCAATTTCATATTTCATATTCATATTTCATATTTCATATTTCATATTTCATATTTCATATTTCATATTTATATTTCATATTCATATTTCATATTTCATATTTCATATTTCATATTTCATATTTCATATTTCATATTTCATATTCATATTTCATATTTCATATTTCATATTTCATATTTCATATTTCATATTTCATTATTTCATATTTCATATTTCATATTTCATATTTCATATTTCATATTCATATTTCATATTTCATATTTCATATTTCATATTTCATATTTCATATTTCATATTTCATATTTCATATTTCATATTTCATATTTCATATTTCATATTTCATATTTCATATTTCATATTTCATATTTCATATTTCATATTTCATATTTCATATTTCATATTTCATATTTCATATTTCATATTCATATTCATATTTCATATTTCAATTTATATTTCATATTTCATATTTCATATTCATATTTCATATTTCATATTTCATATTTCATATTTCATATTTCATATTTCATATTTCATATTTCATATTTCATATTTCATATTTCATATTTCATATTTCATATTTCATATTTCATATTTCATATTTAATATTTCATATTCATATTTCAATCTTTCATATTTCATATTTCATATTTCATATTTCATATTTCATATTTCATATTTCATATTTCATATTTCATATTTCATATTCATATTTCATATTTCATATTTCATATTTCATATTTCATATTTCATATTTCATATTTCATATTTCATATTTCATATTCATATTCATATTTCATATTTCATATTTCATATTTCATATTTCATATTTCATATTCATATTTCATATTTCATATTTCATATTTCATATTTCATATTTCATATTTCATATTTCATATTTCATATTTCATATTTCATATTTCATATTTCATATTCATATTTCATATTTCATATTCATATTTCATATTTCATATTCATATTTCATATTCATATTTCATATTTCATATTTCATATTCATATTTCATATTTCATATTCATATTTCATATTTCATATTTCATATTTCATATTTCATATTTCATATTTCATATTTCATATTTCATATTTCATATTTCATATTTCATATTTCATATTTCATATTTCATATTTCATATTTCATATTTCATATTTCATATTTCATATTTCATATTTCATATTTCATATTTCATATTTCATATTTCATATTTCATATTTCATATTATTTCATATTTCATATTTCAATTTCATATTTCATATTTCATATTTCATATTTCATATTTCATATTTCATATTTCATATTTCATATTTCATATTTCATATTTCATATTTCATATTTCATATTCATATTTCATATTTCATATTTCATATTTCATATTTCATATTTCATATTTCATATTTCATATTTCATATTTCATATTTCATATTTCATATTTCATATTTCATATTTCATATTTCATATTTCATATTTCATATTTCATATTTCATATTTCATATTTCATATTTCATATTTCATATTTCATATTTCATATTTCATATTTCATATTTCATATTTCATATTTCATATTTCATATTTCATATTCTATTTCATATTTCATATTTCATATTTCATATTTCATATTTCATATTTCATATTTCATATTTCATATTTCATATTCATATTTCATATTTCATATTCATATTTAATTTCATATTTCATATTTCATATTTCATATTTCATATTTCATATTTCATATTCATATTTCATATTTCATATTTTCATATTTCATATTTCAATTCATATTTCATATTTCATATTTCATATTTCATATTTCATATTTCATATTTCATATTTCATATTTCATATTTCATATTTCATATTCATATTTCATATTTCATATTCATATTTCATATTTCATATTTCATATTTCATATTTCATATTTCATATTTCATATTTCATATTCATATTTCATATTTCATATTTCATATTTCATATTTCATATTTCATATTCATATTTCATATTTCATTTCATATTTCATATTTCAATTCATATTTCATATTTCATATTTCATATTTCATATTTCATATTCCATATTTCATATTCATATTTCATATTTCATATTTCATATTCATATTTCATATTTCATATTTCATATTTCATATTTCATATTCATACTTCATATTTCATATTCATATTCTATTCATATTTCTATTCCATATTCCATATTTCATATTTCATATTTCATATTCATATTCCATATTCCATATTTCATACTTCATATTTCATATTTCATATTTCATATCTTCCATATTTCATATTTCATATTTCATATTTCATATTTCCATATTTCATATTTCATATTTCATATTTCATATTTCATATTTCATATTCATATTCATATTTCATATTTCATATTTCATATTTCATATTTCATATTCATATTTCATATTTCATATTTCATATTTCATATTTCATATTTCATATTTCATATTTCATATTCATATTTCATATTTCATATTTCATATTTCATATTTCATATTTCATATTTCATATTTCATATTTCATATTTCATATTTCATATTTCATATTTATATTTCATATTTCATATTTCATATTTCATATTCATATTCATATTTCATATTTCATATTTCATATTTCATATTTCATATTTCATATTTCATATTTCATATTTCATATTTCATATTTCATATTCATATTTCATATTTCATATTTCATATTTCATATTCATATTTCATATTTCATATTTCATATTTCATATTTCATATTTCATATTTCATATTCATATTTCATATTTCATATTCATTTTCATATTTCATATTTCATATTTCATATTTCATATTTCATATTTCATATTCATATTTCATATTTCATATTCATATTTCATATTTCATATTTCATATTTCATATTTCATATTTCATATTTCATATTCATATTTCATATTTCATATTTCATATTTCATATTTCATATTTCATATTTCATATTTCATATTTCATATTTCATATTTCATATTTCATATTTCATATTCATATTTCATATTTCATATTTCATATTTCATATTTCATATTTCATATTTCATATTTCATATTTCATATTTCATATTCATATTTCATATTTCATATTTCATATTTCATATTTCATATTTCATATTTCATATTTCATATTTCATATTTCATATTTCATATTTCATATTTCATATTTCATATTTCATATTTCATATTTCATATTTCATATTTCATATTCATATTTCATATTTCATATTTCATATTTCATATTTCATATTTCATATTTCATATTTCATATTTCATATTTCATATTCATATTTCATATTCATATTTCATATTTCATATTTCATATTTCATATTTCATATTTCATATTTCATATTTCATATTTCATATTTCATATTTCATATTTCATATTTCATATTTCATATTTCATATTTCATATTTCATATTTCATATTCATATTTCATATTCATATTTCATATTTCATATTTCATATTTCATATTTCATATTTCATATTTCATATTTCATATTTCATATTTCATATTTCATATTTCATATTTCATATTTCATATTTCATATTTCATATTCATATTTCATATTTCATATTTCATATTTCATATTTCATATTTCATATTTCATATTTCATATTTCATATTTCATATTTCATATTTCATATTTCATATTTCATATTCATATTTCATATTTCATATTTCATCATATTTCATATTTCATATTTCATATTTCATATTTCATATTTCATATTTCATATTTCATATTCATATTTCATATTTCATATTTCATATTTCATATTTCATATTTCATATTTCATATTTCATATTTCATATTTCATATTTCATATTTCATATTCATATTCATATTTCATATTTCATCATATTTCATATTTCATATTCATATTTCATATTTCATATTTCATATTTCATATTTCATATTTCATATTTCATATTTCATATTTCATATTCATATTTCATATTTCATTTTTCATATTCATATTTCATATTTCATATTTCATTCATTTTCATATTTCATATTCATATTTCATATTTCATATTTCATATTTCATATTTCATATTTCATGTTTCATATTTCATATTATTTCATATTTCATATTTCATATTTCATATTCATATTTCATATTTCATATTTCATATTTCATATTTCATATTTCATATTTCATATTTCATATTTCATATTTCATATTTCATATTTCATATTTCATATTTCATATTTCATATTTCATATTTCATATTTCATATTTCATATTTCATATTTCATATTCATATTCATATTTCATATTTCATATTTCATATTTCATATTTCATATTCATATTTCATATTTCATATTTCATATTTCATATTTCATATTTCATATTTCATATTTCATATTTCATATTTCATATTTCATATTTCATATTTCATATTTCATATTTCATATTTCATATTTCATATTTCATATTTCATATTTCATATTTCATATTTCATATTTCATATTTCATATTTCATATTTCATATTTCATATTTCATATTTCATATTTCATATTCATATTTCATATTTCATATTTCATATTCATATTTCATATTTCATATTTCATATTTCATATTTCATATTATTCATGTTCATATTTCATATTTCATATTTCATATTCATATTTCATATTCATATTTCATATTTCTATTTCATATTCATATTTCATATTTCATATTTCATATTTCATATTTCATATTTCATATTTCATATTTCATATTTCATATTTCATATTTCATATTTCATATTTCATATTTCATATTTCATATTTCATATTTCATATTTCATATTTCATATTTCATATTTCATATTTCATATTTCATATTTCATATTTCATATTCATATTTCATATTTCATATTTCATATTTCATATTTCATATTTCATATTTCATATTTCATATTTCATATTTCATATTTCATATTTCATATTTCATATTTCATATTTCATATTTCATATTCATATTTCATATTTCATATTTCATATTTCATATTTCATATTTCATATTTCATATTTCATATTTCATATTTCATATTTCATATTTCATATTTCATATTTCATATTTCATATTTCATATTTCATATTTCATATTTCATATTTCATATTTCATATTTCATATTTCATATTTCATATTTCATATTTCATATTTCATATTTCATATTTCATATTTCATATTTCATATTTCATATTTCATATTTCATATTTCATATTTCATATTTCATATTTCATATTTCATATTTCATATTTCATATTTCATATTTCATATTTCATATTTCATATTTCATATTTCATATTTCATATTTCATATTTCATATTTCATATTTCATATTTCATATTTCATATTTCATATTTCATATTTCATATTTCATATTTCATATTTCATATTTCATATTTCATATTTCATATTTCATATTTCATATTTCATATTTCATATTTCATATTTCATATTTCATATTTCATATTTCATATTTCATATTTCATATTTCATATTTCATATTTCATATTTCATATTTCATATTTCATATTTCATATTTCATATTTCATATTTCATATTTCATATTTCATATTTCATATTCATATTTCATATTTCATATTTCATATTTCATATTTCATATTTCATATTTCATATTTCATATTTCATATTTCATATTTCATATTTCATATTTCATATTTCATATTTCATATTTCATATTCATATTTCATATTTCATATTTCATATTTCATATTTCATATTTCATATTTCATATTTCATATTTCATATTTCATATTTCATATTTCATATTTCATATTTCATATTTCATATTTCATATTCATATTTCATATTTCATATTTCATATTTCATATTTCATATTTCATATTTCATATTTCATATTTCATAATTCATAATTCATAATTCATATTTCATATTTCATATTTCATATTTCATATTTCATATTACATATCTCATATCTCATATTACATATTTCATATCTCATATCTCATATCTCATATCTCATATTTCATATCTCATATTTCATATTTCATATTTCATATTTCATATTTCATATTTCATATTTCATATTTCATATTTCATATTTCATATTTCATATTTCATATTTCATATCTCATATTTCATATTTCATATTTCATATTTCATAATTCATATTTCATATTTCATATTTCATATTTCATATTTCATATTTCATATTACATATTTCATATTTCATATTTCATATTTCATATTTCATATTTCATATTCATATTTCATATTTCATATTCATATTTCATATTTCATATTTCATATTTCATATTTCATATTTCATATTTCATATTTCATATTTCATATTTCACATTTCATATTTCATATTTCATATTTCATATTTCATATTTCATATTTCATATTTCATATTTCATATTTCATATTTCATATTTCATATTTCATATTTCATATTTCATATTTCATATTTCATATTTCATATTTCATATTTCATATTTCATATTTCATATTTCATATTTCATATTTCATATTTCATATTTCATATTTCATATTTCATATTTCATATTTCATATTTCATATTTCATATTTCATATTTCATATTTCATATTTCATATTTCATATTTCATATTTCATATTTCATATTCATATTTCATATTTCATATTTCATATTTCATATTTCATATTTCATATTTCATATTTCTATTTCATATTTCATATTTCATATTTCATATTTCATATTTCATATTTCATATTTCATATTTCATATTTCATATTTCATATTTCATATTTCATATTTCATATTTCATATTTCATATTTCATATTTCATATTTCATATTTCATATTCATATTTCATATTTCATATTTCATATTTCATATTTCATATTTCATATTTCATATTTCATATTTCATATTTCATATTTCATATTTCATATTTCATATTTCATATTTCATATTTCATATTTCATATTTCATATTTCATATTTCATATTTCATATTTCATATTTCATATTTCATATTTCATATTTCATATTTCATATTTCATATTTCATATTTCATATTTCATATTTCATATTTCATATTTCATATTTCATATTTCATATTTCATATTTCATATTTCATATTTCATATTTCATATTTCATATTTCATATTTCATATTTCATATTTCATATTTCATATTTCATATTTCATATTTCATATTTCATATTTCATATTTCATATTTCATATTTCATATTTCATATTCCATATTCATATTCATATTTCATATTTCATATTCCATATTTCATATTTCATATTTCATATTCATATTTCATATTTCATATTTCATATTCATATTTCATATTCATATTTCATATTCCATATTTCATATTCATATTTCATATTCCATATTCATATTTCATATTTCATATTTCATATTTCATATTTCATATTTCATATTTCATATTTCATATTTCATATTTCATATTTCATATTTCATATTTCATATTTCATATTTCATATTTCATATTTCATATTTCATATTTCATATTTCATATTTCATATTTCATATTTCATATTCATATTTCATATTTCATATTTCATATTTCATATTTCATATTTCATATTTCATATTTCATATTTCATATTTCATATTTCATATTTCATATTTCATATTTCATATTTCATATTTCATATTTCATATTTCATATTTCATATTTCATATTTCATATTTCATATTTCATATTCATATATTTCATATTTCATATTTCATATTCATATTTCATATTTCATATTTCATATTTCATATTTCATATTTCATATTTCATATTTCATATTTCATATTTCATATTTCATATTTCATATTTCATATTTCATATTTCATATTTCATATTTCATATTTCATATTTCATATTTCATATTTCATATTTCATATTTCATATTTCATATTTCATATTTCATATTTCATATTTCATATTTCATATTTCATATTTCATATTTCATATTTCATATTTCATATTTCATATTTCATATTTCATATTCATATTCATATTCATATTTCATATTTCATATTATATCATATTTCATATTTCATATTCATATTTCATATTTCATATTTCATATTTCATATTTCATATTTCATATTTCATATTTCATATTTCATATTTCATATTTCATATTTCATATTTCATATTTCATATTTCATATTTCATATTTCATATTTCATATTTCATATTTCATATTTCATATTTCATATTTCATATTTCATATTTCATATTTCATATTTCATATTTCATATTTCATATTTCATATTTCATATTTCATATTTCATATTTCATATTTCATATTTCATATTTCATATTTCATATTTCATATTTCATATTTCATATTTCATATTTCATATTTCATATTCCATTTTCATATTTCATATTTCATATTTCATATTTCATATTTCATATTCCATTTTCATATTTCATATTTCATATTTCATATTCATATTTCATATTCATATTCATATTTCATATTTCATATTTCATACTTCATATTTCATACTTCATATTTCATATTTCATATTTCATATTTCATATTTCATATTTCATATTTCATATTTCATATTTCATATTTCATATTTTCATATTTCATATTTCATATTTCATATTTCATATTCATATTTCATATTTCATATTTCATATTTCATATTTCATATTTCATATTTCATATTTCATATTTCATATTTCATATTTCATATTTCATATTTCATATTTCATATTTAATATTTCATATTTCATATTTCATATTTCATATTTCATATTTCATATTTCATATTTCATATTTCATATTTCATATTTCATATTTCATATTTCATATTTCATATTTCATATTTCATATTTCATATTTCATATTTCATATTCATATTTCATATTTCATATTTCATATTTCATATTTCATATTTCATATTTCATATTTCATATTTCATATTTCATATTTCATATTTCATATTTCATATTTCATATTTCATATTTCATATTTCATATTTCATATTTCATATTTCATATTTCATATTTCATATTTCATATTTCATATTTCATATTTCATATTTCATATTTCATATTTCATATTTCATATTTCATATTTCATATTTCATATTTCATATTTCATATTTCATATTTCATATTTCATATTTCATATTTCATATTTCATATTCATATTTCATATTTCATATTTCATATTTCATATTTCATATTTATTTCATGTTTCATATTTCTTATTTCATATTTCATATTTCATATTTCATGTTTCATGTTTCATATTTCATATTTCATATTTCATATTTCATGTTTCATATTTCATATTTCATATTTCATATTTCATATTTCATATTTCATATTTCATATTTCATATTTCATATTTCATATTTCATATTTCATATTTCATATTTATATTTCATATTTCATATTTCATATTTCATATTTCATATTTCATATTTCATATTTCAAATTTCATATTTCATATTTCATATTTCATATTTCATATTTCATATTTCATATTTCATATTTCATATTTCATATTTCATATTTCATATTTCATATTTCATATTTCAGATTTCATATTTCATATTTCATATTTCATATTTCATATTTCTATTTCATATTTCATATTTCATATTTCATATTTCATATTTCATATTTCATATTCATATTTCATATTTCATATTTCATATTTCATATTTCATACTTCATATTTCATATTTCATATTTCATATTTCATATTTCATATTTCATATTTCATATTTCATATTTCATATTTCATATTTCATATTTCATATTTCATATTTCATATTTCATATTTCATATTTCATATTTCATATTTCATATTCATATTTCATATTTCATATTTCATATTTCATATTTCATATTTCATATTTCATATTTCATATTTCATATTTCATATTTCATATTTCATATTTCATATTTCATATTTCATATTTCATATTTCATATTTCATATTTCATATTTCATATTTCATATTTCATATTTCATATTTCATATTTCATATTTCATATTTCATATTTCATATTTCATATTTCATATTTCATATTTCATATTTCATATTTCATATTTCATATTTCATATTTCATATTTCATATTTCATATTTCATATTTCATATTTCATATTTCATATTTCATATTTCATATTTCATATTTCATATTTCATATTTCATATTTCATATTTCATATTTCATATTTCATATTTCATATTTCATATTCATATTTCATATTTCATATTTCATATTTCATATTTCTAATTTCATATTTCATATTTCATATTTCATATTTCATATTTCATATTTCATATTTCATATTTCATATTTCATATTTCATATTTCATATTTCATATTTCATATTTCATATTTCATATTTCATATTTCATATTTCATATTTCATATTTCATATTTCATATTTCATATTTCATATTTCATATTTCATATTTCATATTTCATATTTCATATTTCATATTTCATATTTCATATTTCATATTTCATATTTCATATTTCATATTTCATATTTCATATTTCATATTTCATATTTCATATTTCATATTTCATATTTCATATTTCATATTTCATATTTCATATTTCATATTTCATATTTCATATTTCATATTTCATATTTCATATTTCATATTTCATATTTCATATTTCATATTTCATATTTCATATTTCATATTTCATATTTCATATTTCATATTTCATATTTCATATTTCATATTTCATATTTCATATTTCATATTTCATATTTCATATTTCATATTTCATATTTCATATTTCATATTTCATATTTCATATTTCATATTTCATATTTCATATTTCATATTTCATATTTCATATTTCATATTTCATATTTCATATTTCATATTTCATATTTCATATTTCATATTTCATATTTCATATTTCATATTTCATATTTCATATTTCATATTTCATATTTCATATTTCATATTTCATATTTCATATTTCATATTTCATATTTCATATTTCATATTTCATATTTCATATTCATATTCCATATTCCATATTTCATATTTCATATTTCATATTTCATATTTCATATTTCATATTTCATATTTCATATTTCATATTTCATATTTCATATTTCATATTTCATATTTCATACTCATACTTCATATTTCATATTTCATATTCATATTCATATTTCATATTTCATATTTCATTTTCATATTTCATATTTCATATTTCATATTTCATATTTCATATTTCATATTTCATATTTCATATTTCATATTTCATATTTCATATTTCATATTTCATATTTCATATTTCATATTTCATATTTCATATTTCATATTTCATATTTCATATTTCATATTTCATATTTCATATTTCATATTTCATATTTCATATTTCATATTTCATATTTCATATTTCATATTTCATATTTCATATTTCATATTTCATATTTCATATTTCATATTTCATATTTCATATTTCATATTTCATATTTCATATTTCATATTTCATATTTCATATTTCATATTTCATATTTCATATTTCATATTTCATATTTCATATTTCATATTTCATATTTCATATTTCATATTTCATATTTCATATTTCATATTTCATATTTCATATTTCCTATTTCATATTTCATATTCATATTTCATATTTCATATTTCATATTTCATATTTCATATTTCATATTTCATATTTCATATTTCATATTTCATATTTCATATTTCATATTTCATATTCATATTTCATATTTCATATTTCATATTTCATATTTCATATTTCATATTTCATATTTCATATTTCATATTTCATATTCATATTTCATATTTCATATTTCATATTTCATATTTCATATTTCATATTTCATATTCATATTTCATATTTCATATTTCATATTTCATATTTCATATTTCATATTTCATATTTCATATTTCATATTTCATATTTCATATTTCATATTTCATATTTCATATTTCATATTTCATATTTCATATTTCATATTTCATATTTCATATTTCATATTTCATATTTCATATTTCATATTTCATATTTCATATTTCATATTTCATATTTCATATTTCATATTTCATATTTCATATTTCATATTTCATATTCATATTTCATATTTCATATTTCATATTTCATATTTCATATTTCATATTTCATATTTCATATTTCATATTTCATATTTCATATTTCATATTTCATATTTCATATTTCATATTTCATATTTCATATTTCATATTTCATATTTCATATTTCATATTTCATATTTCATATTTCATATTTCATATTTCATATTTCATATTTCATATTTCATATTTCATATTTCATATTTCATATTTCATATTTCATATTTCATATTTCATATTCATATTTCATATTTCATATTTCATATTTCATATTTCATATTTCATATTTCATATTTCATATTTCATATTTCATATTTCATATTTCATATTTAATATTTCATATTTCATATTTCATATTTCATATTTCATATTTCATATTTCATATTTCATATTTCATATTTCATATTTCATATTTCATATTTCATATTTCATATTTCATATTTCATATTTCATATTTCATATTTCATATTTCATATTTCATATTTCATATTTCATATTTCATATTTCATATTTCATATTTCATATTTCATATTTCATATTTCATATTTCATATTTCATATTTCATATTTCATATTTCATATTTCATATTTCATATTTCATATTTCATATTTCATATTTCATATTTCATATTTCATATTTCATATTTCATATTTCATATTTCATATTTCATATTTCATATTTCATATTTCATATTTCATATTTCATATTTCATATTTCATATTTCATATTTCATATTTCATATTTCATATTTCATATTTCATATTTCATATTTCATATTTCATATTTCATATTTCATATTTCATATTTCATATTTCATATTTCATATTTCATATTTCATATTTCATATTTCATATTTCATATTTCATATTTCATATTTCATATTTCATATTTCATATTTCATATTTCATATTTCATATTTCATATTTCATATTTCATATTTCATATTTCATATTTCATATTTCATATTTCATATTTCATATTTCATATTTCATATTTCATATTTCATATTTCATATTTCATATTTCATATTTCATATTTCATATTTCATATTTCATATTTCATATTTCATATTTCATATTTCATATTTCATATTTCATATTTCATATTTCATATTTCATATTTCATATTTCATATTTCATATTTCATATTTCATATTTCATATTTCATATTTTCATATTTCATATTTCATATTTTCATATTTCATATTTCATATTTCATATTTCATATTTCATATTTCATATTTCATATTCATATTTCATATTTCATATTTCATATTTCATATTTCATATTTCATATTTCATATTTCATATTTCATATTTCATATTTCATATTTCATATTTCATATTTCATATTTCATATTTCATATTTCATATTTCATATTTCATATTTCATATTTCATATTTCATATTTCATATTTCATATTTCATATTTCATATTTCATATTTCATATTTCATATTTCATATTTCATATTTCATATTTCATATTTCATATTTCATATTTCATATTTCATATTTCATATTTCATATTCATATTTCATATTTCATATTTCATATTTCATATTTCATATTTCATATTTCATATTTCATATTTCATATTTCATATTTCATATTTCATATTTCATATTCATATTTCATATTTCATATTTCATATTTCATATTTCATATTTCATATTTCATATTTCATATTTCATATTTCATATTTCATATTTCATATTTCATATTTCATATTTCATATTTCATATTTCATATTTCATATTTCATATTTCATATTTCATATTTCATATTTCATATTTCATATTTCATATTTCATATTTCATATTTCATATTTCATATTTCATATTTCATATTTCATATTTCATATTTCATATTTCATATTTCATATTTCATATTTCATATTTCATATTTCATATTTCATATTTCATATTTATATATTTTATAGCTCATTTGATTGGTCAACCTGTTTTTCCAGCAATAATGCTGATGAAGCATCACAACTTATCACGTCAACCATTTTCCTAGGAATGAAAATTGCATTCCTTCTTCATTTAAAAAGAAAAATACTAATAAAAATAATTGGTTTAACGAACATTGCAGGTCAGCAGTCGCGTGTAAAAAAGCAGCTCATTTGGACTGCGTTAATTGCACTTCTGAAGAAATCCTTGTAAAGTTTCGAATAGCTAGAAAAAGATCAAACGCTATATTGAAAAGGTCCAAAATAATATATGACCTTAAGATTCGAGATAGCATGCGAAAAATTTTGGATTCTGATTCAAACAGTCGAAGCTTTTGGTCGTTTGCTGCATTGGTTAAAAGAAACTTTGCAGACAATACTTCGTCTATTCCTTCTTTATTTCATAATGGTATTCATTATAGAACTGATATTGAGAGAGCTAATCTCTTAGCTTCTCATTTTGCTGTTGCGTCTACCCTTCCTTTAACTAACCAAAGCCCTCCAATTCACCCGAATCTAGGCCCAGGTATGTCTAAAATCTATTTCATGAAACGGGTTTTTCAAAGATTCTTAAAGAACTTGACCCCAATAAAGCGACTGGCCCCGACGGTATTCCGCCATTAGTATTGAAAAGATGTCATCATACTTTGCAAAACCGCTTAGCAAATTGTTTCATCTCTCAATGAAGTCAAGTGTTTTTCCATCAATTTGGAAAATAGCAAATATTCAACCCGTTCCGAAAAAAGGTGATAACTTCCGTCCTATTGCTTTGTTGTCGGTTCTATCGAATGTAATGGAATCTATCGTTAATTTCAGACTAATGAACTATCTGGATTCGAATGTTCTTTTATCTGATGTGCAGTATGGACTACGTAAAAATCGCTCTTCAGGTGAACTAATGACGTGCATGACTCATTGTTTAGAGCGAAGCATTGAAAACCTAGGTGAAACAAGCGTTGTTTCCTTAGATATTTCTAAAGCTTTTGATAGAGTTTGGCTTGATTGTCTTATTAATAAGATTCGTGCACTGAACTTACAGTCCGCTCTCATTACATGGATTGAGAATTATTTATGGAAACGTAAAATAAAAATTGTATTAAATGGTATATCTTCAGCTTCACATGGTATCAATGCTGGCGTGCCTCAAGGGTCATCCTTGTCGCCCACGCTCTTCTTGATATATATCAACGACCTGTTGTCTTCTACAACCTGTGCTGATGATACAACACTATCGGCTTCCATTGAGTTTGTCAGTCAAAAAGATTGCAATTCTCGCTTGAATGGTTCGCGTGAATTAATGAATTTGACTATTCTGTCGAATATTCAAGTCATTCTCGATTGGGGCATTTCTAATTGAGTAGAATTTAACCCAAATAAATTCCTCTCTTGTCTTTTTTCTCAAAAGACAATTCAACATTACGTTTCACCTGTTATTAATGGTGCCCCTATTGCGAGATCAGATTCACTTAAGTTGTTAGGTTTAAAAGTATCAAGTGATCTTTCCTGGAAGGAACATATTTATGAAATATCAAAAGGAGCTAGCCAATGTTCCTGTGATATCCATTCTTTTGCTGATGATACAACACTATCGGCTTCCATTGAGTTTGTCAGTCAAAAAGATTGCAATTCTCGCTTGAATGGTTCGCGTGAATTAATGAATTTGACTATTCTGTCGAATATTCAAGTCATTCTCGATTGGGGCATTTCTAATAGAGTAGAATTTAACCCAAATAAATTCCTCTCTTGTCTTTTTTCTCAAAAGACAATTCAACATTACGTTTCACCTGTTATTAATGGTGCCCCTATTGCGAGATCAGATTCACTTAAGTTGTTAGGTTTAAAAGTATCAAGTGATCTTTCCTGGAAGGAACATATTTATGAAATATCAAAAGGAGCTAGCCAATGTTTGGGCTTCATAAGACGTTGTAACTTCTACTTCACTCCCTCTGAAGTATTAAGATTATATAAACCTTATGTTAGATCAATTTTAGAATTTAATTCATATGTGTGGAGTGGGCCTCCGAGTTGGCATTTGGTTAACTTGATGGAATTCAGAATAGAGTTATCCGTTTGATAAACGATGTTACCATTACTTCGTCTCTTGATACTTTAGAGCACAGACGAAATGAAGGAGCATTATCTGTTTTCTACAAATTTTACAACGGTAGATGATATTTAGAAACCCGTTCTCTAGTTCCAGGTCTTTTTGTCAGTAACGTAAACACTCGTTTAAGGTTCAATCAACATAGATTTGCCTTAAAACTTTTTTATGTAGAACCCAACACTTTAAATCCTCCTTTTTCCCGAGAGTCTCTTCGATGTGGAATCAATTGTTCGAGCCCGTGTTTCCCGAATCTTATAATCTGCAGGCCTTCAAATTAGCCGTTAACAACTTCCTGAAGGATGATGGATGAAGTATTTATAAGTTGTTTATTAATATAAAATATATATTTAAAAAAAAAAACAAAACAAAAAAAATTGTTTATCAGGGGGGCTCTCATACAAATATTTTACAAAATTTACCCGATTTTCTTTAAATTTTGTACACATGTGTGTCTTCGATGGAAAACACTTTTTGTAAAAATCGCTACATCGCATCAGATCACGGCAAAGTCTGAGCTCTGTGCTTTGTGAGCAGCGCTGTTCGCTGCCGCTGCGTCATTTCGTGAATGATTTTGCCACAAGACGAGCACGCAGTGTGTGTGTGTGTGTGTATCTCCGATTAGAGAATTTACAAGAAAAATTTTAATTTTTATGGGTTGTTTTTTTTAAATTATTTTTATAATTTTTTTTGGTCAAGGTTTTTTGTAGTTTTCCCTGACCATGATCCATTGTTGAAAGCATTTGGACTCGCGTCGTTTTAGTTTCGTGTTCGTTTTTTTTTCGCAATGCTTTTTGAATGAATCAGAGAGAATTCTGAGAAAATAAATTGAAACCGGCTACAAACGAGAGGAATGTGATATATTGTTAATCATGTTTGTAGTTTTCCCTGACCATGATCCATTGTTGAAAGCATTTGGACTCGCGTCGTTTTAGTTTCATGTTCGTTTTTTTTTCGCAATGCTTTTTGAATGAATCAGAGAGAATTCTGAGAAAATAAATTGAAACCGGCTACAAACGAGAGGAATGTGATATATTGTTAATCACATTCCTTCGATTTTTATTTTATTTTGAATTTCAATAAAGGGCTTAGCCAAACTTATTGCCGTGACGCAAGTCATTTAGGGAGTCCTCCCTTGGCAATAAGTCTCCATATAAAAAAAAAAATATTTCATATTTTTTAGGTTGTGAATGAGTGTAGTAGTATCGAAACCGAATCATTTCCATTTTAGGAAATTGTTGAAGAACCGAAAAACCCATTTTAAAATTAATTTAATTAATATATTAATCTGTTTCTTTGGTTTAAATAACGGTTGTTTGATTTACCATTTTGATAAAAACAAATTTAAAACTTTGAAATTTAATGAGAAAACCTATTTTATGTTTTGGATATGATACCTTTTGAAGCAACTGAATGGAACTATCTGATTTTGATGCACCAACCAGTGGAAGTGCAACATTTTGCGGCAATCCGATCTCATAAAAGTTTAAATTTTAAAACACGCTAATTAAAAAAAATAACATTTAATTTAAAAATTTAAGTTCAAAAAAATAAATAATAACATAATAATAAACAAGTAATGTTTAAGTAATAAAAAAAATCTTAGTAAAATTAAATGAACAATAAATAAAGAATTGTTACACTTTGATTCAATCAGTATTTGTGTATGAACTTTACTATAGGAAAAGTAACGATTTGGTTCAAACTAGTTTAAATATAGGAAACGTTTTGTTTTGATGCAATGATTTACTGGAATAGGTTTAATTTTGATCCAATCGCTATTTTTATGTTGTACATTTGAAAGGGAAGTATTCTGTTTTATTACATTCAGAATGCGAAAAAATGTATAGATTTTGTAATACAATAACATGACATCATTAGGTAAAAAAACAACCCATAAAAATTAAAATTGTTCATCTAAATTCTCTAATCGCAGAAATTGATATGGGAGCCCCTCGATCCTGTGTCATTTTTAATTTTTTTTATTTTTTTATTGTATGAGAAAATAATCGAAAGATGTCAAATTTGAAAATGCTCAGATCATTTTATTCTAAGCACTTAGAGCACGCTCATACTCTGAGCAAATAAGAAACACGAGCATTTTTCTTGAAAACTCTTTGACTGCTCTGAACTAATTTATGAAAACGCCAAATGACAGAATATTGTGAAAACTTGTTGTTCTATCTCTAAGTTGATATCGACAACAAAAAACGACATTAATAAAAATACAATTCAGTAAATAAGTAAGTTTAATTAAGCATAAAACATTTATGTGTCGTTTCATTTGCTGGGTTAATTTGTGCGTGAGCTAAGATTTCTCTCTCTCTCCACCACCAAAACCAAGCAGCGCAGCCGACTGCGCAGCACACACCGCACACAGTCATTAAAGTACGACGGTATCTGATGCCACTTATGATATTTAAAAAAATGTATAAGGGGCTTGCGGCCGAACCCGGCGCAAAATTTTAGAAAAAGTATTGTTTATTTGAAAAAAAAAAATGGGGTAATTTTTATTTTAAATTTGTATGGGAGCCCCACGAACCCGGGGCCCGATTACTTCCAAATTTTAAAAGAAACTATTGTCACCGGAAGTACACATGTGTACAAAATTTCAGGAAAATCGGACTTTTGGAAGAGCGTTAAAAATTGATAATTAAAAAAAAATTGTATGGGAGCCCCCCGACCCCGGGGCACAATCGCTTCAAAAGTTTTACTTAAAGTTTTATCCATCGGAGATACACATGCGTATAAAATTTGAAGAAAATCGGGAACTTTTTTCATAAAATTTGTATGGGTGCCCTCTTGACCCAGCGGCCCGATCTCTCCAAAAATTTTACAAAAAGTGTTTTCCATCGGAGATACACATTTGTATAACATTTTAAGAAAATCTGGTAAATTTTTTATAAGATTTGTATGGCCCCGGGGCCCGATCACTTCCAGATTTTTACAAAAAGTGTTTTTCATTGGAGATAGACATGTGTATAAAATTTGAAGAAAATCTTTTCATAAAATTTGTATGGGTGCCCCCCGACCTCGGGGCCCGATCACTTCCAAATTTTTAAGAAAAGTGATTTCCATTGGAGATACACATGTGTTTAAAATTTTAAGAAAATCGGGTACTTTTTGTAAAATATTTGTATGGGAGCCCCCCGACCCCGCGGCCCGAGGGTCCCCAAATTTTAATAAAAAGTGTTGTCATGGGAGATTCACATGTTTGCAAAATTTCAATAAAATCGGGCTATGGGAAGTGGGTTAAAAATTGATCAGAAAATATGACCAGCCAGCCACCCAGCCTCGTGCACGCGAAGTTAATATAGAGAATTTAAAAATGCAAAAAAATGGAAATATGTCGGTTTTGATTCTACTACACACAATTTATTTGTATATATGTATATTTGTGCCTAACTAGCTCTGAAACGCCTTGACCAATTTCAACCTAGCTCTGCTTGATAAAGAAAGCTATCCACTTTCTTAACAAGATCAAATTGGACTTTTATACAAGTATTTATTTAAGTTGAATTTTTTGGAAAGCCTATCGGCTCACTGATTTTTCGTGACTCTTTCGTTTGTAAGGCCTGGTACTACAAGCGAATTCGTTGCGATTTTCTGTTGGGCTGTTGTCTTTTAAAAAAATCTTTTTATTCTTGTAATTTTAATTTGTTTTTATTTTAATTTATTTAACACATTTTTTCGAGTATTTCGTTATTTTTACATTGTGAAATGAATTCTGATTTTGAAATTCATTTCACTAATATAAGCGGCTTTAAGGGTAATTTTAACTCCATCGTAGCGCATCTTCACGCGAATAAACCTGCGGTTCTTAGTTTATGTGAAACGCAGGTTTCTTTTATGGGTACCCCTAATGATTTTCAATATCCGGGGTATTCTCGAGTCGACTGTTTGGTTCCGCATCGAGGGGTTGTTCTCTTTATTAGAGATGATATATGTTTTAGTGTTCCTAATTTTAATATTCCAAACAGTAATCCCATGTTCAATACGATATGGATTGAAATTGTAATTTCAAACCATTCGATATTTATTTGTTCCCTTTATCGTAGTCCTAATTTGTCACCTGATGACACTATTATTGAATTTGATTATTTATCGGAAACAATTGACAAGATTTACGAATCCTCACCAACTTCAGAATTAGTAGTCTTGGGAGATTTTAATGTCCATAATGATTCTTGGTTGACATATTCGAATGGTAGAGATCGATCAGGTGAATCCGCAGAACTATTTTCAGATACCAATCTTCTAACACAACTCGTCGATAAGCCAACTAGATATCCCGATACAACTGGTCAATCACCTCACCTATTAGATTTATTTCTAACTTCTATGCCAGATAAATATTCAATTGATTTATCTGCTCCATTAGGTCTTTCCGACCACGCTCTGGTATTAGCCAAATTTTCAATAACCCCAACCATTGTAGAGTCAACAAGTAAAAGGCTACTCTGGCACTTCAAAAATGATAACTGGGAGCTCATGAATCAATTTTTTAGCTTATTTGATTGGTCAACCTGCTTTTCCAACAATAATGCTGATGAAGCATCTCAACTGATCACGTCAACCATTCTGCTAGGAATGAAAAATTTCATTCCTTACTCCTTTAAGAAAAGCAATATTCGTAAGAATAAGTGGTTTAATGATAACTGCAGGTCAGCAGTCGCGAGTAAAAAATCAGCCAATTTGGACTACGTTAATTGCCCATTCGTAGAAAACCTTGTTAAATTAGAATAGAGAAATAGAGCTAACGCTATAATTAAGAGGTCCAAAATAATAAATGACCAAAAGATTCGAGATAGCATGCGGAAAATTTTAGATTATAATTTAAACATTAAAAGCTTTTGGTCATTTGCAGCAATGGTTAAAAGAAACTTTGCAGACAATACTTTGTCTATTCCTTCTTTATTTCATAATGGTATTCATTATAGAACTGATATTGAGAGAGCTAATATCTTAGCTTCTCATGCTGGTGCGTCTACCCTTCCTTTAACTAACCAAAGTCCACCAATTCTCCCGAATGTACGCCCAGGTATGTCTTCAATTTATTTCCGTCGTCCGGTTGTTTCCCAAATTCTTAAAGAACTTGACCCCAATAAAGCAAGTGGACCCGATGGTATTCAACCATTATTATTGAAAAGATGTCATCATACTTTGGCAAAACTGCTTAGCAAATTGTTTTATCTCTCAATGAAGACAGGTGTTTTTCCGTCAATTTGGAAAATAGCTAATATTCAACCCGTCCCGAAAAAAGGTGAAAATCTGCACCTACTAACTACCGCCCTATTGCTCTGTTGTCAGTTTTATCAAAAGTAATGGAATCTATCATTAATTTCAAACTAATGAGCTATCTGGACTCGAATGCTCTTTTATCCGATGTTCAGTATTGATTTCGAAAAAATCGACCTTCAGGTGAACTAATGACGTGCATGACTCATTGTTGGGAGCGAAGCATTGAAAATCTAGTCGAATCAAGCGTTGTGTCCTTGGATATTTCTAAGGCTTTTGATAGAGTTTGGCATATTTGTCTTATTAATAAGATTCGTGCGCTCAACTTACACCCCTCTCTCATTACATGGATTGAGGATTATTTATGGAACCGCAAATTAAAAGTGGTATTGAATGGTTTTTCCTCATCTTCGCATGAGATCAATGCTGGCGTTCCTCAAGGGTCATCCTTATCGCCAACATTATTCTTAATATATATCAATGACTTGTTGTCTTCAAGAACATGTGATATCCACTCATTTGCTGATGATACGACGTTATCGGCTTCCATGGAGTTTGTCAGTCAAAAAGAATGCAATTTTCGCTTGATTGGTTCACGTGAATTAATGAGTTCGACAATTTTGTCGAAAATTCAAGTCATTCTTGATTGGGGCAGATCTAATAGGGTGGAATTTAACCCAAATAAATTCCAGGCTTGTCTTTTTTCTCAAAAGGCAATTCAACATTACGTAGCACCAGTAATTATTGGTGCCACTATTGCGAGATCAGTTTCACTTAAGATGTTAGGTTTGAAAATTTCTAGTGAACTTTCCTGGAAGGAACATATTTATGAAATCTCAAAAAGAGCGAGCCAATGCTTGGGCTTTATAAGACGTTGTAATTTTTGCTTCAGCCCCTCTGAAATATTAAGATTATATAAATCTTATGTTAGACCAATTTTAGAATTTAATTCATTTGTGTGGGGTGGGCCTCCAAGATCGCATCTGGTTCATCTTGATGGAATTCAAAATAGAGTTATCCGTTTGAAAAACGATGTAACCATTACTTCATCTCTTGATTCTTTGGAGCATAGACGTAATGTTGGAGCTTTATCTGTTTTCTACAAATTTTACAACGGTAGATGTTCTTCAGAAACCCGTTCTCTATTCCCAGGTCCTTTTGTCAGCAACGTTAACACTCGTTTGAGGTCTAATCAACATAGATTTGCCTTAATACCGTTCTCATGTGGAACCCAACACTTCAAATCGTCCTTTTATCCGAGAGTGACTTCGATGTGGAATCAATTATATAATCTTATAATTTACAGGCCTTCAAAATAGCTGTCAACAACTTCCTGAAGGACGACCGTAGTGTTCATTAGAGTTACGATTATTTTATATAAAAAAATTATTATTGATTGTATTTTTTGTATTATTTATAATATTTGTTGTTTATTTTGTAATATTTTTTTGTAGTTTTCCCTGACCATGATTCATTGATAAAAGTATTTGGACTCGCGTCGTTTTAGTTTCGTGTTCGTTTTTTCGTATTGCTTTTTTCAATGAATCAGAGATAATTTTGAAGAAATAAATTAAAACCGGCTACAAACGTGAGGAATGTATTATATTGTAAATCACATTCCTTCGAATTTTTAATTTTTAATTTTAATTAAGGGCATAGCCCAACTTATTGCCGTGACGAAAGTCATTCAGGGACTTATCCCTTGGCAATGAGCCTTTAAAAAAAAAACCGATTTTAGTTTCGATTCTATGGTTTTAGAGGTCGCTGAGTTGAATGGTGATGATGGCAAGACAGCTCTATGGGGTTGGGGTCGATAACTGAGGGGGGGGGGGGGTACCGATATTAGTGTCGATTTTATATTTTTCGGGGTCGCTGAGTTGAATCGTGATGGTACGACAGCTCTAGGGGATGGGGTCGATAACTGAAGGGGTGGTGACCGATATTCGATGCTATGGTTTTCGGGGTCGCTGAGTTGAATGGTGTGGGTAAGACAGCTCTAGGGTCGATAACTCAGGCGGGTGACCGATGTTAGTGTTGATTTAATGGTTTTCGGGGTCGCTGAGTAGAACGGTGATGGTAAGACACTTCTAGGGGGTTGGAGTCAGTCAATGCGGTGGGGGGGGTTGACTGATATTGGTGTCGATGCTATGATTTTCAGGGTCGCTGAGTTGAATGGTGATGGTAAGACAGCTCTCGGTGGGTGGAGTCGATTGCTGAGGGGGGGGGGGGTGAGCGGCATTAGTGTCGATTTTATAGTTTTCGGGGTCGCTGAGTTGAATGGCGATGGTACGACAGCTCTAGGGGAGTGGGGTCGAAAACTAAGGGGGGTGACCGATATTAGTGTCGATTCTATGGTTTTCGGGGTCGCTGTATTGAATGGTGATGGTAAGACAGCTCTATGGTCGATAACTAAGGGGGGGGGGGGTGGTGAGCGATATTAGTGTTGATTCTATGGTTTTCGGGGTTGCTGAGTTGAATGGTAATGGTTTGACAGCTCAGAGGATGGTGTCGATAACAGTGGGGGGTGACCGATATTAGTGTTGATTCTATGGTTTTCGGGAACGCTGAGTTGAATGGTGATAGTAAGACAGCTCTAGGGGGATGTTGTCGATAACTGCGGGAATAGAAAAGGAATAGAATAATTACTCCAATTATTCATGTTATAGTGAGTAAATAAGAATTTTAATATATTCCTCGTCCAAAATGTATATAAATACAAATAAAAAAAACAACCCATAAAAATAAAATAATAAAATTTTTCATGTAAATTCTCTAATAGGAGATACATATTATGTGTTTAAAATTTGATGGAAATCGAGCTAATTTTCAAAAAATGTACATGGGCATAACTCGGGTCTCAGGGCTTGAAATTTTTACAAAAAGTGTTGTACATTGGAGATACACATGTGTATAAAATTCAAAGAAAATCGGGTTAATTTTTTTAAAAATTTTGTATGGGGGCTCTTGATCCCGGGGCCCGGGGTCTCCAAAATTTTTACAAAAATTGTTGTCCATCGGAGATACACATGTATATAAAATTTGAAGAAAATCGGGTTAATTATTTTAAAAATTTGTATGGTGCCTCATGACCCCGGGGTACTCAAAATTTGTATAAAAAGTGTTATTTGTCGGAGATACACATGTGTATAAAGTTTTAAGAAAATCGGATTAATTTTTATTTTAAACTTTAAACCCACGGCCCCGGCGTCTGTATAGGACGCCATGATCCCGGGGCCCGGGGTCTCCAAAATTTTTACAAAAAGTGTTGTCCATCGGAGATACACATGTGTATTAAATTATGAAGAAAATCGGGTTAATTTTTAAAAAAAAATTTGTATAGGGCCCCATGACCCCTAGGGGGCAACACTATCCCGGGGCCCGGAGTCTCCAAACTTATTATAAAAAGTGTTGTGCATCGGGGATAAACATGTATAAAAAATTTGAAGAAAATCGGGTAAATTTTGTAAAATATTTGTATGGGAGCCCCCCAACCCCGAGGCCCGAGTGTTGTCATCGGAGAAATGCATGTGTTCAAAATTTCAATGGAATAGGACTTTGGGAAGTGGGTTAAAAATTGATCGCAAGTTTCCACGACAAATAAACCTAGAAGCAAACACACGGGCACGCGAAGTTAATATAGAGAATTTAAAAAAATTATGTTCCATTAGCATGTATAGTGCGGAGTAATCAACCAATATTTACATCTCGACAGATATGGTTAACTATTAAAAGCTAAATTAATATCTGTTGTATAATGTATAGCCAAAAATAATCCAGTTAAAATTTGAATAATTAAACATAACCCTAATAGAGATCCGAAATTTCATCAAGATGAAACATTAATTGGAGTTGGTAAATCAATTAAAGCATTAGCAATTTTAAATATTGAATGTTTAATTCTTATTTATTCATTTGTTAATTTAATTTATTAGTCGTAAATGACTATAAAATATTTTTGTAAGTTGCAATTAAAGAAATTAATAAATAATTTATTACTAAGTTAGTTGAATAATTTTAAGAAATAGTTTAATAAAAATATTAATTTTGGAGATTAATGATAAAGAAATTTCTTTTTTCTTGAAATTTTAAAAGATTATTCTGTTTTTTGAATCACAAGACCAATGTTTTTGGTAAACTATATAAACTAATGATTATATTTATTTATTGAATATCTTTGTATATATAATTCTACTGTACGTGTGTATGTCACTGAACTCCTCCTAAACGGCTGGACCGATTTGAATAATTTTTTGTATGCGTTTGGGTGACGCCACAAATCAGCCCGGCAGATGGCGCTGGTATCGCTTTTTCTTCGAAAATTCTTATTTATTTGGCTCAAATTCACACCATATAATATTTAAATAAAAAGAAAGTCGTTGACAAAATTTGGACCCGATAGGTGGCTCTGGCGTGGAAAATGTAGTTTTCTCTGTATATGATCTTCATATAAAGAATATTCGAAAAACTGTACATTTTTTGCCTGTATAAGTGTCGATTCCAAAGTTTTCTGGTTTGGTGAGTTGGTTAGGTAGTGGGATGTAATTGGGCGGGAGGTCAGTGGGCGGGGTTCAGTGGGATGGGGCAGCCGGGAAACGCGGGTGTAAGTGGGCGTGGCGTCAGTGGGCGGGGTCAGTGGGGTGGGACAGCCGGGAAACGCCGGGTATTTCTGCTAATACTGATGTGACTTATACTGTGATGCGATATCGCAAAACAAATAGCTTTTCACAAGTTCACAAAACGATCACAAACAAATTTATTTAAAGTGGGACAGGACAACGTCTGTCGGGTCAGCTAGTTACCTATATTAATAATGGGGTTTTTAATTTTTGTTTCTAATAGAAAACATCTATTATCAATATTGTTTAGATTATAATATATTGTTTAAAGAGTATTTGTATTTTTATTTTTATTGTTAAATTTAATAAATTATGAAATATATTTTAGAATGATATTTTTAACTTTTAGAGTGTGTGAAAGGCCATTAGGGTTATCAATTTTAGTTTTTATATTTCGTACACATCGAAATGATTATTTTCAAAACCGAAAATATCGGTGTCGATTCTATAGTTTTCGGGGTCCCTGAGTTGAATGGATATGGTAAGACAGCACTAAGGGGATGGGGTCGATACCTGAGGGGGTTGACCGATATTAGTATCCATTCAATAGTTGTCGGGGCCACTGAGATTATTAGTGTTGATAGGACACTCCTATGGGTGAGTTGTCTCCCCGTAGGGGGGAGGGAGTCCGATATTAGTGTCGATCCTATAGTTTTGGGGGTCGCTTAGATGAATAGTAGTGTTAGAATGGTACTCGGCGACCATTTGGCGACGAATTTTGAGGTGAAGACATTGTCGCCCCTACTTCAAATTGCAAAAGGTAGATTAGCAGCCGTGTTTTATGGTTACATTAAGTTAACATCGATTTTTGAAATCTGATGCAGAACTAATAATTCTGAATTTAAGTGTATCGATACCGTTGTAGATACTGATGAGGAAGTTAATTATCTAACTGAGTTCCTACACTCACTTAATTCGTCTGGATTGCCACCACACCGTCTTACAGTTTGATCTCCAATTATTTTACCACGGATTCTCGACTCACCAAAACTTTGCAACGGCACAAAACTGTGCGTAAAAGAGATGCCGGGCAATATAATTGAAGCGACTATCTTGACAGAAAAGGGACAGTGTGAAACAGTTTTTATCCCACGGGTAGCACTCATTTTGACGGATCTACCTTTTAAATTTAAGAGATTGCAATTTCCAGTAAAACTTGCGTTTTCGATTACGATTAATAAGTCTGATAGTTTATTAAGTACTGCGGAGTATAGATTTGAGATCGCCATGTTTTCCCACGGACAACTTTATTTTGCTTGCTCTGGGTTGAGTTAACCTAAGAATTTATTTATTCTTGCTCTTGAAGGTGAAACTAAAAACATGATGATGATGATGATAATAAAATGGGGTGTTGTAGCACTCGACCCATATTGATCTATTGCTTCTTAAGAATCCAATAATATGGAGCGGGTTCAGTGAATGCCGTACAGACTCCGAGATTGCGTGGGTTCCCAAGTGGTCTCTTCTCTGACGGATCGTTGCTCCGCACTCGTTGAGTAGATGCCATGGGGTCTCCTCCGCCTCCCCACAGAGTCTGCAGCTTTCATCCTCTTCTATTTTTAACTTCTTTAGGTGCCCCTTCAGTTTGCAATGTCCTGTTAGGAAACCCGTAATGATTCTTACATTACTTCTACTTAGTCCCACTATTAGGCGGAACCTGTTTCGGTTATAATTTCCCAACATTTCCTTTGCTTGCAGTAGGCCTAGGAGGTTCTCCCATCTTTCGGAAGCGGCTGCCTTACCCATACTGAGGGCCTTACCCATACTGAGTACACATTATGCGGTATCATATGCCACAGAAGGGTTCTGGCCCTACAAGCGGAGTTTCTGCTCCTTTATTCGCGTGCCTTCTGCCTTCTTTGATCCATCCGTATACCACTTTATGGCACCCGGATGTACCTGGTATTCAGTTTCTGACCTGAATTCTTTCTTGATGCTCATTTTAATTTCAAAGTTCTTTTTGAACTCAAGCTTCCGCACCATGTTATCGCACGGCATGCTCGCTAGAGGAATCATCTTGATAAGTGGTTCTAATATCCGCCTTGCCCTGCTGTCCGTGAAGCAGCCTACCTTGCTCAAACGTAACTTGGTTTCCATGGATTTGCTCTCTACCACTAAGTGTAGTGGGAGAAGCCCAAGGATTGCCCCCATGCCTGCTGGTCCCTGTCCCCTGTAATTAAAACACAGGCCAGTCTCTGTACTTTTTCCAACTCCCTTTTCGTGGTGCTTAGCTTGGTCCTGTTCGCCAATACAACTGCTCCGTAGGTAATCATTGGAATAACTATCATGGTGTACATCCAGTGCATTTGTCTGGGGCTAACTCCCCACGATTTTCCTGCCACCCTTCTGCACACCATGATAACTCTATTTGATTTTTGTAGCACGGCTTGTTGGTGTTTGTTCCAGAGCAGTCTACTATCAAATATCAGTCCCAGGTATTTAACCTCTTCGCTCATAGTGATCTCTTCTCCATTTAGGGTAATCGGGTGTATACGCCTCAACTTCCTGGTGAAGGGAACCAGTGTAGTCTTGTTAGGGTTTACCCTGAGTCCCACCTCTTGGCACCTTATACTCGTGATTGTTAATCCATTTTGGATTATGTCACAGAGCACTTCCTCGAACTTCCCTCTAGCTACGATGACTATATCGTCTGCATAGTCTTGGGCGTAAGTCTATGCTTCAGCTAGTCGCTGGAGTAGTTTGTCTACAAGGATGCTCCACAGAAGGGGAGACAAAACTCCTCCTAGTGAGCATCCTCTTGTAGTGTTGATCATAATGGTTTTGTCACCAACTCTAGTCTCCGCTGTTCTGGTGCCCAGCATCTCGGGCACCTTTCTTTCTCTCCAGAGCACTTCTTACCGCATCCTGAGATGCGTTGTCGAATGCTCCTTCGATGTCAAGGAAGACGCAAAGCCCGGTTTCCTTACTGGCAAGAGACCTCTCTATACTTTCCGTTAGCTCCCACAGTGCGGTCTCCGTATATCTGCCCGCTCTGTATGCATGCTGACTGGAATGTAATGGTTCTTTTTCCAGTATTCTCGACCTAATATAGTTGTCGATAACCTTTTCGATAGTCTTTAGGACGAACGAAGTTAGGCTAATTGGTCTGAAGGACTTCGGATGGGTGGGATTTTTTTTCCCCACCTTCGGTATAAATACCACCCTTGCCCTTCTCCAGCTTATCGGTATATACCCAAGTGCTAGACTACTTCTAAATATTCTCATTAGATGTGGAAGGAGGTTGTCTAATCCGACCTGCATAACTGCAGGGATTATCCCGTCCACACCTGCCGATTTAAAGGGATGAAAGCTTTTGATTGCCAATCGGATTCTTTGCTCTGTGCAAATGTCCGAGGCTTTCTTCCAGTCCTCCCTGCTAGCTCTTAGGTGGTTCACGCCCATCCCGAGTTCGTTACTGGTCACTGTGCTTCCAGGGAAGTGTGTTCTCAATAGAAGGAGGGCTCTTTGCTCCTCGTTTTCTGTGAACTTTCCGTTCTGGTCTAACAGTGATGCCTTTATACTTTAAGCATCTTTTGCCATAGCTTTAAATAGTCTGACAGACGCTGTAGTATTGGCTACTTCCTCGCAGAAGTTGCGGAAACTGCTGCGTTCGGCTTATCTCACCTCTGTGTTGTACGCTGTGAGAGCTTCTCTGTATAGTTGCGAAGTGCCCCTCCAATTGGCGGTTTTGAAGAGTTTCCTCTTTGGGAGAGCATACCGGGCAACTCGACTCATACGCATCAGAGATTACCCTATTCACTTCATCAGCTGCACATTCCAGCTCGTGTAGACATTTGGCCACTCTTTGTACTGAGATGTACTTTAAATTGTACCTCAAATTGGTTTTGTAAACTTCCGAATTTGTGCTTCTAGGATTTCTAATAGTTTTTACCTCCTCTACAAGCCCTCCCAATTCGGATAGGATAATCCTATGATCCAATAAAGATGGCTCGGAGGAGACCCTCCACCTATTAAGTACTCGACTCACTGTCAGAGTTCCGAAGGTGATGTCAAGTACTTCTTCCTTAACCCTAGTTACAAAAGTTGGTACCCTGCCTACATTGTATATATCTAGGTTTTCCTTCACCAGAAATTCTAAAATTCTCTTATTTGTGTCGGTGCTCCCCCACTCTTCGTTGTGTGCATTAGCATCACATCCAATTAGTAGAGGTTTACTGTGCCTTCGGCAGTGATCGTTTTTGTACTTCCGGGGGCGGAATTTCTTCTCTGTCTCCGGCAAAGTAGGCCGATGCAATCACTATATCCCGGTTGTTGCTGGTTGAGGGCCTCACCTCGAGTTGGCGGAACTGCTGTCCAACCACCGCTCTAGTTGAGTATGCCCATCACCACCCGTCGTTGGCCTTGGGGTCAAGCCCCCCCGACCAATTCCATGCCTACTTCGCGGATCAGAGTAGGGCTTCTGCTCTACCCGAACTGCTGCTTTGCTGGTGCTGGATCTCGGCTCAGGTTGACGGGTCGGACCGCTGAGACCTTTCCGTAGGGGATCGTCGACACCACCCGGCTGCACCTTTGGAGAAGGGGGAGGACCCCTCCTTCTCTTTTTGCTTGGCTGGACAGTCTTTGGGCCGTGAGCCGTCTTCCCTGCAGGAATGAAGATCGATTCTCCAATGGGGGAAGTCCCTGTTTTCCCCCAAGGGTTTCCCCTTCCCGTTTTAAAAATATTTTTATTAAATTTCTCCATAAAAATCCCACGAGTATTGAGGAACTGTAGTCCTCCAGCCCAGAGCCTCTTACACTGGAGGGCCTGTTTACACATGGAGGGCAGCAGGTATCCACGGGCTCCGTTTGAGATAGCACGGTTACCCATGCCTACCACCAGTCCACTGGGCACGGGTCGCAATACACCACTGGATTAGGGCTTCGGTTCGTTACTCATCAAACCTGTTCGCAAGGGAATTCCCCAGCTAGCAGGATGACACTTTGCACCTTAAGCCCGCACGACAACGTCAAGGCGAAGAAAAAAAGTATAGACAAGTATTGATACATAACGAAGTTCGAAAGAACCAGTTGATTCTGTGGAGGAAGGAAGTATCAGAACTTGTAAAATGTTATCAGCTGATCACCGTTACCTACGGCACATCATATGCTCCCTATTGATCAATAATATGTTTACAACAGCTATTTCAAGCGACAACTAAAAGTCACCCACTCGGCGGCAAGATACTTCATCACGATTTCTATGTAGACGACGTCATGACAGGCGCAAATAGTCTTCCCACTGCTCTGGAAATGCAAAGGCAATTGGTTGACGGCTTCAGGGAGCAGACTTAAAACTGGGCAAGTGGTGCGCAAATCACCAGAGGTCCAGAGGATAAAGAAGTACAGCTGGACTTCAAAAATTACTCAGAAGACAACATAAAAACCTTGGGTCTTACTTGGTCGATCCTATAGTTTTGGGGGTCGCTTAGATGAATAGTGGTGTTAGAATGGTACTCGGCGACCATTTGGCGACGAATTTTGAGGTGAAGACATTGTCGCCCCTACTTCAAATTGCAAAAGGTAGATTAGCAGCCGTGTTTTATGGTTACATTAAGTTAACATCGATTTTTGAAATCTGTTGCAGAACTAATAATTCTGAATTTAAGTGTATCGATACCGTTGTAGATACTGATGAGGAAGTTAATTATCTAACTGAGTTCCTACACTCACTTAATTCGTCTGGATTGCCACCACACCGTCTTACAGTTTGATCTCCAATTTATTATACGACTAGCTGTTCCCGGGCGCTTTGCTATCCGCCCACTGACGCCACGTCTACTTACCCCCGCGTTTCCCAGTTGCCCCATCCCACTGACCCCCGCTCACTGACCTCCCGCCCTATGACCTCCCGCCCACTGACCACCCACCCATTGACCTCATACACACTGACCCACCGCCCACTGAACTCACACCCACTGACATCACACCCACTGACCTCCCGCCCACGTACCACCCACCCATTGACCTCATACACACTGACCCACCTCCCGCTGAACACACACCCACTGACCTCCCGCCCACTGACCACCCGCCCACTGACCACCCACCCATTGACCTCATACACACTGACCCACCACCCACTGAACTCACACCCACTGACCTCACACCCACTGACGCCACGCCCACTTACACCCGCGTTTCCCGGCTGCACCATCCCACTGACCCCCGCCCACTAATGCCACGCCCACTTACACCCGCGTTTCCCGGCTGCCCCATCCCGCTGACCCCCGCCCATTGACGCCAGCGCCACCTATCGGGTCCAAATTTTGTCAACGACTTTCTTTTTATTTAAATATTATATGGTGTGAATTTGAGCCAAAACGTTCCATAAATAAGAATTTTCGGAAAAAAACGATACCAGCGCCACCTAGCGGGGCTTTTAAACCTTTTAAACCTTCCCGTAGCAATTACAAACAAACTCGCAGAAGGAAGTATCCAATTTGGTCCGGCCGTTCTCGATTTTTAGTCAGTCTAACGCACAGCAATTGATTTTTATATATATTTATTATACGATTAATAAGTCTGATAGTTTATTAAGTACTGCGGAGTATAGATTTGAGATCGCCATGTTTTCCCACGGACAACTTTATTTTGCTTGCTCTGGGTTGAGTTAACCTAAGAATTTATTTATTCTTGCTCTTGAAGGTGAAACTAAAAACATGATGATGATGATGATAATAAAATGGGGTGTTGTAGCACTCGACCCATATTGATCTATTGCTTCTTAAGAATCCAATAATATGGAGCGGGTTCAGTGAATGCCGCACAGACTCCGAGATTACGTGGGTTCCCAAGTGGTCTCTTCTCTGATGGATCGTTGCTCCGCACGCGTTGAGTAGATGCCATGGGGTCTCCTCCGCCTCCCCACAGAGTCTGCAGCTTCCATCCTCTTCTATTTTTAACTTCTTTAGGTGCCCCTTCAGTTTGCAATGTCCTGTTAGGAAACCCGTAATGATTCTTACATTACTTCTACTTAGTCCCACTATTAGGCGGAACCTCTTTGGGTTATAATTTCCCAACATTTCCTTTGCTTGCCGTAGGCCTAGGAGGTTCTCCCATCTTTCGGAAGCGGCCGCCTTACCCATACTGAGGGCCTTACCCATACTGAGTACACATTATGCGGTACCATATGCCACAGAAGGGTTCTGGCCCTACAAGCGGAGTTTCTGCTCTTTATTCGCGAGGCTATCCGCAGCATCGTTGCCTTCTATGCCGGTGTGTCCCGGCAGCCAGTATAAACATACTCTGTTGGTGTCACCAAGCTTTTTAAGCTTTGCCTTGCATTCCTCCACCCGTTTTGATGTGACGTGGAATGCGTCCAGAGCTTTTAAAGCAGCTTGGCTCTCTGTCATGATTGCTATTTCCTGCCTCAGCTCAGTTCAGCACTTCTTACCGCATCCTGAGATGCGTTGTCGAATGCTCCTTCGATGTCCAGGAAGACGCAAAGCTCGGTTTTCTTACTGGCAAGAGACCTCTCTATACTTTCCGTTAGCTCCCACAGTGCGGTCTCCGTAGATCTGCCCGCTCTGTATGCATGCTGACTGGAATGTAATGGTTCTTTTTTCAGTATTCTCGACCTAATATAGTTGTCGATAACCTTTTCGATGGTCTTTAGGACGAACGAAGTTAGGCTAATTGGTCTGAAGGACTTCGAATGGGTGGGATTTTTTTCCCCCACCTTCAGTATAAATACCACCCTTGCCCTTCTCCAGCTTATCGGTATATACCCAAGTGCTAGACTACTTCTAAATATTCTCATTAGATGTGGAAGGAGGTTGTCTAATCCGACCTGCATAACTGCAGGGATTATCCCGTCCACACCTGCTGATTTAAAGGGATGAAAGCTTTTGATTGCAAATCGGATTCTTTGCTCTATACAAATGTCCGAGGCTTTCTTCCAGTCCTCCCTGCTAGCTCTTAGGTGGTTCACGTCCATCCCGAGCTCGTTACTGGTCACTGTGCTTCCAGGGAAGTGTGTTGTCAATAGAAGGAGGGCTCTTTGCTCCTCGTTTTCTGTGAACTTTCCGTTCTGGTCTAACAGTGATGCCTTTATACTTTAAGCATCTTTTGCCATAGCTTTAAATAGTCTGACAGACGCTGTAGTTTTGGCTACTTCCTCGCAGAAGTTGCGGAAACTGCTGCGTTCGGCTTATCTCACCTCTGTGTTGTACGCTGTGAGAGCTTCTCTGTATTGTTGCGAAGTGCCCCTCCACTTGGCGGCTTTGAAGAGTTTCCTCTTTGGGAGAGAACACCGGGCAACTCGACTCATACGCATCAGATATTACCCTATTCACTTCATCAGCTGCATATTCCAGCTCGTGTAGACATTTGGCCACTCTTTGTACTGAGATGTACTCTAAATTGTACCTCAAATTGGTTTTGTAAACTTCCGAATTTGTGCTTCTAGGATTTCTAATAGTTTTTACCTCGTCTACAAGCCCTCCCAATTCAGATAGGATAATCCTATGATCCTATAAAGATGGCTCGGAGGAGACCCTCCACCTATTAAGTACTCGACTCACTGTCGGAGTTCCGAAGGTGATGTCAAGTACTTCTTCCTTAACCCTAGTTACAAAAGTTGGTACCCTGCCTACATTGTATATATATAGGTTTTCCTTCACCAGAAACTCTAAGGAGAAGGGGGAGGACCCCTCCTTCTCTTTTTGCTTGGCTGGACAGTCTTTGGGCCGTGAGCCGTCTTCCCTGCTGGAATGGAGATCGATTCTCCAATGGGGGAAGTCCTTGTTTTCCCCCAAGGGTTTCCCCTTTGGCGGAGACAGCGCATGCTGCCTACTGGTTGAGGGCCTCACCTCGAATTGGCGGGACTGCTGTCCCAACACCGCTCTAGTTGAGTGCGCCCCTCAGATCCGCTGCATTTGACGCGGGCATGCCCTGCTCCGTTTTAAAAATATTTTTATAAAATTTCTCCATAAAAATCCCACGAGTATTGAGGAACTGTAGTCCTCCAGTCCAGAGCCTCTTACACTGGAGGGCCTGTTTACACATGGAGGGCAGCAGGTATCCACGGGCTCCGTTTGAGATAGCACGGTTACCCATGCCTACCACCAGTCCACTGGGCACGGGTCGCAATACACCACTGGATTAGGGCTTCGGTTCGTTACTCATCAAACCTGTTCGCAAGGGAATTCTCCAGCTAGCAGGATGACACTTTGCACCTTTAGCCCGCACGACAACGTCAAGGCGAAGAAAAAAGTATAGACAAGTATTGATACATAACGAAGATCGAAAGTACCAGTTGATTCTGTGGAGGAAGGAAGTATCAGAACTTGTAAAATGTTATCAGCTGATCACCGTTACCTACGGCACATTATATGCTCCCTATTGATCAATAAAATGTTTACAACAGCTATTTCAAGCGACAACTAAAAGTCACACCCTCGGCAGCAAGATACTTCATCACGATTTATATGTAGACGACGTCATGACAGGCGCAAATAGTCTTCCCACTGCTCTGGAAATGCAAAGGCAATTGGTTGACGGCTTCAGGGAGCAGACTTAAAACTGGGCAAGTGGTGCGCAAATCACCAGAGGTCCAGAGGATAAAGAAGTACAGCTGGACTTCAATGACTCAGAAGACAACATAAAAACCTTGGGTCTTACTTGGTTGCCTAAGGTGGACGATTTCTGCATCAAAACTTATGTGAATCACGACGCTAAAGTAACAAAAAGAACAGTCTCATCAGAAATAGCGCGAATATTTGATCCACTTGGAGTCATTGCTCCAGTGGTAATCAACTCAAAAATTTTTCTGCAACAGCTGTGGAAACTAGAATTAGATTGGGATGCAGCTCTATCTCAGGAATTGCATTCACAATGGTCAAGATTCCGTGACGACCTCAAGGCAATAAGTCTCATCAGGATTCCGCGACACATATTTTCACACCAGACTTCAGAAGTAACACAAGTTCAACTATTCGCTGATGCATCCGAAAGGGCGTATGGAGCCTCCATATACAGGGTGTACAAGAATTCGTGGCACAAACGAAGCAGGGTAATAGCGGAGGTCATTTCCAACCAAAATAGCCAAATGAAGTTTTATCGAATTGTTGATGGTTAAAAAGTTATTCCATTTTTAGTATTTTTGGGTAAAATCAACAACAATCAACCAACAGTTCTTTTGTTTATGTTTATTTTTTAATACGATCTGGAAGAGTATGCCTTCCCAATAAAGTTATTTTTATAAACTTTATTATCTTCTGTCAAATTAAAACAATAGATTTGTGATGTCTTTTTGTTTCCCAAAATTTTTTGATTGATTTTTAAGTAGCTCTGGCGGAAAAACAATGTACTACAGAAAGTTGACCGACTATCAGAAAAACTTGCGACATTAATGCAGATGCTTATGGTATCACGCATAGGAATATTCAAAACAGAATGGTTTTTATCAATTGTTTTGTGGTGTACGTAGAGTTTTACATCACTTTACACACTGTAAGGGTTACATCAAGCTACAATATCACTGTTGCTCTATTTTGATAGAAAACTAAATCTTTAAGGTAAAAAAATGAATTTTTTTTTAAATTCTTAAAACCATTACCGATATAAACGTCGTCAAAGTAAAAAAAAAACAACCCATAAAAATTAAAATTGTTCTTGTAAATTCTCTAATCGGCGATACACACACACACACACACACTGCGTGCTCGCCTTGTGGCAAAATATTCCACCAAATTACGCAGCGGCAGCGAACAGCGCTGCTCACAAAGCACAGAGCTCAGACTTTGCCGTGATCTGATGCGATATAGCGATATTTAAAAATTGTATATTGGGGTCCCCAAGGGGCCGATCGCTCCAAATTTTTACAAAAAGTTTTTCAAGCTTTGGGAATAGTTGATCTAGATCAATATTCCCATTGACAATAAAGTCGTTCCTTTTTATTGTGCATATTATTTGTTTACCTTTTTTTATTTTTAAATTGAAGTCTTTAAGACTAATGCATGCACATTTTCTTATCTCTTTTAAATTTAGTGCTTCATAAATTTTTGAATTTTCAGACTGAGGGCAATGGACTTGGGGTATCGTGTTGGGCGTGTTTATCTCAAAGTTATTTTTTTTTGATTTAAGTCTTGTAGTGACTTTCAAAATATTACTGGAAAGGTTTGGTATTTGTTTGATTTCAGAAAAATCAATGCGAGACAAAGCGTCTGCTGCATAGTTTTCTTTTCCCCTAATATACTCTATTACGAAATCATATTCCTCTAAATCTAGTCTCATGCGTATTAGTTTTGATGACGGAGTTTTCATTGAGAAAAGGTAGGAAAGTGGTCTATGATCACTCTTAACTAAGAATTGTTTTCCATATACATATGGTTTAAAGTGAGTTATAGCCCAGTGAATAGCTGCCAACTCTTGTTCTATGGTTGATTTATTGCTTTCGCCTTTCGTGAAAGCTCAAGAAGCATATGCAACGGGTAGTTGTTTTACTTCGAACTCTTGGCTAAGTACGGCTCCACACGCATGCTTGCTAGCGTCCGTTGTTATACAAAATTTCTTTTGAAAGTTGGGATATTGTAGGCAGTTTTTAAGATATTGAAATGCAGTTTCACACTCATTACTCCATACAAACGATATATTCTTTCGACCTAACTGTGATAGATGACGTGAATACTTAGAAAAATTTGGAATAAAACGCCTATAATAATTACAGAAAGCAACGAATCTTTTCGTTTGATCGGCATTTTGAGGTCTAGGATAGTTTAAGATCGCGCTGAATTTACTATCATCTGGAAGTATGCCCTTGTCTGTACATTTATGCCCTAAATATGTAACTTCGTGACCGAAAAATAAGCATTTGTCCGGATGGAGTTTTAAATTGTATTTGCGGCAAATTGAAAAAACGTCTTTAAGGTTTCTCAACATATGTTTCTCCGAGAAACCTAATACTACCAAGTCATCCATATACAGAAATGCTTGTTGTGGTGAGAGACCACAAAACGCTATCGACAGCATTCGTTGAAAGGAATTTGGTGCTATTTTGATGCCATACGGGAGACGTTTGAATCGAAAAGATCCTTTGTCCGTAGAGAATGATGTTATGTCTCTTGATTTTTCATCTAGCTCGATTTGGTGGAAACCAGATATTAAATCAAGGCACGAAAAATATTTTGCCCTACCTAATTGGGCCAGAATATCATCTATTCTAGGTAATGGGAATTTGTCTGCAATTAATTTTTTATTTATGTTCCTAAAATCCACTACTAATCTCCACCGTTTCTCATTACTTCCTGGTAAAGATTTCTTGGGTACCAGTAAGATTGGACTATTATATTCCGAAGTCGATGATTCAACTATGTCATCTTTAATTAATTTATCAACCTGTTTGCCAATTTCATCCTTTTGTGAATAAGGAATTCTGTAATTTTTTATATATACAGGTGATTCATCCTTTAGGCGGAGCTTTTGTGCATAAAAATTATTACACGAAATTTTTTCTGATTCTAATGCGAAAACATCATTAAATTCATTACATAGTTCAGTTAGCTTTTTTTTTTTTTTTTTGATAACCTGTCCAGAATTTTTTCTTTATGCCCGTTTTCCAAATTTTTATTTATGAAAATGTTATAATTAGAAAGATTTTCTGTTATTATATTGGGATTGCTTAAAGTAACATTATCATTTGTTGTATTGATTATACGCACTAATGGTTTTCTAACGTTTATTATTGTACTTGCAATGTAAATACCCGTTTGGGTATTTTGGTATCAAAAGCTCATCTTCTTCAGTATTAATAGAGATTAGTCTTATAACTTCTGATCTAGCGGGAATTGAAAACGAATTGGGATAATGCGACGTATGCATTGGTATGGCAACATTTTCTGGAAAATTATCTGGTCTTAATATTAACCAGTCTTGACGATACTCATAGTCTAAAACAAAATTGTATTTTTTTATAAAGTCAAGACCAAGTATACCATCACTGGGTATAGGGAAATCTGCTTGTACTACTTGGGTATTAGTATGTTTTCAACTTTTAACTCTACACTAACTGTACCTATTGTATTGATCACTCCCTGGCCAATGCCACTTAGTTTTCGTATGCTTTTTTTTATTAACAAACACGTTATTGGTAATATTGTTCTGCTTTATTAGGGAAATATCCGCGCCTGTGTCTATGAGAAATGTTGAATATTTATTATTTATATCTGTTCTTATTGTTACAAAACTACTGAGACTGAGATTTAAATTGAGGACTTTATTCGTGATATTTACAAATTGTTTTGAGTATTTCCGAACTTTGAACTTCATTTGTACATCGCACATTGCTTTGTGTATTTCGACCATTTTGGCGGTAATGGCCATTATTTTGGAAACTACCTCGCCAACGACCACGGCCTCGGCCACGGTTGAAGTTGTGATATTGGCCGCGTGCACGGTTACGACCAAGATGATGAAAATTGGTTTGGTTGTTATACCTGCCATTTCTGCTATAATATAAAACAGAGTTTGGTTGGCAACCACTTCATTCATATTATTAAACTGGCCAGATTCCATAACAATTTTTATCTTCTCATTCGTGGCATTCTTTGTGATGGCACGTACCGCTGTTTGAGTAGAGTACTTCTCTGCTAATGCGATGGTCAATCCATCTGAAATATAAGCATTGTTCAAAGATTTGGTCAAGTCTTCCATTTCTTTGACGTAAGTGTTAGCAGACTTGTTATTTTGCTTTACACTCATAAGTTTAGCTGATAGCACTTCTACTGACTCGCCTTTTATCGATTTTCTTAAGTTTGCTATGATTTGTTGTAAAGAAGACTCATTCGCTATAAGGTTTCGTGCAGAACCCTTGAGCTTAGTTTTTACTAACTCAACCGCCACTTGTTCATGAGTTTCTTTTATCGAATCTACCAAATTTAATGAATCCAAAAAACTTTGTAAATTTTCAATTTTACCATCAAAGTCTGGTATTAATTTTGACGCTGTATTAAGAAACTCAATTTCGTTACTTGATACAATGCCCGGAATGTTCATGTAGGCAATTAAACACACTACAGAGTTACTACTAGTACTTATACGAAGAGTTGCTTGCCGTCTTAGTTTTCCTGCAGCAACGGTGCAACAAAATTAACGTGGAATGGATGCACTCTAACCACTCCACTCCAGTGCATAATCTGCGTTAAACGGAATTCCCTAGAAGGACCTAATTTTGTGAGTGGACACATGGAATTGGTGGTTATAATGGACACATGAAAATGGAGTCGGTATGGCTTAAAAATTTAATTTTCCTTCAAAAAAGATTAACAGTAACCTTGTAGCTGGAAGTGTTCAAGTGTTATAGGGTGTAAAGCATGTAAGATCAAAAGTACGTTTTCAATCATTTCACAACTTTAAATTTTAATCCTGTTCCTGTTGACCTATTGCAGAAATATTATGAGGTGAAGTTGTAGAAAATTCAATGGGCTTTAATACTGCATTTGTCAAAAAAAAATTATCCAAGAGCATTTTTCGACAATCGCGTTTGAAAATAAAATTTTAAAAAAACCTTTCTTTTTTTTTACTTTGACGACGTTTATATCGGTAATGGTTTTAAGAATTTAAAAAAAAATTTGATTTTTTTGACCTTAAAGATTTCGTTTTCTATCAAAATAGAGAAAAAGTGTTATTGTAGCTTGATGTAACCCTTACAGTGTGTAAAGTGATGTAAGGTCAAAAGTACGTATCTCTGTTTTAAAACTCTACGTACACCACAAAACAATTGATAAAAACCATTCTGTTTTGAATATTCCTATGCGTGATACCATAAGAATCTGCATTAATGTCGCAAGTTTTTCTGATAGTCGGTCAACTTACTGTAGTACATTGTTTTTCCACCAGAGCTACTTAAAAATCAATCAAAAAATTTTGGGAAACAAAAAGACATCACAAATCTATTGTTTTAATTTGACAGAAGATAATAAAGTTTATAAAAATGACTTTATTGGGAAGGCATACTCTTCCAGATCGTATTAAAAAATAAACATAAACAAAAGAACTGTTGGTTTTTAGTGGCGGCGTGTGCGATTTTACCCAAAAATACTAAAAATGGAATAACTTTTTAACCATCAACAATTCGATAAAACTTCATTTGGCTATTTTCACGTTTAGTGAAAATTTTAAGTAATCTATCCCTAAAACTCCAGAAGATATCTTGAGCTTCTGCTTTGTATTCTTTTGTTAATTTATTATAGTTTACGTTTAGTACTGTTCTTATTTTGTCTACAGTGTCGCTTTTAATTTCAATATTTTTATTTAAACATTTATACGATTTATTGAATACTTCTCTACACACTTCTATTTTTGACCGAATGTCGGTCCAATTTTGGCACATTAAACTGGTTTAATTCCTTATACAATCGACTGAATTTTCAAGAACTGTTGGTTTTTAGTGGCGGCGTATGCGATTTTACCCAAAAATACTAAAAATGGAATAACTTTTAAACCATCAACAATTCGATAAAACTTCATTTGGCTATTTTGGTTGGAAATGACCTCCGCTATTACCCTGCTTCGTTTGTGCCACGAATTCTTGTACACCATGTATATACGATAAACTGTTGGGCACGGAACGATTGGGCATAGTGCGATTGTTGTACGCTAAATCTCGTGTAGCACCACTTGAGAAGGACAAGCTTAAGAAGCCGATAATTCCACGGCTAAAATTGTGCGCCGCCAAAGGAGCAACGGTTCTAGCTAATCGAATAAAAAGGGATATTGGATACGATGAGGCCCCAACGTATTTTTAGAGTGTCTCTGAAATTGTCTTGGCATGGATCAACTCCTCCGAGAAATCCCTTCCAACGTTCATTGCTAATAATCATTTATCTTCGATAAAGTTTAGTTTACTAACACGAGTAATTACTCCGGAAAGGTTGAAAGAACGCAATATTTGGTTTTACGGTCCCCTATTCCTTCATGGTCGAGAATCCTCTTGGCCACAACCTTAGAACAAATCGTCATTGTTTTAGTAGCAACCAAACTCTAATGCGTTACCAATAACAACCAACGATAAAGAGTCAGCTCACTTTATCTACAAAATCAAGCATGGAAACTAGTTTCAAACGATCCAGCGGATCACTGCGTAGATATTAAGATTCGTCAGCAACCTTAAAGGGCGCGAAGGGAAGAAAAGCAGAAAAAGAGAACTATCCAGCCAGGAATTAACAGATTCGCTTCGTACCATTCTCCGAGTTCTGCAGAAAGATGAGTTAAATTCCGATATCGCCCATCTTAAACGATACAGCGAGTGCGAGAAAACCAGCGCCATAGGCAGTACCGCACCCTTTTTGGATACAAATGATATTATGCGGGTTGGAGGAAGACTAGAAGCATCAGCTTTCATACGATGCAAGACATCCTAGCTTCCTCCCTTACCGACACCCTTTCACAAAAATGATAATGACAGAAATTCCTTGCAAAAATAAGCACGTTATAACACAGACTATTTTGGCCATCACTAGATAACGATTCTGGCCGATTAAAGGTAAAACTATTGCCAGATCTATAGTGCAAAACTGCATTCGGTGCGCAAAAGCAAAACCCAATTGCTCTCTCAGATGATGGACAATTTACTCACCGATCGAGTTCAACCAGCAAGGCCTTTCGTCAATTCAGGAGTGGACTTTTGCGGGCCGATATGGATTCACTACCGTGGTAGAGGAAGCCGACCACAAGAGGCATATATCGCAATATTCTGCTGCTTTACAACTAAGTCGGTTCACCTGGAGATCGTTTGTGCTTTCACAACGGAAGCCTTTATAGGAGCACTGAAACGTTTTATGGGAAGACGAGGCTACGTTCGTAATCTATACTTCGACAATGCGACCAATTTTGTTGGATCTAGAAATCCGCTTTAGGACGTTAGCCAAACAGTATATTCCGCGCAAGGTCGAGAACACCCTTGACATATGAAGAATTTAAGATCCTAATAATTGAAATTGAAGCAATTCTTAATTCACGACCATTAACACCGCTTTCCTCAGATCAAAATGATATTACCGCACTAACTCTCGGTCAATTCCTAATCGGTGAACCACTGACAACTCCCAAAAGCTGAAAATACGAGGGTCAGCTTGCCAACACGATGGAAGATTGTGACTCATCTAAAAAATTAATTTTGGCGCAGATGGTCGAGGGAACATCTAAATGAATTGCGGCAACGGGTTAAATGTAAACAGCGGAAACCAAACTTACAACCCAGAGCCATAGTTTTAAAGAAGATAACCCCACCGATGAAATGGCAATTCGGACGAGTCATTAAAACTCACATTGGAGAAGATGGCCAGGTCCGCGTAGCAGACGTCAAAACATCAACCAGCATTCTTCCGCGAGCGATTCATAAACGTGCTCCTCTTCCACTTGATGAAGAAACCTCCCAGGAACGACCACATCATTCTGAAAGTAAAATAAAAAGAAAGACGGCATAATCAACAACTCAAATCACAGGGGAGTCAACGAACAATGACCAACCACCACCGGGAAATGTTGATAATCATACGGATCGGTAATGTTATCCATCTTGATAGTATGCCTGATCGTAGTTACCGTTGTTAATCAATCAATTTAGTCATGTAAAAGAAGAGCTCACAAGCAAATTAATCAAATAACTGCGCATACCACTCAAAAAGAACTAACTAGTACTTTTCTGTCCTTATCCATTGAACTGACGCTAATCATTTCCAACACATAACGAATACAAGCCTTGCTTACCAGAGTGCTAATCGACACAAACCATGTAAATATAAGCCCTCTTCTTCTATCACCACAGCAATTAAGTCATGAAATCATAATGATAAAGGCGCATGTCCCTTCCTCGCTTCGCTTACCGGTAGACTAGTCAGACCTGCTGCAACTACATCAACTGATGTCCGTAAAGAGTAGAATCGTTAACAACCACGTTGTTTGTGATTATGAAGTTTGGTTCACCTTTTGGAATTATATGAATCTACGAGTATGTTAGAATGATATTACAATACCGAGTGCTAGAAACTTTGGTTTTATTTTTGTTAGAGTAGTGAACAAACTTTGTATATACAATAATTTAATATAGATTTTAATTCAGTACTGTGCGCGTGACATTCGCGTTGATGGTTAACAGAGGAAGAGAAACTGCGCAAATTGGCAGGCTTAGTTGCACCACAGCGAACATAGGAAAAAAAAAAGTCCAACGAAGTGAGATGAAAGTGACGAACATCGAACGAATGATGGTTGGGTTATGTTCAGTAACTCGACTATTACTAAACATAACGAACGAATGATGGTTGGGTTATGTTCAGTAACTCGACTATTACTAAACATAACTCCCCCCGCTGGAACGAGTTTCAGAACAATGGAAGTACGGCCAGTTTGGTAATTGGGCGCACAAAGTTTCCACGAGTCGTTCTGATGGTGGCAACTCTTGTTCTTTTGTCGGGTCCTGGATGCACCGTTTCAATTTTGCCTAACAGCCATTTTGTTGGGGGTAGATGTGGTTCCTTGACAACCACTAGGTCGCCAACCTGTATGTCGACTTGCTTCGATTTCCATTTTGGTCGTTCTTGAAGACTGGTGATATATTCCATCTGCCATCGCTTCCAAAAACCTTGGACCATGCTCTGAAGATGTTTCCAGTGGGCCAAACGATTGAACGGCACCTCCAACAGATTGGGCTCTGGAACTGCCGTATGAGGTTCTCCTATCAAAAAATGAGAAGGTGTTAGAGGATTTAAATCAGTATCTGAGATGGCACAAAGAGGCCGCGAATTTAAAACTGCTTCTATTTCCGTAAACACAGTATAGAGTTCTTCAAAGGTAAGAACGGAAGTACCGACCACACGACGTAAATGCAATTTTGCAGATTTTACCCCCGCTTCCCACAATCCACCGAAGTGTGGGGCAGATGGTGGGATGAAATGCCATGTAATTCCATCCATTGCCAGGGAGCTTTTGATGTCCTCGTTATATGTCTGCGATAATACAACCTTTTGCATGTTATTAAGGATTCGGCGTGCACCTTGGAAGTTAGTTCCATTATCCGTATATATGTTTGAACATTTCCCACGGCGGGACACGAAGCGTCGTAATGCGGCCAGAAATGCATCGGTTGTTAGGTCGCTTACTAGCTCCAGGTGAACTGCCTTGCTACACATGCACACGAACAAGGCAAGATACGCCTTGGACGTCTTGGGATTCCGTCCCCGAGAAAGCCTGATAGTGAACGGGCCGGCGTAGTCACAACCTGCATTTATAAATGGTCGACTTTGTCGAACACGTTCAGGCGGCAAGTCACCCATGAGCTGATTGCGTGTGACCTTTCTTTGCAGGAAACATGCCCTGCATCGATGCACAACCGCGCGTACCAGTTTCCGACTTCCTAAGATCCAGTACCGCTGGCGGACTATAGCGAATGTTTCGGACACTCCTGGGTGTAGGTACTTGCTGTGTATGTGTTTTACTAGAAGGGAAGAAATATAATCTTTTGGAAGTATTATTGGGTGTTTTATAGTAAATGATACGTAGGCAAGTTTGATTCTACCCCCCACTCGAAGTAAACCGTCCTTGTCAATAAATGGCGAGTATCTCAACAATTTAGATTTAGGTTTAATATCACGATTGCGGTTAAGTTGGCGAATTTCATTTTCGAACGAATGTTGTTGCACTAATTTGAGGATATGGTGTTCTGCCAGCTGAAGTTCGGAGACGGTTAACCCTCCCGTACACCTTGGATATCCTTTCGGGCGACAGTTGTTAGGAAAGCGAACACAATACGCAACGATACGCAGCAACCGAGTCCACGATGATATCTTCTCAATTAAGTGATCAAAGACATTTATCTCAGCTGACGTAAAATGGATCTGTGTCTGTGTATGTCTTTCTTCCACTGCTATTTCCGGGTTTTTCAACTTTCAACTTGCTCTGCTGGTATCGTTGATGAAGGCCAATGATGATGTGGTAGCGATAGCCATGCAGGTCCAGTCCACCAGAGCGAATGTTTGATTAAAGCCGATGGTAATATTCCTCGTGACGCACAATCTGCCGGGTTGAACTCCGAAGCAATATGCTGCCATGAATATCGTGGAATCTTTTCTAAAATCGCGGCTGTTCGATTGGCAACAAATGTACTCCAGCGACGAGGCGACGACGACAGCCAATGAAGTACTATTTGAGAGTCACACCAGGCAAACACCGGAAGGTTTCTTGACACGGACGACCTGATTAGCGTGACTAGGCGAGACAGAAGTAATGCCCCGCAAAGCTCCAACCGAGGAATCGACATAGGTTGAATTGGTGCGACCTTTGTCTTCGCAGCAACTATTACGATCTTGAATTTATTAGGACCCAGTTTACAACGAGCATACACCACCGCTGAGTAGGCCAACAATGAAGCATCTGAGAACCCGTGTAATTCAATGTCTTCTGAAGATGAGAAAATGTTTCTTGGTACTTGTACCTTTTCAAAAAAGTGCAATTCATGTTGATAGCGCGACCATTTTTAGCTAGTTGTAACGGAAGTGGATCATCCCAACTAAGTTTAAGATCTGATGACCACAACTCCTGAAACAACATTTTAAACAACACGACGGATGGGGCTAAAAGTCCAAAGGGATCAAATATGCGAGATATTTCCGACAGCAGCGATCGTCTTGTAGGTGTAGCGCACCCCCGAACACCGTTCATGCGAAACGAGTAATGGTCGGAAGTAGGATGCCAATGCATACCGAGGATTTTAACAATGGAGTTTGAGCCTTCCATGTCAAACCACGAAAATTCGCAGTCTTCTTTAGGCAACCGCGCGAGTAATGCCCAACAATTTGAATTCCACTTGCGCAACTCGAGTTTAGCATTTGATAATAAGGAAACAAGTTCCGCCTGGAGTTTAATTAACTCTTCGGCTGGGTCTGCTCCGGTCATAATATCGTCTACATACACATTTTCCAATAATACGCGTGATGCATTTGGGTATTGCGTTTGATAGTCTATCGCTAACTGCTTTCACGCCAAACTATGCGCTGAAAGTCTACATGCCGATGCAGTGCCATAGGTTACCGTAAGTAAGCGAACATGATCGATTTCATCCGACGGGCTTTCACGCCAAACTATGCGCTGAAAGTCTACATGCCGATTGTCCACACAGATTTGACGAAACATTTTAACAACGTCGGCCGTAAACACGTATTTATGTTGCCGAAATCGTAGACAAACTCCGACCAAGTCCCGTTGAATCGGAGGACCTATCCTTAGCTGACTATTGAGCGAGTTACCTTCTGAATCACTAGCCGAACCATCAAACACTACCCGTAATTTGGTTGTCGAGCTGTCAAGTTTCAGAACTGCATGATGAGGTAAATAGAAATGTTCACCTGTTGTTGTTGTTGTTTCTAACTCGTCCGATGGTATACGAACCATATGACCCAGATCTCGATATTCTTGCATAAATTTCACATACGTTTCATAGAGCTCTGGATCACTTTTAAATCGACGTTCCATTGAATGCAGTCGCCTAATCGCGCCGTTGAGAGAAGGTCCGAAGACCGGTGACGGAGTTTTGAACGGTAACTGAACGACATAACGACCGTCTGACGAGCGGGAAAAGGTTTTTTGAAAGTGCTGCTCAGCTGCGTCGTCAGCAAACGAAGCCCGGTTGAATGGAGTCACTTCTTCGAGCTCCCAAAACCGCTGTAGCAAAACATCTACATCTAGTACAGAATGAAATGATGACACTGTCTGATGATGCGATGGTTCAGCATCCAACACTTCACCTGTTACCACCCAACCAAAGGACGTATTCTGGGCGATTGGTAGCCCATCTGAACCTTGAACCTGGTTACCTCGTAAAATGCACCATAGCTTGTCCGCTCCAAGCAGCATGTCAATCGGTCCCGGTACATTAAAGTTCGGATCTGCCAATTCCAGGTTTTGTAGGTGGGACCACCCTGAGGTTTCAAACGATTGCGACGGAAGATTAGAAGTAAGCTTGGTCAATACAAATGCATTCACCATAAGATTTGTTTTGTTAAGTCGAGAGCCTAAATTAACGCAAACACGACCTCTAGTTTGGCCTGCTTTTGTGGATGAAACACCAAGAACTGAAACTCTTGCCTGCTTACGAGGAAGGCCTAGACGTTGAGCGAACGACTCAACAATAAACGAAAGTTGAGACCCCGAGTCCAACAACACGCGACAGCTTATCGAATTTCCTTGATTGTCCTGAACCTGCGCCAACATAGTGGGTAAAATAGTGTGCCTTGGTAGGCCGACGATGAGCGATGAGTGATTGCTTACAGGCTGAGGATTAGCGGAAAGTTGTAAACAGCTGGGTGTGGGTTCAATGTGTTGAGCGGTCTCAGTATGATGTGAAGACGACGCGTTATTTGTATCTGCGTGTACCAACGAATGATGACGCGAGTGGCATACACGACAGCGAAATGATGAGCGACATTTGCCTGCAGGATGACCTGGCCGAAGACAATTAAAACACAATTGTTTCGACTTTACGAACGCACGACGCATGTCCACATTAAGTAATAAAAACTGTTCGCACTGTGGTAAAATATGTTTGCCGTTACATTTTGGACAATGTGACTGCGTTACAGCATTCGAATGAGATTCTGCGAAATGTGAACGAAATTGGGCTTTAGGTTTATCTCGAGAAGCACCAACGCGCGCGAGTGATTGGCAACATTCTAATGCATCGCATCTTGAATGCAAAAAATATAACAATTCTTCGAATTGTACGTTCTTCCGTGAACCGACCGTTTCAGCCCAAGCTTGTTTTGTGTCCACATCGAGCTTATTAGCTAATAAATATATTAACCACGGATCACGCGAATTTGAACCGAGGGCGTTTAATCCACGAATAGCTTCATCCGCACCGTCCGTGAGCTTCCGCAGCATGTGAACATTACTCATCGATGCCGATGGAAGAGACAAAAAGGTTTGTATAAATGCTTGAACAATAAGATTGACGCGATCATATCGTTTCTCTAGGCGCTGCCACGCTTCAACATAATTACCTTCGGTGACCGATAAATGCTTTATAAGCGTTGCTGCATCATCTCGAAGGTATGATGTTAAATAGTGAAACTTTTGGGTTGCGCTTAAATTTTGGTTATTACCAACCGCACCCATAAAGGTGTCCCGAAATGACGGCCAATCCTTATAGTTTCCAGAGAAATGTGGCACTGTTAATTTTGGTAACTGAACGGGCGTTTTCTCGGAGGTTACGTCGATCTTTTCCAACAACCTCGATTGTTGCTCCCCGAGCTGGTTGCACAACGAATCATCGCGTTGCGCAGATTGCCGTTCGCGAATCGATTTCCTCAATGAGGAATGAATGAAAAAATATCGATTTTCGTACTCACCGAACTCCACTTCAAGTTCTTCCATCTCTTTTGCTTCTGTGGCTTTTAAAGTCTCATCGTGCAATGCTGTGAATTGTGCCCATGTTTCATCCAATTTGGTTAGACGAACCTCGAGCATTTCCAATGTAGTGGTGTCAACAACGTCATCTCTCATCATCTCTACAAAATTCATTGCACGAGTGAGACGACCTTTCACATTACCTAACCTTAGTTTTAGCGAATTCATCTCAAAAATTTATCCGGCTCGAAGGACCAATTTTAATGTTTGTGATTATGAAGTTTGGTTCACCTTTTGGAATTATATGAATCTACGAGTATGTTAGAATGATATTACAATACCGAGTGCTAGAAACTTTGGTTTTATTTTTGTTAGAGTAGTGAACAAACTTTGTATATACAATAATTTAATATAGATTTTAATTCAGTACTGTGCGCGTGACATTCGCGTTGATGGTTAACAGAGGAAGACAAACTGCGCAAATTGGCAGGCTTAGTTGCACCACAGCGAACAGCGGAAAAAAAAGTCCAACGAAGTGAGATGTAAGTGACGAACATCGAACGAATGATGGTTGGGTTATGTTCAGTAACTCGACTATTACTAAACATAACGAACGAATGATGGTTGGGTTATGTTCAGTAACTCGACTATTACTAAACACACGTGATCTTTAAAATCAAATTTTCTCTTGTCAATATAGAAGTTTCGAGATATTCCGAGTATTGGCCATACCTATATTTAAAAACGGCTCCCTAATTACAATCAACCCAGATTCATCCCACCTAGTCATAATTCCACACCGCGATCAATACTATCCAATAACGGAGCAGAAATTTCCAATGTGCTCAACAACGGGACCATCGACTTATCTCTGCGAGCAAACAAAGCCGCTCTACCGCAAGAAGGCTAATGTACATGCGAGGTTGACTTACTGAACAATATGCCATTACCAAAACAATGCAAGATAACTGAGCTCACAGAAGATCAGGTATGGATCCGATTGTCGCACCCCAATGAAGGGATTTACGCCCTCAAAACGAAGGCAACCATCAACACTGTATGCGGCAATGAGATTTCACCAATAACGCTGGAGGTCTCTGGCCTTTTAAAAATTCAGCCCAACTGCGTCATTAAAAAAGATCTCTTAACATTCCAAGGGCATAAAATCTATACCAGTATGGGCCAACCATCCTTTACAAAACTGGTCAACCTTACGGACATCGCTATACCAAGCAATCTAATCCCAACTAACTAGTATTCATCGGCAGATAAACTTCAATTGGCAGAAATCAAAAGGTTGAGGCAAGAAATTAAGCAACTTCCAACAGAAATGCCACACAAAATAAGCAACCACGACCTTCACCAGTACTCCGTGGCATACTAAGGACTTATTTTAACGGTATCAGCAATCATCTTCTGGAGATGGAAAACAAGGATGACAAACAAAACTAGCAAACCTTCGCCGGCAGGACCTATCCCCAGAATACGTCGAAAATTCAGCGTACCTAGTGACGAAATCTGTTGAATGGCTGCATTCAACCTGGGGGAGTATGTTCAAGAACAGAAATGTGTTTGTGCATATTGGGCTCATTGTCACAATAAAATTCATAGTGTAAATTCATAAGACATGCGAATGAACCCAACATGCACGTAGCCAATGTTCCGAATTCCGGCTAAGCGAAACATTATCCGATATCTATTACAGCTCACCTTGAACCCAAAGTGAAAACGAACAGGTGCAGCAATGGGAATATGTTTCGCTTATCAGCAATTGGAACCCTATCATTCATTGAGTACCAATGTTTAAAATTGTCAATTTGCAACTTAGCATATTTTTTTTTGTGTCAGTCACTGCGTGTGCAAACTGACTACCCCAACATTTCTGTTCCTTCGAGCCGGATATTGAAGCAGAACACGAGTTTTTCGCTGTTCGTTCGTGGATCGTTGAGCTAGTCGAAATAATACGCCTACTCGCCACTAGTTGGCATGACAATCGTCGCATTACCAGAGAAAACGGAAAGAAAAACGAACTAACGTGCACTTCAAGAACAACGTCGACAGTGTGAAAATCGAGGAAGTCGCATTACATTTTTTTGACCCACATTTCCGCGTTGTAATTAATTGTATTTAATAGTTTAATCTTAAGTAACTTTTAATTTGAATAGAGAGTGTTGTATCCTAAAATTAATTTAATTTTTTGTAAAAAAAACTTCCAACCGAAAACGGACCTTTTGGCTCGCCTCGTTTTTTTCCTGTCGCGACACATTGTTCGCATAAAAAGAACAAAACTACGACCGCCAGTCACACCTGCGACCATTGATTTAGCTACGCCAACCAGCATATTTACATCCACATTTCGCAGCGGCATCAAAAGCAACAACCTCTCCGCAATTAACTACGGCAACCGCAGCAGTTGTTGCGAATCAGGTGTTCCAACATTTATGACGGATAACATGTTACACATGCAATCCATGCAACATAACCCCACTTACACCTCAACATGTGGAAGTCCTGTAGATTTTTGGTTACCCACAGCTAAATGGTGAAACAAAATTAACATTCAAATCTCATTTGCATACAAGCAGAAACAGTAAACAGCAAATTCAATCACTTTGCAATAAACAACCGAAAATCATTATCAAGGAAAAACGCACGAAACCTGTGACTACATCAATTTTTCCGGCTGCCAGTCCTATTCCATCGTGTAAAAAACTACAGGCGCAACAGCCGAAGCGGCTTCAGCTGCGGCACCAGCTATTACAACAAACAACAGCCAGCTCCATCAGCTGTAACAACTACGGAGGGTAATGGAATATTTTTGAACTACCAACAATTACCCCAATTGAATGCGGCACCAAAGGCACAGTCAGTTTTTACGCCGATATCACAATTGCCCAATCTACAACAGTAACAACAGTAAATATACCTATTAACAGCAATACAAGCAGCAGCAACAAACACCCAGAAGCAGCAGCAACAGCAAAGATTTCAGGATCATTACAAGCTAAAGCAGACAACAAACATAGCGAAACATTAATCCTCAATTAATTTACAATTTGTAAGGTAAGCGATTTCCTCTTTTTATTGCACTGTACCGCGGACAATTTATCTATTTGTTCTTTTTTGTTTCTACCTGGTAATAAGTGACACCTATTAAATACGGTCAATTCTTCATTTTCTTCCTTTTATTAACAACAAACAATAAATTCGTTTCGATTGGCTCCGAGAGCCGCTCGCACGGCCACGTTCATGCGGTATTTCTTATTAACGTACAAAAAGGTAAAATAAACAAACAAAATGAATACCTAAGAAAGTAAAAATAAAATCTATAAATGCCATACGACAAACGTATATAAAGTATCAGTCAAATATTCTGCATTTAACAGAGACGATCCCGAGATATGGTTCAAACAGCTAGAGGCCCAGTTCGAATTGAGCGGGGTATCTGCTGACAAAACCAAATACGGGCATTTAGTAGCTGCTCTAGATGCAGAAACAATTAAATGCGTGCGCGAATTAATATTAAAACCCGCCGAAACCAATAAATATACTTCGTTAAAAACAGCAATAATCGAAAGGCTTTGCGAAAGGCTAGGATAAAATTAAATCGTTTACTTTCTGGTCTACAACTCGGCGATAAAAAACCTTCGCAATTACTACGCGAAATGCAGGCACTCTCAGTAAAACAAATCAATGAGCTGGTTTTACGAAATTTGTGGTTGCAGCGATTGCCCACAACTATTCAAGAGATATTATCCTGCATGGAAGAAAACGAGTTGAACAAAGTAGCCGCGTGTGCAGATAAAATTATAGAAATTCACAGTCCCGTAGGCATTTATAATATTTCCACACCGTCTCAACCTCCGGTAAGTGATTCCAACCACTTATTGTTGGCGCGCATTAATGCTTTCGATAATTGGTCCAATAACGAAAGAAAATCTCGAGCCGCGCATCGAACGCAAACTAATGAGAACCAGCGATGGCGCAGTAAATCTCGATCTGACTCACAGGTCAAAACTTTCCCAGATTGCTGGTATCACTTTAAATTCGGAGCCAATGCTAAAAACTGTTCTAAGTCGAGTATGTTCGATCAAAATCGAACTTCGGCTAGAGCGGAAAACCAATAGGCTCATCACTCTTCGCGGCAAGTGATAGAAGCCACTCAAATTGCCGCCTAGTTGTATTCGAACTTACCACAAAACAGCAATTCCTTATCGACACCGGAGCTGACATTTCGGTTATAACTCCAACGTCAAGGGACAAATACATAAAATCAGACCTTAAAATAATTCGCGGCAAATCCAACATCCATTGAAACATTCGGCACAAAAAACATTACATTGAATTTAGGTCTAAGGCGTCCATTCGCATGTTAGCGTTGACAGATACATAATCGGAGGCGATTTTCTGCTACATTACGGTCTGTTAGTCGACGTGAAAAATAGGAAATTGGTTGACCCAGACTTCAATGTTAAAAAGTGGAACCTCAATTTTTTTACCATCATATCAACTAACAACAATAAAATCGGATGCATGCTGCAGAATTTCAAGCAAATCACTCACGAAACGCCGACGCTCAATACGATTAAACATAACGTTGTACATAAAATCGAAACAGAGGGCCAACCGTGTTCAGTGAAAGTTCGACGACTCAACACAGAAAAAATGAACATAGCTAAAAAAGAAATCGACCTCTGGTTAAAACAAGGCGTATGTCGACTGTCCAAGAGCAATTGGGCTAGTCCTCTTCACATCACAAAGAAAAAGGACGGTAGCTGGAGGTTCTGCGGAGACTATCGCGGTCTAAACCAAAAAACGAAGCCCGACCGATACCCAATACCGTTCGTAACAGACTTCAGCCATCAATTGGAGAGCTGCCATATTTTCTCGAAGATAGACCTCGTCCGAGCATATCATCAGATTCCAATTCATGAGGCAGAAATCGAAAAAACGGCCATATGTACCCCGGTTTCGGTCTGTTTGAGTTCCCTCGTATGACATTCGGTCTACGAAATGCGGCTCAAACATTCCAGCGCTTAATTCATTCGATTTTGCGTGACGTCAAATTTGCTTTTCCCTATATGGACGATGTTTTAGTGGCATCGTTCAACATCGACCAGCACATCGAACACCTGAAAATCAAATTTCAGCGATCAGTCGAACCAAGCTTTCGAGCGTTGCAAAAAACAATTAGCAGAAGCCACTCAACTATCTCATCCGTTGCCAAATCCAAAAATGGCAATCATGGTTGATGCGTCAAACCAATCAATCGGAGCTTTGGTGCAACAATTCACGACAGAAGGTTGGCAACCACTGAGCTTCTTTTCTCGAAAACTCACGGCTACGGAGCAAATATATAGTACGTACGACAGGGAGCTGCTAGCGGCATACGCTGCAATCAAACACTTTAAACATTTCGTTGAAGGTCGGGAATTTATTCTCTATACTGATCACAAACCCCTCACGTACACATTGTATCAAAACTTAGAGAAAGCTTCACCCCGTCAGCGCAGGCATCTTGATCTGGTTGCTCAATACACAACCGATATTCAGCACGTTTCCGGTAAGGATAACGTTGTGGCCGATGCCCTTTCTCTGATCGATGCCCTAACGATCCCGAGTAATATAGATTAGTCACTTATGGCGGACGAACAAACCAATAATGATGAGCTAAAAACGTTAATCAGAAACAACGACAGTCTTAAACTTGACAAATGCCGGTTTTTGGAACAAACAAACTCTTATATTGCGACGTTTCCACGGGTTCACCAAGACCATACGTCCCCAAAAAATTTCGACGACGAAGTTTTCGAAAAATTTCACACTGTATCACACCCAGGAATACGTAACTCGGTCAAGCTAATTCGTACAAAGTTCGTCTGGCCATCACTTAACAAACACATAAGATTGTGGGCGCCAACTGCCAAAAATGCAAAGTCACAAAACACGTTAAAAGCCCGTCTAAAATCCATATCGACATAGTAGGCCCGTTGAAACCATCCGAAAATAATAGTTATTGTTTGACGATCATAGACCGTTTCACGCGATCAACCTTAAATCTATAGAGTAATTTGTAGAACTAGCACTTACCCTATTTATTCCTTAACACGGCACACTTATGCGCTGAAGTCGGAAGCGGCGTCGCATGCTGTTTTGGCCAGGAGATGAAAGTACCTGAAAAAAGGAAAGGAAACAAGAAAAAAAGAATCTGCTTTTATATAAATACAATTATTCACTTGCCTGCATAATGATACGGTCAGCCGACGGCGACTTCTACGTCGACGGTTTGTTGATTTTTGTACGGAAACTCACTGAATCCTACATGCATGTAAATTGCAATGAGTTTTCTTGTATCATGTTTAATTATAAGACTAGTCTTAACGACATAAATTGTTTAAATTTTCCACTCGCGACGTACTTTACGATTTGAACAAAAATTAAAAGAAAAAAAAGTAAACAAAAAACAGAAAAACACGAAAATGCACAACACATTGAAAGTATAAAAACCTAATTCCTAGCCCTAATTCTTTGAATTTGACAATCGGCTTGTTTCTTCTGTCACTGAGAGTGACATTGACAGAACAATTTAATAAAATAATTCACCATACTGTGGAGCTTTTAGAAATGGTGTAAAGTCATAGAAAGTCAAAGAAATTACAGATAAAAAAATTTCGACCATTAAGTATTAAGATCGATGTGTAGGGTTGGTGCAAGTATTAGATAAATAAGTATAAAAATATATATGTGTGTTTTGGGTTTTGCCTGTTTGTTATTCGTGTTTCATGGATGAGGAAAATTGAACGTATTTATTATTTAAATAAGGACAAATAGAGAATTTAGACAAAAGGGGGAAAGAGACTTTCTCTCAAAACCTCTTTCCAGAAGGTTCGGATATATGTGGATGATTTATGGCTAGCCGATAGAAAAATAGCATTTAGGAGGGCAGTTGGAAAATTATCATCAACGGCCGAGCATTCAAGTCGAATAATTTTGTTAGAAAAGTTTTTTCAAATTAAAAGAAAGTTGTTTTTTAAGAAAAGTCCATAAAAGAAGTTTTAAAAAACTTTCTAAATTTTACAAGTCTTATTAGTGTAAATTATTTCTAAATTTTAAAAGTTTAATTAGTGTAAATTAGACAGTATAAATTAAAACAGTGCGAGTGCGCTGAACGGTTGAAGAAAGAAAGGCGACCTGTAGAAAACCGCCATATTACATCATTAAACTGAAATTTCTAAATTTTAAAAGTTTTATTAGTGTAAATTACACAGCAAAAATTGTAAAGTTGCGAGTGCGCTGAACAGTTTTGAAAATAAAAAAGTGTTGTCTATCGGAGATACACATGTGTATTAAATTTGAAGAAAATCGGGATAATTTTTTTAAAAAAAGTTATGGGGCCCCACGAACCCGGGTCCGGGGTCTCCAAAATTTTTACAAAAATTGTTGTATATCAGAGATACACATGTGTATAAAATTTGAAGAAAATCAAGTTTTTTTATTGAGATTAATTTCATTTGAAAATTTAGTTTTTATTTTTCTGAGTATTTTTATTACTTGATTTAAAATTGAGTTTTTCTATTCTATCACTTGAACTAAAATTGAGTTCTATTCCAATGAATTGGTATCTAATTTAAAATTGAGTTCACCTTATTTGAGTTTTTTTGTTTGAATCGGACTTAATTTAAAATTGAGTTTTTTTAATCGAATTTAATTTAGAATTGAGTTTTTTTTTTAATTTTTCTTTGAGTTTTTTTATTTTATTTACATTTAAACAGTAGTGTAAACTGCATTTAGTAGTTGCTAATAAATCATTAACCTAATTCTGCAACAGGTACGTCAACGAATCATGCCGGCAGGATATCATTGAATTCGACCAAGTAAGTTGTCATTTACATAATTTTTTTATCCTTCCTTTTTGCTACAAAAAAAAAATACTTTAAATTTTAAATTTTGAAAAGAATAAAGAAACAGGTTTTCTTTTATACATATATAACGTTTCATTTTTATTATAAATTCTTGCATTCCTATTGAAATTTTGAATACATTTGAATACGTTTTGTTGTTAAACACATATATATTATATACACCTTCATATTTTAATTTTACATATTTTATCTTAATTTGAATAATTTGAAGTTTTTTTCATTGAATAAAAAGTAACACATGTTTTGAAACTTGAAAAAATCAATACGTGACCTCTCATTGCCGTTGCCCATTGGGTGGGAGGCATATTCCTTTTTCTTATATTTTTTATTGGTCCTCACCATGAGTGAGTGAGTGAGTTGGCTGAAGTTGTGTGGCTGAGATTGCTGATCCCACGGTGATTTCTCTCGGCGCTTTTTAGAAAATGACCCGACGGACTACGAACAGATGGACTTAGTAAAGTCGACCCTTTCCTTCATGATTTTGTGAGGCCTCGTTACAGGTGCAATCAAGTCATTCCTTTTTAGATTTAATTAGCTAGTAAGTGAAAAAAGAAAATTTCCTAAATAAGTTGAACTATCTTTTAAGAAAAGGAAAGTTTTCTTTTGTTAATTTCGGAATAATTTTAGTTTAGAATAATATAGTTGTAAGTGTTTAGAATATAAAAACAAAGGAATGACCTGGCTGCACCGGGACTGAGGGACGCTATCCTTTATTCCCTCCTTTATCCAGCCCCTTTTATTCCGATTTTCCACCTTTTTTTCAAGTTTTTTTTATAAGTCGACACGACAATTTTTTTTGTTCATGACGAGGTGTCACTGGTAAGTGACAAGGACCACCCGTCTGACGAGCTTAGCCGAGCAATCGTGAGCGTGTCGCGACGTCCTTGACAGTGGCAGAACCCCTAGTGGGACCTCGCTCCATAACAAATGGCGCCCAACGTTTTTGGCTTAACCCATCGTTTCTTGAAGGACTGGAATTTCCGAAAGGAAGTTCTTGGCTTTTGACAAACGATGGTAGTACAGCATTTTCCCTTTTTTTAAATCCTTTTTGAACGTAGCTTATTCCAAATTTTATCATTTTAATTCCTTTTTTTAATTTTTAATAAATTTCCTTTTAATAACCTTTTACACTTCCTTTTCCGAAATGTTCCTTATTCCTATTTTAATTCCCCACAATTCCTATTCAGAAACTACCTTTTTAACAGGACAGGACAGAACAATTGGGACATCGGCTGCTCTTTGGGCGAGTTGACAATCCAAATTCGAAGATTTTTATAAATCTGGAATTTGGTGGTGCCAACTCGTTTGAGGACCAAAGCAGTCGATGTCAGTATTCGACTTGACCACCAAATAGACAAAGACCCGACAGAGGTGTAGTGGACAGCCGTTACCGCAAGTACAATAAGTACAGGTAAAGGTGGGTTCACTGCTCCTTTTGTCAAAAAAGTAGAGGTTCTTCTTATTCTTGGCGGGTCGGCCTAGCCACAAAGGCTCCTCGCCAGTGTTTTGAGTTGCGATACGCCGGAATGAGACGAAACCTCTACTGACGTTAAACGACCTTCCACAAAATCATCAAGGAAACCGACTACGACTTGACTTACAAGACTAGGACAAACCTATATAGAATCTGAGCGTTAGAGATCATCACGGTGGATCTACTCTAGCCACACACCAGCCTGTTTCAATAAAGAAAAAATTATATATAAAGGTTTATCCATTTCGCGGTTTCAAAAGTATAGGGCTGGAATTCGACATCTGTCAAACTAAGTTGTTAAAACAATTTTTTTTTTCAAAGTCTGACATTTACGTAAATGGATCGCTTAACTATCGCACAACGCTTGAAAATTGTAAAAACCTACTACAAAAATGGTGATTCTGCCACAGCCACATATCGTGCTTTAAGAGGAGATTATGGTTTACATAATCGTCCAACTACGCAAGCAATTGGCAAAATTGTGAAGAAATCAGAAGAGACTGGATCGGTTACAGATATTGTAAGGCCTGTGCATCATCGTTTCGCTCGTACCACTGAAAATATCGCTGCTGTAAGTGAAAGTGTTGCCAAAGACCCGAATGTGTCGATTCCTCGTCGTTCTCAGGAATTAGGACTGTCTTACGGCACCTTTTTTTGCCTGCTATTGAAGAATACGACTTAGAAAATATGTGGTTTCAACAACACGGTGCCACATGCCACACAACTCGAGCGAATATGGCTTTATTGCAAGAGACATTTCCTGACCGCGTAATTTCTCGTCGTGGCGATATCAACTGGCCACCAAGATCATGCGATTTGACACCGCTTGACTTTTTTTGTGGGGCTACGCGAAATACCGTGTTTATGCAGATAAACCTTTAACTCTTGAGCACTTAAAAACCAATATTCGTCAAGTTATGGCTGAGATACCGTCAAAAAGTGGTCAAAAATTACCTCAAAAGAATTGATGCTTGCAACAATTCGCGTGGTGGTCATTTAAATGATGTAGTGTTTCACACATAATGTCAACGTTAAAACTTTATAATAAAAAAGAAATATCATGATAAAAAATATTTTATATGTTTTATTTACGTTTACTTTTGAAACCGCAAAATGGATAACCCTTTATATATAAACCAGTCGATTCTATATTTTCGATTTATTTATATTTTTTCTGCATTTTTTTTGTGAAATTGAGCTTAACTTCCATTTTCTTTTGAAGTTCAAAACTCATATTGAATTAACATTAATTACAAGTGGTAAATGAGTAATCCCAATAAATAAACCGCAAACCAGGCAAAGAACCCGAGAGATGTTAGCAAGAGCCGATGCTCTTGATCAATTAGAAATAGGTCAGGCAAAAAGGGGTTCCAACTCCTATGCTGATTTCTGCTTTGGCCAGACAGACCCCTTTAATTTAAGGAAAAACTCTATGCCAGGCTTGGAAAGAAATCAGCAAAGTAAAGAAAATAGTAAAAAGGTAGCAACTGAGTGAGTATTAACCTGGAAAGTAGCGTACCGATCAGGCTAGCAATACTTTAGATACTGGGGCAAATAATCAGGTAATATTAGGGCGTAGTACTCCAACTGCAGACAATACAGATAACGTGTTAATAAATAAGATACAGGAAGCAGTCTAAGGGATCATTCAAAGGGACCAAATCGAATTAGGTTCCTTGTTTACAAAAAAATTAGACCTAATTACGACTGGACTGACAAATCAACAGAAGCGCTCTCTCTAAAAGTTGAGGTGCTTGAAGCACAGCAAGGAGGTAGTAACCGTGCTCCTCTAGGGTCAACACCGCGGCAACAGCAACTCGACAGAGAAATAACACCAGGTATCCGCCTACCAAACCCCCTACAGGCTCAATATAACCAGCCAACAGAAACTTTCTCTGACTCCGATATTCGTCGTCAAAAATACGACCTCCATAAATGGAACATCAAGTTTGACGGAACAACAAAAACAATGCCGGTAAAAAGTTTAATTTTTCGCATAGAAACTATGAAGAAGAGACTAAACGTCTGTGATGAAGTGGTTTTTTGTCAGTTCCATCATCTTCTGACGGGAGTTGCCGAAAGGTGGTATTGGCAGTTCCTTGAGGAGCACGCAGATGATGATTTTCTGAATTACCACGATGTGAAGAAGGAACTGCGGGAACAGTTTAGAGCAGCTGATTCCGATCACGAATTGATGAGGGAGATAATGGACAGAAAGCAGCTGCCTGGCAAGAGTTGTGACAACTTCTTCTCCGTCGTCAAAGCTCTAGTATTCCAGATGAGCAGGAAACTGCCGGAGAGTGAGTTAGTCACAATTCTCCGCCAGAACCTCCGAGAAAAAATTGCAGCATTGATCTTTGGCTGTTTATTATTCTCCCAAAGCGATTGGAGGTCTGTTTGTCGTCGTGCAGAAAAGCATTTCAGCACTAGGGAGAGCCGCTTCAAGAGTAAGACGGTTCACGAACTTGAAACAACGATAATGGAGGACGAACATTATGACAGTGAGGAGGAAGTTAAGAACAAGATAGAGGCGATAACGACGAAACATAAAAAAGATAAAAAGATGACTTTAAATAAAAATAAAAATACTGACGATAGGAATGTAGTCCGTAGTGATGTCCAAAACCAGTGTTCGTCTCATTTCCACTCCTTAGTATGTTTCCAACGTGGTCAGCCCAATGTTCCTGTTTTGTTGTGTCCCTCCTGTAAGACGAACCCGGAAAACTTATTGAGGGGCGAAACATCCGGGGGTGCTCGCCTAACGGACAAGATCCCGGAAATGCCAAACCAAAAATACAAATTTAAAAAATGTATATATAAGAAATGAAGAAAACAAAATTATTCAGACATTACCTGTCAGGAATAGTCTCAACCAGCGCATTCTAGAATACGAAAAGGCTCGTAAAAGGATCTTCTCCGAAGACCCTGAACTAGAGAAAAAAAAAGAAGAAGAATTTTATGAAGACTAAGAGACTACGAGAAAAGTTTGCTTTAAGAAGAAATAGGTGTAAGGGCATAGAAGCAACTATACTACAAATAGATGAAGACAACCGACCATATGCGAGGGTCAAACTGGTAAATGAAGCAATGTTAGGCCTTTTGGATAATGGTGCTTCAGTCAGTTGCTTGGGAAAAGATGCAATTAAATTCATCGAAGACAATGACTTAAAATTATAGACGTAAGTTCTAACATAAAGACAGCGGACGGAAATAAACAAAAAATCATAGGCATTGTGACCATTCCACTCACATTGAAAAACCGGACTGAGAATTTAGAATTTTATGTTGTGCCGTCTTTACAACAATCGCTGTATCTGGGAGTGAATTTTTGGAGAACTTTTAAGGTCGCTCCCAACATTATATCCGAGATCGATATATTGGACACGACGACAACGGACCCAATGATACACGAGACTTGGCCTCGGTAGGACAAGCCTAGATGAACATGTGATCTAGACCGCCGAAGTGGAGCCGATCAAACAAAGGCACTACCCAGCATCTCCGGCGATCCAAAAGCTTCTCTTCGACAAGCTCGATCGCATGATTTCTTTGGGGGTGATCGAGGAGAGCCAGAGTGCGTGGAGCTTTCCGGTTGTGCTGGTGAGAAAACTTGGCAAAAATAGGCTCTGCCTGGACTCACGCAAAGTCAATGCAGTGACGAAAAAGGACGCGTACCCGTTGCCCCACATAGGAGGGTTGTTGAGCCGCCTACAAGACACTCGGTTCATTTCTGGGATCGATCTGAAAGATGCCTTCTGGCAGATACCGTTGGAGAAGAGGTCCAGGGACAAAACGGCCTTCACAATCCCTGGGCGGCCACTGTATCAATTTACAGTGATGCCATTTGGACTGTGCAATGCTGCCCAGAGAATGTGTCGGCTTATGGACAGGGTGATACCGTCGAGGCTCAAGGACAATGTTTTTGTGTACCTTGACGATCTCCTTGTCTGCACTCCGGAATTCGAAAGCCATATGGGTTTGCTAGAGATAGTCGCGGGATGTCTTCGTGAGGCTGGCTTAACGATTAGCGTAGAAAAAAGCTAATTTTGCTATAAGGAAATAAAATACCTGGGATATATTGTGGGTGACGGGTGCCTCAGGACTGACCCGGCAAAGGTATCGGCAATGGAGCAGTTTCCGGTTCCGAAGACTCCGAAACAGCTCAGGTGGTATCTTGGGATAACCGGATGGTACCGCAGGTTCATCACAAACTTTTCAGGTTTGACTGCTCCAATGACTGAATGCTTGAAAAAAGTTAAAGACTTCAAAATGACGGACGACGCAATTAAGACATTTGATGAGCTTAAAAAGCTCCTGACAACAGCACCTATCTTGACTAACCCTGATTTTACTAGACATTTTTACATCCAATGTGACGCATCTACGACTGGTGTTGGGAGCGTCCTCTTCCAATTTGACTCAGAGGGTAGGGAGAGGCCGATTGCCTACATCTCACAAAAGTTAAATTCGGCACAAAGAAACTACAGCGTCACGGAGCTGGAATGTTATGCAGCAGTCTTAAGTGTGCAGAAATTCCGTGCCTATATTGAACTACTGCCCTTCACGATAATCACGGACCATTCTAGTTTGAAGTGGCTTATGCCGCAGAAGGACCTGTCTGGTCGTTTGGCTAGATGAAGCCTGAAGCTACAAGCCTTTGACTTCACAATTGAGCACAGGAAGGGCACACAAAATGTTGTCCCTGACGCTCTCTCCCGTGTTCACATGGAGGAACTCTCATCAGATGTTAACCTAATAGACGTTGACCTGAATTCACCACATTTTTCTTCCGACGAATACGAGGAGCTAAAGAAGACAGTAAAAGAAGGACAACATAAATTCCCCGACATATTCATTTCAGACAATTATGTTTACAAACGGACAAATATACGTACCGGGGACGCACTACAGGAAGATAGAGCTTGGAAGATCTGGGTACCGTCGGGGTTGAGAAAGAGCTTCTGATCTCGGCACACGATTCTCCAGCTGCGGGACATCGAGGGATCCATAAAACCCTCCATAAACTTTGACAGCAATATTTTTGGCCTGAAATGACTTTAAATGTGATACTTGTAAGTGCAATAAAAGCATGAATCGGAAAAATAGACCAACAATGTGGGTACAGACAGTGACAGAACGACCATTTCAGCGCTTGTACATTGACCTTCTGGGACCCTATACCAGATCCAAAAATGGCAACACCCAAATTTTTGTTGTGCTTGACCACTTCAGCAAATTTGTCTTTCTTAAACCCATAAGGAAGGCAACTTCAGCTGCAGTGGTCCAGTACTTAGAGGAAGCCATTTTTCATGTCTTTGGGGTTCCAGAATATCTACACTCTGACAACGGAAAACAATTCATATCTGAATTTTTTTCTAATTTTCTAAAGCGCTACGGGATTAAGCACGTGAGGACCGTGGTATATTAACCGAAGGGCAATGCCTCTGAACGGGTTAACCGTAGCGTATTGACAAAGATCCGTTCTTACCTCGGAACTGACCAACAAAACTGGGACAAACATGTAAGGTTCGCGGCATTTTCTCTGCGAAGTGTCTCCCACGAGGCCACAGGCTTGGAGCCATATTATGTTGTCTTCGGCTTCCAGATGGCACAGAACGGATCCGCTTTTGACATCATACGACGGTTAAATTACATTAATGAGTCAGATTTTAGGACCTTAGAAACAAAAGACAAACAACAAATTATACGGAACGAGATATTTAAAAATTTAAGCAAGGCACATGACAAAGGCAAGAAAACATATGATTTAAGAAGTCGAGAAATAAAATATGATGTAGGACAAATTGTATATAGACGAAATTTTCGACATGGTGACAAGGCAGCGGGCTATAATGCCAAACTTGGACCGAAAGCTATTAAAAGCATCATATAAAAAACTATAGGAAATTCTCTATATGAAATATGAAATGTGAGTGGTAAAAAGTTAGGTATCTTTCATGCCAAAGACCTCTTTGTCCGTTAATGACTATAGGAATCTAGATAACTGACGATCTTTATTATTTATTAATTATTATTTATTATTTTTATTTATTTATTATTATTTATTATTGAATTATATATCCATAGTTATTTTTTTAACCGCATAAATTCTGTGATTTTAGGTTTAAGGCTTTAGGATTTTCTGCACGTCTACGTCGACGGCTTGTTGATTTTTGTACGGAAACTCACTGAATCCTACATGCATGTAAATTGCAATGAGTTTTCTTGTATCCTGTTTAATTATAAGACTAGGGCCGGATCTCTTTCATAGTCTTAACGACATAAATTGTTTAAATTTTCCACTCGCGACGTACTTTACGATTTGAACAAAAATTAAAAGAAAAAAAAAGTAAACAAAAAACAGAAAAACACGAAAACGCACAACACATTGAAAGTATAAAAACCTATTGCCCTAATTCTTTGAATTTGATAATCTGCTTGTTTTTTCTGTCACTGAAAGTGACATTGACAGCACAATTTATTAAAATAATTCACCATACTGTGGAGCTTTTATAATTGGTGTAAAGTCATAGAAAGTCATAGAAATTACAGATAAAAAAATTTCTACCATTAAGTATTAAGATGAATGTGTAGGGTTGGTGCAAGTATTAGATAAATAAGTATAAAAATATATATGTGTGTTTGGGTTTTGCCTGTTTGTTATTCGTGTTTCATGTTTAGTACTACTAAGCATGTTTAGTACTACTAAACATGAGTTTAAAAAGGGGCGATGAGGAAAATTGAACGTATTTATTATTTTAAAAAGGACAAAGAGAGAATTTAGACAAAAGGGGGAAAGAGACTTTCTCTCAAAACCTCTTTCCAGAAGGTTCGGTGATATGTGGATGATTTATGGCTAGCCGATAGAAAAATAGCATTTAGGAGGGCAGTTGGAAATTTATCATCAACGGCGATAGTTAACCCGAGCATTCAAGTCGAATTATTTTGTTAGAAAAGTTTTTTCATATTAAAAGAAAGTTTTTTTAAGAAAATGCCATAAAAGAAGTTTTAAAAAAATTTCTAAATTTTACAAGTTTTATAAGTGTAAATTACACAGATAAATTGAGAAAGTGCGAGTGCGCTGAACAGTTGAAGAAAGAAAGGCGACTTGTTGAAAACCGCCATATTACATCATTAAACTGAAATTTCTAAATTTTACAAGTTTTATAAGTGTAAATTACACAGATAAATTGAGAAAGTGCGAGTGCGCTGAACGGTTGAAGAAAAAAAGGCGACCTGTAGAAAACCGCCATATTACATCATTAAACTGAAATTTCTAAAATTTAAAAGTTTTATTAGTGTAATTTACACAGCAAAAATTGCAAAGGTTCGAGTGCGCTGAACAGTTTTGAAAATAAAAAAAGGCGATCTGTTGAAAATCACCCTATTCTACTTTTAAACCAAGTCCCGATTGTATGAACTCGGATAGACGATATAACCTAGGATTTATCGTCGTTTGCATTGTATGAATGAGCAAATATAACTATGGATTTTGTTTTATCCTCTGTTTTTATCTTCTCTTTTCGGTGGCTAAAACCGAGGATACAAAATGTTGTAGTTGGTTTTTTGACGTTTTCAAATGTTCGCAGTTTGTTTTTGTTAATGTTTTTAATGAAATGGAGTCAAATAATAAACGTTTGAAAAAACAAGAATACGAAAATGTATTTTCAATTATGAAAACTATAAGGAAATAGTAAACAGTAAAAAACGGAAGCAGTTTCCAATAAAAACAAATGAAGCTTTAACTTAATTAACTAGACACTATCCAAAATCCAAATGTATGTAAGCTGTATTTTATTGAATTCGAATTAGGAATTAAAACAACAATTGCACTGTCGAATTCCTTCTTTGGAATTTGAAAACCTACTGTTTGGCTGGTTTTTACATTCGAATTCCTTATTCGGATTCACATAAAATACAGCTGTAATTAGTTTTGAGATTTTCAGATTGTCAAACATAAACGAGAAAAAAGTGTTACCACTCTAATAAAAACTGCTCTAAAACTGCTACAAAACAGAGGATATAAAAATATTTTAAATTGTTCATACAATACGAAAAAAATAAATTTCTCGTATAAAGATATATCTGTACTCTCAGATTTTATTTTTTCTATCCTCGTTCATACAATCGGGCCTAAATTTTAAAAGTTTTTTTTGCGGAAACAATACCACCAAAGTAAAAAAGTGCGAGTACGCTATACAGTTTTAGAAAGCAAGATGTCTAACTAGGCAGAATTAAACCAGAAATTTTTTTTAAAGCTTTGCGAAAACGGGCCAGTGCGTTCAATTGTTGAATTTGGCAATATACATATAGTCGCCATAGTTCCACAAAATAATTCGAACTTGATAGTGAAAAAGTGCGAACGCACTTTACCAGTATAATAGCCATTTGTGACGAAAGCTCACTAAGTCTAGAAATGAATTGGTATCTAATTTAAAATTGAGTTCACCTTTTTTTGAGTTATTTTGTTTGATTCGAATTTAATTTAAAATTGAGTTTTTTTAATCGAATTTAATTTAGAATTGGGTTTTTTTTATTTTTTATTTTTTGAGTTTTTTTATTTTATTAACATTTAAACAGTAGTGTAAACTGCATTTAGTAGTTGCTAATAAGTCATTAACCAAATTCTGCAACAGGTACGTCAACGAATCATGCCGGCAGGATATCATTGAATTCGACCAAGTAAGTTGTCATTTACATAATTTTTTTATCCTTCCTTTTTGCTACAAAAAAAAAATTACTTTTAAATTTTAAATTTTGAAAAGAATAAAGAAACAGATTTTCTTTTATACATATATAACGTTTCATTTTTATTATAAATTCTTGCATTCCTATTGAAATTTTGAATACATTTGAATACATTTTGTTGTTAAACACATATATATTATATACACCTTCATATTTTAATTTTACATATTTTATCTTAATTTGAATAATTTAAAAATTTTTTTCTTTGAATAAAAAGTAATACATGTATTTGAAAGTTGAAAAAATCAATACGTGACTTCTCATTGCCGTTGCCCATTGGGATTGGGTGGGAGGCATATTCCTATTGCTTAAATTTTTCATTGGTCCTCATCATGAGTGAGTAGACGAGTTGGCTGGGATTGTTGATCCCACGGTGATTTTTCTCGGCGCTTTTCAGAAAATGACCCGACGGACTACGAACAGATGGACTTAGTAAAGTCGACCCTTTCCTTCATGATTTTGTGAGGCCTCGGTACAGGTGCAATCATGTCATTCCTTTTTAGATTTAATTAGCTAGTAAGTGAAAAAGAAAATTTTCTAAAAGAAGTTAAACTATCTTTTAAGAAAAGGAATGTTTTCTTTTGTTAATTTCGGTATAATTTTAGTTTAGAATAATATAGTTGTAAGTGTTTAAAATATAAAAACAAAGGAATGACCTGGCTGCACCGCGCATGAGGGACGCTATCCTTTATTTCCTCCTTTATCCAGCCCCTTTTATTCCGATTTTCCACCTTTTTTTTTTCAAGTTTTTTTTATAAGTCGACACGACAATTTTTTTTGTTCATGACGAGGTGTCACTGCTAAGTGACAAGGACCACCCGTCTGACGAGCTTAGCCGAGCAATCGTGAGCGTGTCGCGACGTCCTTGACAGTGGCAGAACCCCTAGTGGGACCTCGCTCCATAACAACCTCCACGAACCTATCGAAGAACTTTTTTCACAGCTAAACACCAAAGTCGAAGACTGTATACAAGTTGAAAAAAACAGGTAACATTCAAGGTAGATAATTCACAGAGATCACAGAGATCGGGGCGCGTTATCAGACGACCTTCTCGGTTCAGGTAATCGTTCCTAACGTTCACTAGGCGTGGGTAGTGTGACAGCACAGACGTGCCCCCTGACGGGCGGATCGATAAGTTAGTCGAAATGATATGCCTACCCGCCACTAGTTGGCATGACAATGGTCGCATTACCAGAGAAAACGGAAAGAAAAACGAGCGAACGTGCACTTCAAGAACAACGTAGACAGTGTGAAAATCGAGGAAGTCATATTACATTTTTTTGACCCGCATTTCCGCGTTGTAATTAATTGTATTTAATAGTATAATCATAAGTAACTTTTAATTTGAATAGAGAGCGTTGTATCCTAAAATTAATTTAAGATTTTGTAATTAACGCCAAATAAGCCCCCACAGATTTCCTAAAATTCAACATTCATCTCAATCATATTGCAAAGCGGTACATATGTAAGCTCTGAAATAAGAATGAGTTTCTATCAAGTTTTAAGATTTTTCATTGTTGGGACCATACGTCAATTAATAATTAACGTTAAAGCTCGCCGTATTGAGCAAGAAAACAAAAGGCTCGCTATTTTGAGCAGAATCACCATCCACGCGCATATTCACAGCAGTACAAGACCAAACCATTTACCTATTTTCTCTCGCCATTTTGAGAATTGGATTTCTTTCAGAATTTTTGCATTTTAGTTTTGTGCGAGCAAAGGAAAAGAAGTGCTTAAGACTTTTCATCGTAAACTTTTATTGTAGAACTTAAATAGAAATATAAAATAGAACAATAAAATAATAAAATCAGAAAATGCTCGTCGTTTATATAATTTGAACAAAATAATCTAGAATCACACTGACTGTCTATTATCCACAGATTCCACGTGCAACTGTGGCATTTTTCCGAGGAGTCGACCCGAAGACCTGCGTGTGCACATGGTCTTACGGTTCTTCAGTGGAAATAGTAAACCTGTGCTGAAAACTACATCAAGCTTAGCATTTTTTGAGCAACCCTGTTTCACTGCATTTAATACAGGACAAAAGAGTAAATTTATATAGACACTGCAGCTAATGTCCCAAAATTAAACAGCCATAAAACATCTACCTAAGATAACGTCAAACTTTCCTCATCAAACAATTAAGGAGATCAACATGATTGATTAGCCCAAACTGAAATTCAATAAATTCTGCCGTACAGCGATTGAGGGGTATAGAACGTCGATGTGATCCAGGATCCGTGATCCTGAGTTCCAAAAACTGTATCAAGAGTTCATTTTAGAATATGAGAAAATCAATCACATGGAAGAAGTGCCACAGTCTAAAGTGCACACAGGATATTATTTTCCGCATCACGGAGTGCTCAGGCGTTCCAGCTTAACCACAAAATTGAGAGAAGTTTTTGACGGATCGGCAAAAACATCAACGGGATTTTTCCTGAATGACTGTTTAGCCATCGGTCCAACCGTACAAGCAACGTTGTACGCAATCATTTTAAGATTCCGAGAGAACAGTTTTGAAAATAAAAAAAGGCGATCTGTTGAAAATCACCCTATTCTACTTTTAAACCAGGTCCCGATTGTATGAACTCGGATAGACGATATAACCTAGGATTTATCGTCGTTTGCATTGTATGAATGAGCAAATTTAACTATGGATTTTGTTTTATCCTCTGTTTTTATCTTCTCTTTTCGGTGGCTAAAACCGAGGATACAAAATGTTGTAGTTGATTTTTTGACGTTTTCAAATGTTCGCAGTTTGTTTTTGTTAATGTTTTTAATGAAATGGAGTCAAATAATAAACGTTTGAAAAAACAAGAATACGAAAATGTATTTTCAATTATGAAAACTATAAGGAACTAGTAAACAGTAAAAAACGGAAGCAGTTTCCAATAAAAACAAATGAAGCTTTAACTTAATTAACTAGACACTATCCAAAATCCAAATGTATGTAAGCTGTATTTTATTGAATTCGAATTAGGAATTAAAACAACAATTGCACTGTCGAATTCCTTCTTTGGAATTTGAAAACCTACTGTTTGGCTGGTTTTTACATTCGAATTCCTTATTCGGATTCACATAAAATACAGCTGTAATTAGTTTTGAGATTTTCAGATTGTCAAACATAAACGAGAAAAAAGTGTTACCACTCTAATAAAAACTGCTCTAAAACTGCTACAAAACAGAGGATATAAAAATATTTTAAATTGTTCATACAATAAGAAAAAAATAAAATTCTCGTAAAAAGATATATCTGTACTCTCGGATTTTATTTTTTCTATCCTCGTTCATACAATCGGGCCTAAATTTTAAAAGTTTTATTTGCGGAAACAATACCACCAAAGTAAAAAAAGTGCGAGTACGCTATACAGTTTTAGAAAGCAAGATGTCTAACTAGGCAGAATTAAACCAGAAATTTTTTTTTTAAAGCTTTGCAAAAACGGGCCAGTGCGTTCAATTGTTGAATTTGGCTATATACATATAGTCGCCATAGTTCCACAAAATAATTCGAACTTGATAGTGAAAAAGTGCGAACGCACTTTACCAGTATAATAGCCATTTGTGACGAAAGCTCACTAAGTTAATAAAGCTCCATTAACGATCATCGTACCAGCGTCGGAGCCTCCGCAACACATCCAAGATAAAAACCGCCAAGTTTTCAAAGCTTCCTAAGCTGTGGATCAAGTTTTTTTTTTATTGAGATCAATTTCATTTAAAAATTGAGTTTTTATTTTTCTGAGTATTTTTATTACTTGATTTAAAATTGAGTTTTTCTATTCTATCACTTGAACTAAAATTAAGTTCTATTCCAATCTAGAAATGAATTGGTATCTAATTTAAAATTGAGTTCACCTTTTTTTGAGTTATTTTGTTTGAATCGAATTTAATTTAAAATTGAGTTTTTTTAATCGAATTTAATTTAGACTTGGGTTTTTTTTATTTTTTATTTATTGAGTTTTTTTATTTTATTTACATTTAAACAGTAGTGTAAACTGCATTTAGTAGTTGCTAATAAGTCATTAACCAAATTCTGCAACAGGTACGTCAACGAATCATGCCGGCAGGATATCATTGAATTCGACCAAGTAAGTTGTCATTTACATAATTTTTTTATCCTTCCTTTTTGCTACAAAAAAAAAATTACTTTTAAATTTTAAATTTTGAAAAGAATAAAGAAACAGATTTTCTTTTATACATATATAACGTTTCATTTTTATTATAAATTCTTGCATTCCTATTGAAATTTTGAATACATTTGAATACATTTTGTTGTTAAACACATATATATTATATACACCTTCATATTTTAATTTTACATATTTTATCTTAATTTGAATAATTTAAAGATTTTTTTCTTTGAATAAAAAGTAATACATGTATTTGAAAGTTGAAAAAATCAATACGTGACTTCTCATTGCCGTTGCCCATTGGGATTGGGTGGGAGGCATATTCCTATTGCTTAAATTTTTCATTGGTCCTCATCATGAGTGAGTAGACGAGTTGGCTGGGATTGTTGATCCCACGGTGATTTTTCTCGGCGCTTTTCAGAAAATGACCCGACGGACTACGAACAGATGGACTTAGTAAAGTCGACCCTTTCCTTCATGATTTTGTGAGGCCTCGGTACAGGTGCAATCATGTCATTCCTTTTTAGATTTAATTAGCTAGTAAGTGAAAAAGAAAATTTTCTAAAAGAAGTTAAACTATCTTTTAAGAAAAGGAATGTTTTCTTTTGTTAATTTCGGTATAATTTTAGTTTAGAATAATATAGTTGTAAGTGTTTAAAATATAAAAACAAAGGAATGACCTGGCTGCACCGCGCATGAGGGACGCTATCCTTTATTTCCTCCTTTATCCAGCCCCTTTTATTCCGATTTTCCACCTTTTTTTTCAAGTTTTTTTTATAATTGTGGGACACGACAATTTTTTTTGTTCATGACGAGGTGTCACTGCTAAGTGACAAGGACCACCCGTCTGACGAGCTTAGCCGAGCAATCGTGAGCGTGTCGCGACGTCCTTGACAGTGGCAGAACCCCTAGTGGGACCTCGCTCCATAACAACCTCCACGAACCTATCGAAGAACTTTTTTCACAGCTAAACACCAAAGTCGAAGACTGTATACAAGTTGAAAAAAACAGGTAACATTCAAGGTAGATAATTCACAGAGATCACAGAGATCGGGGCGCGTTATCAGACGACCTTCTCGGTTCAGGTAATCGTTCCTAACGTTCACTAGGCGTGGGTAGTGTGACAGCACAGACGTGCCCCCTGACGGGCGGATCGATAAGTTAGTCGAAATGATATGCCTACCCGCCACTAGTTGGCATGACAATGGTCGCATTACCAGAGAAAACGGAAAGAAAAACGAGCGAACGTGCACTTCAAGAACAACGTAGACAGTGTGAAAATCGAGGAAGTCGTATTACATTTTTTTGACCCGCATTTCCGCGTTGTAATTAATTGTATTTAATAGTATAATCATAAGTAACTTTTAATTTGAATAGAGAGCGTTGTATCCTAAAATTAATTTAAGTTTTTGTAATTAACGCCAAATAAGCCCCCACAGATTTCCTAAAATTCAACATTCATCTCAATCATATTGCAAAGCGGTACATATGTAAGCTCTGAAATAAGAATGAGTTTCTATCAAGTTTTAAGATTTTTCATTATTAGGACCATACGTCAATTAATAATTAACGTTAAAGCTCGCCGTATTGAGCAAGAAAACAAAAGGCTCGCTATTTTGAGCAGAATCACCATCCACGCGCATATTCACAGCAGTACAAGACCAAACCATTTACCTATTTTCTCTCGCCATTTTGAGAATTGGATTTCTTTCAGAATTTTTGCATTTTAGTTTTGTGCGAGCAAAGGAAAAGAAGTGCTTAAGACTTTTCATCGTAAACTTTTATTGTAGAACTTAAATAGAAATATAAAATAGAACAATAAAATAATAAAATCAGAAAATGCTCGTCGTTTATATAATTTGAACAAAATAATCTAGAATCACACTGACTGTCTATTATCCACAGATTCCACGTGCAACTGTGGCATTTTTCCGAGGAGTCGACCCGAAGACCTGCGTGTGCACATGGTCTTACGGTTCTTCAGTGGAAATAGTAAACCTGTGCTGAAAACTACATCAAGCTTAGCATTTTTTGAGCAACCCTGTTTCACTGCATTTAATACAGGACAAAAGAGTAAATTTATATAGACACTGCAGCTAATGTCCCAAAATTAAACAGCCATAAAACATCTACCTAAGATAACGTCAAACTTTCCTCATCAAACAATTAAGGAGATCAACATGAATGATTAGCCCAAAATGAAATTCAATAAATTCTGCCGTACAGCGATTGAGGGGTATAGAACGTCGATGTGATCCAGGATCCGTGATCCTGAGTTCCAAAAACTGTATCAAGATTTTAATTTAGAATTGGGTTTTTTTTATTTTTTATTTATTGAGTTTTTTTATTTTATTTACATTTAAACAGTAGTGTAAACTGCATTTAGTAGTTGCTAATAAGTCATTAACCAAATTCTGCAACAGGTACGTCAACGAATCATGCCGGCAGGATATCATTGAATTCGACCAAGTAAGTTGTCATTTACATAATTTTTTTATCCTTCCTTTTTGCTACAAAAAAAAAATTACTTTTAAATTTTAAATTTTGAAAAGAATAAAGAAACAGATTTTCTTTTATACATATATAACGTTTCATTTTTATTATAAATTCTTGCATTCCTATTGAAATTTTGAATACATTTGAATACATTTTGTTGTTAAACACATATATATTATATACACCTTCATATTTTAATTTTACATATTTTATCTTAATTTGATTGATTGAAATTTTGAATACATTTGAATACATTTTGTTGTTAAACACATATATATTATATACACCTTCATATTTTAATTTTACATATATTATCTTAATTTGAATAATTTAAAGTTTTTTTCTTTGAATAAAAAGTAATACATGTATTTGAAAGTTGAAAAAATCAATACGTGACTTCTCATTGCCGTTGCCCATTGGGTGGGAGGCATATTCCTATTGCTTAAATTTTTCATTGGTCCTCACCATGAGTGAGTAGACGAGTTGGCTGGGATTGTTGATCCCACGGTGATTTCTCTAGGCGCTTTTCAGAAAATGACCCGACGGACTACGAACAGATGGACTTAGTAAAGTCGACCCTTTCCTTCATGATTTTGTGAGGCCTCGGTACAGGTGCAATCATGTCATTCCTTTTTAGATTTAATTAGCTAGTAAGTGAAAAAGAAAATTTCCTAAAAGAAGTTAAACTATCTTTTAAGAAAAGGAATGTTTTCTTTTGTTAACTTCGGTATAATTTCAGTTTAGAATAATATAGTTGTAAGTGTTTAAATTTAAAAACAAAGGAATGACCTGGCTGCACCGGGAATGAGGGACGCTATCCTTTATTTCCTCCTTTATCCAGCCCCTTTTATTCCGATTTTCCACCTTTTTTTTCAAGTTTTTTTTATAAGTCGACACGACAATTTTTTTTGTTCATGACGAGGTGTCACTGGTAAGTGACAAGGACCACCCGTCTGACGAGCTTAGCCAAGCAATCGTGAGCGTGTCGCGACGTCCTTGACAGTGGCAGAACCCCTAGTGGGACCTCGCTCCATAACAACCTCCACAAACCTATCGAAGAACTTTTTTCACAGCTAAACACCAAAGTCGAAGACTGTATACAAGTTGAAAAAAACAGGTAACATTCAAGGTTGATAATTCACAGAGATCACAGAGATCGGGGCGCGTTATCAGACGACCTTCTCGGTTCAGGTAATCGTTCCTAACGTTCACTAGGCGTGGGTAGTGTGGCAGCACAGACGTGCCCCCTGACGGGCGGATCGATAAGTTAGTCGAAATGATATGCCTACCCGCCACTAGTTGGCATGACAATCGTCGCATTACCAGAGAAAACGGAAAGAAAAACGAGCGAACGTGCACTTCAAGAACAACGTAGACAGTGTGAAAATCGAGGAAGTCGTATTACATTTTTTTGACCCGCATTTCCGCGTTGTAATTAATTGTATTTAATAGTATAATCATAAGTAACTTTTAATTTGAATAGAGAGTGTTGTATCCTAAAATTAATTTAAGTTTTTGTAATTAACGCCAAATAAGCCCCCACAGATTTCCTAAAATTCAACATTCATCTCAATCATATTGCAAAGCAGTACATATGTAAGCTCTGAAATAAGAATGAGTTTCTATCGAGTTTTAAGATTTTTCATTGTTGGGACCATACGTCAATTAATAATTAACGTTAAAGCTCGCCGTATTGAGAAAGAAAACAAAAGGCTCGCTATTTTGAGCAGAATCACCATCCACGCGCATATTCACAGCAGTACAAGACCAAACCATTTACCTATTTTCTCTCGCCATTTTGAGAATTGGATTTCTTTCAGAATTTTTGCATTTTAGTTTTGTGCGAGCAAAGGAAAAGAAGTGCTTAAGACTTTTCATCGTAAACTTTTATTGTAGAACTTAAATAGAAATATAAAATAGAACAATAAAATAATAAAATCAGAAAATGCTCGTCGTTTATATAATTTGAACAAAATAATCTAGAATCACACTGACTGTCTATTATCCACAGATTCCACGTGCAACTGTGGCATTTTTCCGAGGAGTCGACCCGAAGACCTGCGTGTGCACATGGTCTTACGGTTCTTCAGTGGAAATAGTAAACCTGTGCTGAAAACTACATCAAGCTTAGCATTTTTTGAGCAACCCTGTTTCACTGCATTTAATACAGGACAAAAGAGTAAATTTATATAGACACTGCAGCTAATGTCCCAAAATTAAACAGCCATAAAACATCTACCTAAGATAACGTCAAACTTTCCTCATCAAACAATTAAGGAGATCAACATGATTGATTAGCCCAAACTGAAATTCAATAAATTCTGCCGTACAGCGATTGAGGGGTATAGAACGTCGATGTGATCCAGGATCCGTGATCCTGAGTTCCAAAAACTGTATCAAGAGTTCATTTTAGAATATGAGGAAATCAATCACATGGAAGAAGTGCCACAGTCTAAAGTGCACACAGGATATTATTTTCCGCATCATGGAGTCCTCAGCTTAACCACAAAATTGAGAGTGGTTTTTGACGGGTCGGCAAAAACATCAACGGGATTTTTCCTGAACGGTCCAACCGTACAAGCACTGTTGTACGCAATCATTTTAAGATTCAGAGAGCATAAATATGTCGTGACCGCCAATCTCGAAAAAATGTATCGGCAGATAAGAATTGAGGGCAAGGATACAAATTTTCAAAAAATAGTCTGGCACAAGCACCCATACGAGCCAATACGCAATTATCGGCTGACTACGTTTAACTACGGATTAACTCCATCCTCATTTCTTGCTACAAGGATCCTAAGAAAGATAGCTGATGACAACCAATCATCTTTTCCAATCGCAGCTAATGCAATTAGCCAGGATGTCTATCTTGACGATCTAATGACCGGAGCCAACACCGAAACCGAAGTTACGCAATTAAAGGATTCCGTCAGTATGTTATTATCACAACATGGGTTCAAGCTCCGCAAATGGATAGCCAATTTCAATCCTATTTTAAAGGCGAATGGTGAGATAAACGAGGGCTTCAAAACCATCATCATCATCATATTTGGCTCTACAACCGGGGTCCGGACCTGTCCTCCCGCAAAAAGTCTCTCCACCGGTCCCGATTTCGAGCCGATGTCATCCCGTTTGGCATCCCTAAACTCTGGGCGTCCTGGTCTACGCCATCCTTCCAGCGTAGGCTTGGCCGGCCTCGCTGTCATGTTCCATAAATCCTACCGCAACGGACTTTCCGAGCAGGATCCTCTTCGCTCATGCGAGCTAGGTGTCCTGCCCACCGGAGCCTACGGAGCTTAATTTTCTTCACGATGTCGAAATCGCGGTAGCACTCGTAGATCTCATCATTATAGAGTCTCCGGAATCGTCCTTCCTCACATACGGGGCCAACAATACTCCGTAAGACTTTTCTCTCGAACGCGGCTAAGAGGATCAGAATGCTTTTTATGTTATGGTTAAGTTCCTGGATTTGAAGAGTCTTGACAGGCTATAGTAGGCTTTATTGGCTTTAAGCAACCGTGCGCGTATTTCTGGTTCCATGCTGTTATCGGCTGCTATAGTTGACCCGAGATAGTTAAAGGATTGCACTACTTCAAATTCGCGCTCCACTATTTGAATTGAGGGACCAATGTTGGATCTTCTACTCGCAGACGTGGCCACCATGTACTTTGTTTTGCTCTCATTTATGTGCAGCACCAGATTTCGTACCGCCTGCTCTATCTGGATAAAAGCTTCCTGTACAGCTCTTTGGTTTCTACCAACGATGTCAATATCGTCTGCGTAAGCCAGTATCTGAATGGACTTATAGAGGATTGTTCCTCTCGCCGTTACGTCAGAGTCTCGGATCACTTTCTCCAACGCCAGGTTGAAGACGACGCAGGCCAGTCCATCCCCTTGTCGGAGCCCGTTATAGATATTGAATGGGCTTGATAGTGATCGGGATATTTTTACTTGGCTTATAACATTGGTCATGGCCAATCTATATAGTCGTGTCAGTTTATTTGGGATGCCGAATTCTCTCATGACTTTATAAAGTTCTACTCTGGCTATGCTATCATAGGCGGCTTTAAAGTCTATAAAAAGATGGTGTAGTGAGTTTTGAAACTCTAGACATTTTTCGATCACCTGCCTTAGGGTGTAAATCTGATCAGTTGTTGATTTGCCAGTGTGGATGAAGCCACACTGGTATGGACCAATGATGACTTTAGCGTATGGGGCTATCCTGTCTTGAAGGATAGATGTGAAAATCTTACACGCGGTACTCAACAACGTTATACCACGATAATTGCTGCATTTTGTGATATCTCCCTTCTTATGTATGGGGCACAGGATGCCTCTTTGCTAGTCTTCTGGCATAACTTCTTCTTCTCATACTTGCACTATTATTTCATGAATTGCTTGGTGTAATGTCCTATTTTTATCAGTTCCGCTGGGATCCCATCAAATCCCGGGGCCTTATTATTTTTGAGCCGATTTATCGCTCTGCTAACTTCGTCTATGCTTGGTGGCGGCAGCATAGTATGATCTTCGGTGTAGCCTCCAATTCCTCAGTTAGCTGGCCATTTAGCAACTCATGAAAGTGCACTTCCCATCGCTCTAAGATGCCTTTAAGATCGGCGATCAGATTACCCTCTTTGTCCTTGCAGTATGTGCAACGCGGTGTATGTTGCGTGATACCGCGGACCCTTTGGTAGAACTTCCGCGCCTGATGCGGTCCTTGCTCTCTGTACTGTTCCAGTTCACGGACGAGATTCTTCTCCCAGGCTGTTTTCTTTCGCCGGCGAACTGTGTTTTCATATCTTCTGAGCTCTTTATATTCATCTTCGCGTGCCCGCGTTCTATGAGATTGTTGCATTGCTTGGTACGCAACATTCTTACGTTCAGTCGCTAGCTTACATTCGTCATCGAACCAGTCGTTTCGTCTCTACGACTACTGCCTAAGATGGAGTCAGCAGTACTAATGACAGTATTTTTAAGGCGTGTCCATTTATTTTCTACGCCCGACATCTCAGCCCCACGACTTACTCCCCTGCATTTAGGGCAAGTCCTATCGCTTGACCATAGTTGTTTCTAGTCTCTTTATTGCAAAGGGCAGCCGTGTTGACTCGAATCTGATTCGCGGATGCAGTCTTCCGTGATGATACAATCCGCGCTCGGAGCACCATACCAACAAGATAGTGGTCCGAGTCGACGTTGGCACCTCGGTACGTTCGTACCGTCATCAGGTTCGGGTTGTGGCGGCGGTCTATCAACACGTGGTCTATCTGGTTGCGAGTGGCTATATCGGGAGATACCCAGGTGGCTTTGTGGATATTTTTACGCGCAAACCTTTTACTCGCAACGACCAAATTATTGCTTGCTGCCATCTCTGTGACTCGTTGTCCATTGTCATCAGTGTTCTCGTGTAAGCTATGGGTGCCAATTTACTGCCTGAATACTGGCTCCCTACCTATTTTAGGATTCATATCCCCCCGAATGTTTTTTACATCATACTGAGGGCAGGAATGGAGTTCCCGTTCGACTGATTTAAAAAATTCTGTTTTTTTCATCATCTGGGGAATCCTCTGTAGGTGCGTGAACGTTTATGAGGTTTATGTTTTTAAATTTGCCTCGCACGCGAAGGGTGCATAGCCGTTCATTTATTGCTTTAAAGCCGATAACGGTGGGTTTCATTCTTTTGCTGACTAGAGACCCCACCCCGAGCACATGATGTCTTGCATGCCAGCTGTAATGTATGTCATATTCTGATTTTTGTGAAACACCATTCCCTGTCCACCGCATCTTCTGGATTGTGTTATGTCAGCTTTATATTTAAACAGGGTATCGGCCAGCTGCTGTGCAGCTCAAGCTCTATACAGTGAGTGTACGTTCCATGAGAAAATTCTTAAATCGTTTCGCCGTTTTCATTGCCGTGGTCGTCGTCGTTCATCAGTGTATCCGAGATTTATTTTGGGTTACGTAATAACAATTTTTTACAGGCAAGGTTATTGGCCTCGCGCCAACCTTACTTTGAAGGGACTAGCCCGATCATTCAGCTTTTCCTGCATGATAGGAAAATTACCAGCGGCCACCACATGGAGGTTTGATCGCACTTCCACCAGTCAGAAATAATTATGGCCACCTGCAATTCTAGAGCATTATGTGTTATTCCCCCTATTTCTGCTGATTGCTTTTTGCACTCGACTGTAAGATATTTGACAGGAGAGTGAAAAAGACATTATTCGTGTGGGTGTCTTGTTAGCGTACATTAGTTTTTCCTTTTAAGTTATCTATTTTAAATTATTACAAATAAATGAATTAATTTATAATCGTGTTGATTGTTCTTTTTTAATACTAAGTTATATCCGCACAAAAATAGGACGCTATATTGGTGACCGTCGACGAGGACAAAAACGCAATTGTTTTAAAAGTAAAAACTCGAACCACGCCATTTTTCGAGGTTATATACTTCAATACGCGCATTTAGCGACAATGTCGGACGAAGAAAGGAATGTCGACACGTCGAAATTAGATGATGGCGCGAATACAAACAGACTAGAGAACGCAGTCGCATCGAGGGTGCCTGTTCCTACGCTAAAGAAGGATCAGGTGGACTCGTGGTTCCTCCAGCTTGAATAATGGTTTCTCATCAATGGAATTTCCAAGAAAATTAAATTCGGTGCCGTTGTTGCATCATTGGACCCGAACATCGTTAGTCAAGTGTACGACGCAGTAAAATACCCACCCGATGCCAAACCATATGATAACCTCAAACAGGCTGTACTAGCAGCTTACGCTGAGACATTGCAACAGCGTTTTCAAAAGCTAGTGTCGGGCATTCAGCTGAGTGATCGCTGACCAAGCCATTTATTGAACGAACTTCGGCAAGTTAGCGACACGAAAGACGAAAACATATTGAAATTTTTTTGGTTAAGCCGATTGCCGATCCAGGTGACGGTTGTTTTCAGCGCTAGCAAGGGAGAGATGTCCGAAGTTGCGAAAGTTGCAGATGCGGTTATGTATGCAATGATTATCTCAGTGAATCAAGTAAGTCAACAGCCTATAAATTAACCACCGCAAACATCTTACGTCCAACCTCAAAATGACCAGTGTCAAATCCAGCGGCAATTGCAGGAGTTAACATTACAGGTGCAACAGCTCTATCTGGATCGCTGCATAACAGGGTGCATAGCCGCATAACAGTGTTAATCAGCTTCGGGTTCACGACAATTCGAGCAAAATTAGTTTCCTGTTTCTAACTTAGTATTAACAATCAACACGATTATAAATTAATTAATTTATTTGTTATAATTTAAAATAGATAACTTAAAAGGAAAAACTAATGTACGCTAACAAGACACGCACTCGAATAATGTCTTTTTCACTCCTCTGTCAAATATCTTACAGTCGAGTGCAAAAATATTGAAACACATGTACTACAGTCGCGTGCGTAAATATTGTATCGCGTAATATTGAGTTGCTACAGATTCATTCACAAAACGCATAGTGGTATCCGAAGCTAGTCGACTCTTCGATCCCTGAGGGTGGTTGTTGCCAGTCATCATCATGGTTAAAATCTTCATCCAAAAATTGTGGGCCGTTAATCTGGATTGGGATCAACTGCTTCCCGAAGAAATCTCAAAACGTTGGCAGATAACTATATCTATATTCATTCAAACAACCATAAACGACACCATCCAATTACATGGATTCGCCGATGCCAGCTAAGAAACCTGTTAGAGATTTTCTTTTATCTTTGTCAACAAGCCTAATGTTTATTTTTTGTGAACAAGCCTAATGTAAAAAGTAGAGATTTTTTTTTGACAGATTGGCATTGTTAAGCAATAAAAGAGAAAAGAACAATTATATTTTTTTGAGAAAGGAAACTGTTTAAAAGTAAAACAAAAAAAAAGGAAATTAAATAAATTTAATAAAAAGGAAGAGTTAATACAGAAATTATAAGTGGTTTTAATTTAAATTCAATTCAAACATTTTTGGTGCCGAAACCCGGGAATTTAGAAAGTTTCCTGTGACATGAAAAAACCTGGATTACAGGCAATTTTTTAAATAAATCCTTAAAAATTACAGCCATCTGGAGATATTTTCTCTGGAGATAAAAACGTAAATATTAACAAATCATGTTGTGATTGCGCTGATATCTGCATATTCCATTAAGTCAGCTTTGAAGGTGCTGGAGAAATTATGATGATGTTCCAGTATGTATTTGCGTTACAATTATAAATAACTGATCAATTTTATATACTAATTAAACCATTATTTCTGAAAAATTATACATATTTTGTTGATTGCTCTTCTTTATGAGACATCACAAAAAAAGTAAGGTTAAAATTACAATGGACCGCCATACTCGTCCACGTGATCGCGCTGTTGGACAAATCAACTCAATTTTAACATTTGCTAAGGTAATCAAGGAAAGTACGTCACTTAGTGCATTACAACCAAGATTTCATGATTTGTGTAATCATTATCAAACATTTAATGATATGGAGTTGGAATTACATAATTTTGAAAATTATGTATCTATTCAGGAAAGCACGTGAATTGCTGGAATAAGCAATATTTTCTCGAACTGGGAAAGGTGTTTTACATGGTAATGCACATGATGACATGAATCAGACACTTAGCAATTTTGTGGAACAGCAAAGAACATTTTATGAAGGAATTAAATCATCACATTCTGTTCACGTCCCAAAATTAAATATTGAACCATTCACGGGGGACTATAAGCTGTGGCCATCATTTCGAGATATTTTTATCAGTGCCGTTGACACTAATGAAAAGCTGACAGGTGTTCATAAGTTACAACTTTTAAAATCAGTCTTACGTGGTGAAGCCGCATCTTTATTGAGACACATTACTACCACTGAAGAAAACTACCAAGAAGAGTGGAAAAAATTGGAAGGCCGATACAATAACACAAAATCAATAGTGGGTGAGTTGATTCAAACCTTCTTAGACCAAAATTTGTGCACTCGTGTCAATTGTAAAGATTTGAGAAAGCTGTGCGATCAGTCAGACGAAGTTATTCGTGCTCTTCGTGCATTGGAATCGGAGCATGAAAAAAGAGATCCATGGCTTATACACATTATTCTCAATAAAATTGACGATGAGTCAAGACACATGTGGGCGAAAACGTCAATAAATAATCAGCATCGAACATTTGAGGAGTTCTTAGAATTTCTGAACAATCGATGTGATGCTTTGGAATCTTGTTTACATGTCGAAACCAAATCATCTCAAAGGTCAACTCCACATCGAAAGTCTACAAATGCGTTCGCTATCGAAACCAACAGGCTTAATTGCATAAATTGTAATGGCGATCATTGGTTATATAAGTGTCCAGTGTTTAAAAATATGGATTTAAAATCACGTTTAGAATTCATTATGGCAAAGGGTCTATGTCAAAATTGTTTCCGAAAGGGGCATCTTGCAAGTCATTGTAATTTCAAAACAAGTTGCTTGATTTGCCACCAGAAACATCATTCATTGCTTCATGCGACACATGAAACACTTCAGGAAAATAGCTACTCCAGCAACAAATGAACGTAATGCATTTGATAAAAATGCAATACATGAATTTAGAACATCATACACCACAACACAAGAAATCAGGACGTTTCAAAAACTACCGACGTTCATGCTATTACCTACTGCTATCATCAACGTACAGTCACGCAGTGGACAATTAGTACCCGCTCGAGTTTTGTTAGATTCGGGATCGCAATCTTGTTTCATTACCGAATCTTGCATGCAACGCCTTGGCCTACTACGAATGAAGTCAAATATTGAACTTTACGGCCTAGCATCTGTTCGAGCAGGGACAACAAGAGGAAAGTCTTCGCTGGTCATTAGCTCACGTGTAAATAATCATTACATTATACACATGACCACACATATTGTCAAACACATCTCAGTTACCTTCAAAGGATTTTACTGTACCACAAACTGGATTACATCAAATAAAACTATCTGATCTATATTTTAACCGATCTAGTACGATCGACATTTTAATTGGGGTTGAATTCTTTTTTGACATTATTGGATCTCATCAGCAAAAAATAGCCGGCTTACCAATGCTGTATGAGTCAAAATTTGGATGGATTGTCGCTGGTGAAATAAGGCAGCAAAATACTAACCCAATTATTTCCATGCATGGGCATTTATTTGAGAATAATTTTAATAATGATCTCAAGATCTACTAAAAATGTTTTAGTAAGTTGAATAGGTTCCAAATGAAAAAATCCAACCGGATATAAATGATGAATGTGAACTTTTTTTCAAGGCCACAACGGAAAATACTATTGAAGGAAGATATCAAGTTCGATTGCCATTCAAACCATCACGAAGACAATTGGGAGAATCTTTTAATAATGCAATACGCCGCCTGGTAACTATGGAAAATAAATTTTCAACAAATCCAGAATTTTATAAAAAATACAACCAATTTATCAAAGAATATCTAACACTAGGCCATATGCATGAGGTAAAATTGGCCGAATTACCTAAAGATGATAACAAAAAATATTTTTTGCCACATCACGCTGTTATGAAAGACAGCACAACGACTAATCTTCGTGTCGTTTTCGATGCTCTTTGTAAAACATCAAACTTGGTATCATTAAACGAAACATTGCAAGTTGGACCTAAAATTCAACTTGATTTAAACACAATTTTGCTCAAATTTTGAATGCATCAAATTGCTTTCGTTGCTGATATAGAGAAGATGTACCGCCAAATTTGGGTACATCCTGATGATAGAACTTATCAGTTAATTGTTTGGCGTGAAGACAACAATTTAAAGATCTATATGCTGGATACTATAACATATGGTATAGCAAGTGCTCCATATTTAGCTATTCGCACGTTAAAGGCAATTGCTCATGAGTATATTCACCAATATCCTGAAGAAGCCAAAATCATAATTAATGATTCTTATGTTGACGATCTACTCTCCGGTGCAGAATTAATTGAAAATGCATTACGACTAAAGGAAAACATTATGAAAATATTAGAAAGTCGAGGCATGCATTTACGAAAATGGAGATCAAACTCCCACATATTTCTTCAGTCCTTTACCAAATCAGAAGTAGAAAGGATTCCGAAATTACTGGAGAATGAAAAAAAATTGAAGACTCTTGGTATTTTCTGGGATTCGCAAGCCGATGTATTTACATTTGAAGTCAATCTAAAACCATCGGAGACTTGGACAAAACGCAAAATATTATCAGAAGTATCGCGTATCTACGATCCTCTAGGCTGGTTGTCTCCAATCGTAATATTATTTAAGCTATTTATACAGAAATTGTGGATTCAACATATTGACTGGGACTCATCATTTTCAACTAACCTAAGGGAAGAATTTGAAAACATATATAATAGATTAACCTTTGTCAACAAAATTAAAATTCCAAGGTGTTATTTCACAAACCATCAACTAACTAGCATTCAACTGCATGCGTTCTCAGATGCCTCCGAAAAGGCTTATGGTTGTGTAGTCTACGCTCGTTGTGCATATACAGATGGTACAATTAACACATCATTGGTTTGTGCCAAGAGTAAAGTAGCTCCAATTAATCAAGTAAGTTTACCTCGATTGGAGCTGTGTGCAGCATTTTTAATGTGTAAATTGGTAAAATACCTTAAATCAGAAATTTTCATTAAACAAGATATAAAAATATACGCATGGACTGATTCAATGGTGGTCTTGCATTGGCTTTCAGACATTCCAATAAGATGGAAAAATTTTATAGCAAATCGCACTTCAAAAATGCTTGCAATAATTCCCAATACTTCATGGTATCACGTTCCGTCAAAACAAAATCCTGCGGACTTTATTTCACGAGGCGTTCAGCCAGACAAATTAAGCTATATTCAAATGTGGTGGAAGTGACCATCATGGTTAATTAAAGAAGTTATACATTGGCCGAATACAGGACAGCCAAAGCTATTAGAAAGTTCTATACTTGAGGCAAGACAAAACGTTTTACATACAGTAATGAAGGAACAACCGAATGAAATTGGTCAACTCGTTGAAAAGGTTTCATCATGGTTTAAGCTTAGGCGGATAATAGTTATCATGCTACGGTTTGCTCGACGATCAAATAAAGAAAAGTCACGAATACGTGGTTCAATATCAGTCGTTGAATTATCACTCGCTGAAACATTAATTATTCGAAATGTCCAAGTGATGGCATTCAAAGAAGAAATCAAGGCAATTCAAGGCAAAAGTCAATTGGAAACTAAGTCAAAGTTGTTAGGATTGGATCCATTCATGGATGCTGGTGGTATTATTCGAGTAGGAGGACGTCTTAAACATTCCCAGCTAAAGTTTTGTGCGAAACATCCTATAATATTACCGCAACATAGAATCAATGAATTAATTATTCGTGAACTACATGTGGCACATCTTCATGCTGGTTTAAATCTTCTATTAAACACAATTCGTCAAAGATTTTGGATGATAAACGCACGCCAGTCAGTTAAGAAACAAATAAAGAATTGCATCGTTTGTGTAAAACATCGTGCTAGCACCGCACTACAGAAGATGGGCGATCTTCCAGCTTCAAGAGTTACTGAAAAACGACCATTCCAAAATGTGGGAATAGATAACGCAGGTCCAGTATACATTAAATCAGGGTCAACACGAAATGCGCGAATAGAGAAAGCGTACCTCACATTATTCCTATGCTTATCAATAAAGGCGATTCACATTGAAGTTGTTAGCAACATGACGTCAGAAGCCTTTCTTGCAGCATTAAAGCGCTTTGTAGCACGTCGTGGCATTCCTGAAAATATTTATTGCGACAATGGCTCTAATTTCATTGCTGGAAATACTGAATTGACAAATTTGCGTCGAGAGTTGTTACAACAATACAAAAATAATGATATCAATAATTTTTGCTTAATTAATCACATCACCTTCCATTTTAGTCCATCTACGGGAGCACATTTTGGAGGTCTGTGGGAGGCTTCAATTAAGTCAGCCAAATATCACATGAAGAGGGTCATGAACAATGTAAATTTAAACTTTGAAGAGATGACGACTTTAACCGTTCAAATTGAATCTGTCTTAAATTTACGACCTTTGTGCTGCCAGTTATTTTTTAATTGGTGAACCACTCACTGCTATCCCAGAGCCGCTGTTAGAGCACATAAAAGATTCAAAATTAAATCGGTGGCAAAATATACAAAAACGTATTCAAGGTTTTTGGAAAAGCTGGCGCACAGACTATTTGCAGACACTACAAGAACGAGTCAAGTGGAAGAAAAGATGTGCTAATTTTCAAATTGATGACGTGGTTTTGTTAAAAGATAGTAATCTACCTCCAAATCAATGGCCATTTGGTGTGGTGACTTGTATTCACCCAGGCAAGGATGACATAGTTAGAGTGGTCACAGTCAGATCCAAAAACAAGCAATTTGTAAGACCAATTGTAAAGTTAGTTAAACTACCCGTTAAAATAACTTAGATAAATCAACTTGTTTAAATATCTCTTTAAAATGCAATTAATAAAGTAATTTAATTTTTATTTTTGTTTGTTAAATCATGAAAAAATACAATGTTAAAATAATTAGTCTGTTAAGAAAATCATTTCTTCAAATAATTTCCTTACCGTGGGGGAAAATGTTCGGGATTTTCTTTTATCTTTGTCAACAAGCCTAATGTTTATTTTTTGTGAACAAGCCTAATGTAAAAAGTAGAGATTTTTTTTTGACAGATTGGCATTATTAAGCAATAAAAGAGAAAAGAACAATTATATTTTTTTGAGAAAGGAAACTGTTTAAAAGTAAAACAAAAAAAGGAAATTAAATAAATTTAATAAAAAGGAAGAGTTAATACAGAAATTATAAGTGGTTTTAATTTAAATGCAATTCAAACAACGCCTTTGCAGCTGCTGTCTACGTAAAGATAGAAACATCATCAGGGGAAGTGATTGTAAAACTAATCTCAGCGAAAACGAAAGTTGCTCCTATCAAGCAGGTCGCTTTACCCCGCCTTGAACTCTGTGCTGCAGTGTTATTAACTAATTTAATAAAATTGCCTTGCTGGCTCCAACGATCAGCTGAGTTCTGGCCCCCACAACAACCAATTATGAATCAAACGAAGAAGCAAACGCTAAATTATTCACCTTTACAGGTACAACAATTTCGCCATGGTTCGATGAATTAACGTTAAAATATTTGTCCTTCACAATATTGCAACGAACTTTACCGTATATGTTAAGGTTCATCTCCAACACAAGGCCCAAAAGGGCATCGAGACTCAAAGCGATCTGTCTGACGAAATTCCTCTCTCGTCAGACAGATCGCTTTCTACGCAATGCACAAACTATGTCAAATGGATCAACAGAAGTTCTACCCAAACGAGATAGCGCAAATCAAAACAAAAGGTGAAATAAGCACAACAAGCAAGCTCAAGCCATTGCGTCCTTTCCTGGTTGAATTCTGTCTCATTCGCGTTGGCGGGCGCCTAGAAAATTCCGAATCATCATTTTCAACAAAACATCCAATAATTTTACACCCAAGGTCCAAACTTACCTAATTAATCGTGGAAGACACTCATAAAAGAAATAAGCACGCTGGTCCATCATTAATATTAGCCATAACCAAACAGTATTATTGGATTCCAATTGGTCGAAATATAGTTCGAAAAATTATACGCAACTGCGTATATAAATAATCAACTGATGAACTTGCCAAGTTGTCACGTCGAATACATTCGCCCATTTTTAAAGGTTGGTGTTGACTACGCCGGCACAATGTTAATCCATATGCGAAGGGGACGAGTTCAAAGAACGTATATGTAAATCATACATATGTTTGTTTATTTGCCTAAGCACCAAGACCATTCACTTGGAATTGGTCGGTGATATGACCAGCGAGGCGTTCTTGGGTGCTCTAAAAAGATTCGTGGCTAGACGTGAAGTTTGTCAAGAGATATACAGTGCCAACGGCACTAATTTCATCGGCGCCAACAATCAATTACGGCAGACCTTCGATAAATTAATCACAGACTCGCAAATGATTTCTGATTTCCTTTCTAGTTTCTACAATATGGCATTTAACTCTGCGGTTGTCAAATTGGCCAAATTCCATTTGAAGCGAGTTGTCGGCAAGACTATACTCACCTTTGAGGAAATGGGTACTTCACTCGCGGAAATCGATAGCACGCTCAACTCCCGCCCAATATGTACACCACATGCCGCAGATATTGATATCCTAACACCATCTTATCTCCTGATTGGTCATCCCGCGACTTAAACTTCCGAAATCAATATCACCCACCTGAAACTTTCGCATCCAACTCGATGGCAGATGGTACAACAAATGGCCCAACAGTTTTGGAAACGCTGGAATATTGAATATCTCGCATCGTTGCAATCCAAATCCAAAAGAAGAAATTCGAAAACTCCAATAAAGGTCGATGACATAGTCGTGATAAAGGAAGAAAATGTTCCGTTCAATCAGTGGCCGTTAGGAAAGGTCGCAAAACTACACCCTGGACCCGATGGCGTAACCAGAGTTTTTACACTAATAACCAAATCTGGAGAAATGAAACGGCCTACAAGTAAACTGGTCATGCCTCCAATTTCGCACCAAGAGGATTCCATTCACACCACTGGATTAATTACTCCACAATCAACAGAAACACAAGGTCAAATTCCCCAATACATGTCACAGCCAAACCAAAACATTGAACCTGATGTTTCAAGGCCGGCGGCATGTTTGGGCTTTGTCGTTTATCTTAAATTGAATTATATAACTTCAACATTATTAACTCAGAAAATGATATCGTTTTATACCATCCCTGCTGTTGCATGTTGGCAGTTCGATAATAATTGTAATAGAAGTGAACTGTAATTCCAATGAACTAGAATTATTATCGAATTGAACGACAACTCCACTAAACTAGAATTATTATCGAATTGAACGACAACTCCACTGAACGACAGTCGTGTAAAAAACTACACCATAGACCCTTGTGGGAATGTAGTCTGCATTCTTTTTTCTTGTTGTCGCCTCATCATTTATTCTTTCGACTGCTGTCGCTGTGCGCGTTCTAAACTAGTCTAATTGAAAATTAAAATATATAATAAATATATTATTACAATATATTGTACATTTTTGTTCGCCAAAAAAAAAATGCTTTTATTAAGTCTTAGGGAATAATAAAGCACTAATTTTTTAATCATCTAAAAAGTTTGTTGTATTTTTTAGTTAGTTATCCCCCCACCAGAGGTAAGGTGGCTAACTAATAGGATTATACCAAGATATATCAGTACAAGAACCGTTTAATTCCTCAACAGTAGTCAAAGTACATGCACCTTGACTATTCCGTCGTTGAAACAAAATAATTCCATCGTTAACAAAAAGTTTTAAAAATTTATTCTAATAAATAACTTATTTACATTAAATTTTCTTATTATTAATTAGTCAAAAAAAATTAATAATTTAAAATACTAATATTTTAAAATTAAAAAGAATAACTTCTTATATTATTTTTATTTCAAAATATGTTCCCAATTATTAAAATTTTTAAATTTTTCATAATTTTCTCTAATTTTTTTTTAAAATTCTAATATTTTAATATATGTATATATATACGTCTTTTGTTTTTTTTTCTAACATTTAGTCTATACTAGGTTGGATTGTTAAATATCTATATATATATAAATATTTTATTAATATATAAATTGTTATATTTCCTATAATTTAATTCTTCAAACTTCATATACTCCATGGGTGCCGTGGCTAGGTGAAAAAGAGCATGGCTCCTGAGCAGGAGGTTCGTTGTTCGAATCCCAGTAACACCAAAAAGTATTTTTCACGGTGTCCCACCTCTCGCGAATGGGTGACAAACGTTCCGAGTGTAATAACTTGCCACGGAAAGCTTCTCAATTTGCCGTTCGGAACCGGCCTTAAATTGTAGGTCCCTTCCATTTGTGTCCAACAAATATGCATGCACAACACAAATGGTCGCGAGAGGCCTTGGATCGCAACGGTCAGTCGCGCCGAATATTATTATTATTATTAAACTTCATATATGTATATATTAATTTTAAATATTTTAATTATATATAATCTATATATTATTAGCATATTTATTACATTATATAAATTAGTCATATATTTATATAAATATATATAAGGATTAATGTTATTATTATATAATACTAGCTGACCCGACAGACGTTGTCCTGTCCCACTTTCAATAAATTATTTGTTTGTGATCGTTTTGTGAACTTGTGAAAAGCTATTTGTATTGCGATATCGCGTCACAGTATAAGTCACATCATTGTGTTACATTTTTGACGTGACAACGTCTCACTACAAGGTATAAGGGGGTGCATGTTCAAAAAGTAAAATGTTAAATGTCCCACTGTTGTGAGACACTGTTAAGGGAGACACTGTTAAATGTCCGACGGTTGTGATCACTGTTAAATATCACATTTTTAAATGTCAGTACTTTGGGAACTAAGCCATTTCCCAAGTGATTCGCATGAAATTCGGAATGTAGGAATAAGATGCGACTATAAGATTTCTTCCTATGGAAATTCTGGAATATGATCATTATGGTCTGGAATTTCTGGAACAAAGCCATTTTTCAAGCGATTCGCATGAAATTCGGAATGAAGGACTAAGTTGCATCTATAAGACTTCTTCCTATGCAAATTCTGGAATATGATCATTATGGTCTGGAATTTCTGGAACAAAGCAATTTCTCAAGCGACTCGTGCCTTTTAATTTAATCGTGATATTGGCCACAACGTCAAAGAATTTCACTCCAACCGCGCGTAAAGATTACACGCACATATTTTTTTAACAGCTCTTACTTCTCCTACTACTATTGTGAAGGGAGCATACCAGCGCTAACATTGTATTCAAGGTTAGATCGATTCTTTATTCCTATAGTTAATTGCATTCCTCATATTGCCATCGGGGCTCGATTAATTGTCCAGTAAAAGCGTTATCCATTACATGGCGATCCTGCCAGGTTACCAATAATAAGGTTATCAACTGTAATAGCTTAACCTTTAAATAGCTACAACCTTTACATGGCGATCCTGCCAGGTTACTATTAATAAGGTTATCAACTGTAATAGCTTAACCTTTATATAGCTACAACCTTTACATGGCGATCCTGATCAACCTTTACACTATCGACGCAACTGCATTACTATGTTTGTGCAGTGATATGCAATATTTAATATGTACCCACCCCACAATTGTTATGAACATTTAAATTAGCTAATAAATTATTTATTCTGTTGTATGAGATGTGATTGATGATCATGTATGTGGTTTCAATAACATACAATCAAGCTCATAGCTTGAGCAGAACGAAACAAACATATGCAGTAGTAAGCTGCGGTCAAGAATTCAGCCGCTGCGCAGTTTATGCTGCATGTTGGTCAAAAATTCACTTTTCAGCCAATGCAGTAAAGAAAAATCGACTGCGCAGTGTACGCAGCTACTTAAAATTGGATGCAAATAGCAAAATGTAAATGTCAAATTGTCGCCCTACAAGCACATTGTAAGTCGGTTCAAAATATAGCTGCAATTTCGTGCCTGCCATTTTTTGTGCAGCACAAGCTGCGAAGCTACTTAATTCTTTACCGCAGTCGTAGTGATAGTATAGTCTCTGTTCATTTTCTATCAGTGCTCTGCTCTGCTCTTTCTATCAACATTGCTTAAATGCGAGAGAGTGCTCTCGTGTTTGGTCGTGTAACAGAAAAAATACTACTATAAGTTACAAAAAAAAGAGGCATATAACAATGACAACCTGCAAGCTTAAGTCCTTTAATAAATTTTTTTATTTAATCGTATTGCTTAATTATAGACTTAATTTAATCGTATTTAAAAATTATAATATTAATATTTGCCAATAGAATAGAATGAAGCAAACATCTACTGCACATGTGGTAGTATATTCTCTGTTCATGGTGTTCTATCGGTGCTCTGCACTGTTTGTTCTATTAACATTGCATAAAATGATACAGTGCTTTGTGAGAGAGAAAAAAATACAAATGTTACAAAAAAGAGGCAAGGCCATTCGCAAGTTGCAAGCGACGTTGCTGTTGCTTCTATTTCCTTTTCTTTTATCTTATCCTTTCTCATGTATACAGTAAGTTCGATTGCTGGTTTGATGTTCGATCGTAAGTTGGATGTCTGCCACTGAACAACGAATCTACCATCGATCATTGAGTCAAACATCAAACATCATACATGGCATTAAGTATCGGTTCAAAATAACTATTCGATCAATTACAGAGATAAGAGAACAATGCAAAAGAAATTTAATGAGAAATAATTGGCCTGCATGTTTCAAAGCGACATTCTTACCATACCATTTCGAAGAATGGGCAGCACTACTCACTACTTTTCTCTTCTAATTTAATTTAAAACTACTCAAATTTTTTATGAGTTGAAACCAAAAGCTGCATTACTCAGTTTGGGCAGTAATATGCAATATGCAGCAACTTCACAGTTAGTGGTTATGAACATAAAAATTCGCTTATAAATAATTTATATATAATGTGATGTGATGATGATGTATGTCATGAGCTACGGTGCAAGTCGTAGGACTTCTATTTAGTATAGAAATTTTTTTTTAATATATCCGTCCGTGTTTATGTCCCACAGACAACAAGATCTTTGTTTTCTTTTCTTTCGTCCCGGACAGACGTCACTCTCAAAACCCACGGCCGTGTCTTCAACACAGCCTACCCTGCTCTTTTTTATTTTGGGAACTAAGTTCTTTACCGATTTGCATGAAATTCGGTATGGTCTTTTGAGGGTCCTCTGGGGGGTCTTTTGGGGGTCTTTTGACGGTCTTTTTAAGGTCTTTTGAGGGTCTTTTTAGGGTATTTTGAGGGTCTTTTGAGGCTCGTTAAAGGAGTCTTTTGAGGATCTTTTGTGGGTCTTTTGGAGGTCCTTCGAGGGTTTTTTGGTATTTTGAGGGTCTTTTGGGGGTATCTTTGGGAGTCTTTTGGAAGTCCTTTCAGGGTCTTTTGGAGGTTTTTGGTGAATCTTTTGGACGCCTTTTGTAGGTCTTTTGGGGGTCTTTTGAGGGTATTTTTTTGTGGTATTTCGGCGAGTCTTTTTAGGGTCTTGTGGGGTTCTTTTGGGGTTCTGAAATGAAATAACGACTTTTGCGACGATCGCGAATCAACACAAATTTAATTTTATTTTAAGTTAGGCTGGAATGCGTTTTTCCAAAGTTTTCATTTCACCGAAAACATTCAATAGAGTTATTTCCTCAAAATAAATCCAATTTATCGTTTTCCAAATTTTCCCGAATTTTATTTTGCTAAAAATATCTCCGGTAACATAACGAACAAAACAATTTTTGCTGTTTATCCGAATTTTTCGACTTTCCTTTGTAATTGTCTATGTTTCCTAGGACTATAACGAACAAAACAAAAAAGAATTACGCTAATCCATCGTTCGAATCGTGAGTTATGGTCGCGAGTTCATACAAAAATCCTATGGAAAACAGCACTTTCAGTTTTTTTCCGAATTTTACAATTTTCCGAATTTTACAATTTTCCGATCATCTTTTCTATTTTTTTTCCGTAAACCTTATTCGGACTATGGCGAATTTATAAAATAAAAGTTAGCCAAATCGGTCCACGCGCGCTTTATGACTCGACGCCAAGTCCTGTTGAAATGTCCAGGCTCTGCGGCCGGAATGTTTTTGTGACCAAGGCTTCAATGCTCCCTCCAACACATAATCCCGATAAATTGATAAATTGAGCATTTATCTTGATGCCACGGTCCAAAAAAACGAGCGGTGAAAGGCTTTCGGCCGTTACGGCGGCCCAAACCATCACCATCGGCGGCGCTTGGTTTCGAGTGGCAATCCGTTTTTTCTAACTTTTTTTTTTGAGCATCGGTGAGACCATGCGTTTTTTGGAATTCCAAGGCCTTTACTCCAAGATGATCTTTCAATATGTGCTGCATCCGTTCGAGCGAAATTTTCGCCTCACGAACCATTTTTCTGCCGCTACGGCGCGGATTCCGAACCAATTTGGCCTTAACATCCCGAATGATATCCGGCGATGTTGCAGTGCATTTCGGTCCACCACCATGGCGTTTTGCAATGCTGCCAGTATCGTTATAAAGATTTATGGTGCGATACACAAACATTTTATTCACATGCAGATGTTTTAACTGGTTAACAATCTGCGGCTGTGGTTTTCCAGCCAAATATAGAGCAATCACACTATTACGCTTGCAATCCATTGCGGATAACTTTTTTCTGAATATTTCCCACTAAAATGCTTTTGTACGCTTGTAAACAATGGAATGAACTGTTATTAGTGTAAATTTGAGCGTCAACACTGGTTTGACAGCAATGCCAGTCTGAAGTTGGTAACACTTCGTGTCAGTCATCCGGTATATAAATGTAGTTTAATAGTTTTGTTAATATAAATAATAATATAATAAAAAGAATATCTTTTTTTAAATTTTATAAAATTTTTTAAATTTTTCATAATTATCTCAAAGTTTTGTTTTTTTTAAATTCTTATATTTTAATATATTTATACGTCCTATGTTTTTTTCTAACATTTAGTCTATACTAGGTTGGATTGTAAAAATATCTATATATACATAAATATTTTATTAGTATATAAATTGTTATATTTCTTATAATTTAATTCTTTAAACTTCATATATGAATATATTAATTTTAAATATTTTATTTATATATTAATAATATATTATTACCATATTTATTACGTTATTTAAATTAATCATATATTAATATAAATATATGTATATAAGGATTAATTTTATTATATATAATATTATATCTTTTATTTATATATATGTAAATGTATTCTAATAGTTTTGTTAATATAAAAAATAATTGTTTAATTAAATTATTATACAATTAATTTTTAATAAATATTATATTTATACATATAAATCATTAAAAAAAATTCCCTTGTCCCAGAATTCGTGGTACAAAAGAAGTAGGGTGATAGCGGAGGTCATTTTCAACCAAAACAGCCAAATAAGTTTTTTTGAATTGTTGATGGTTCAAAAGTTATTCCACTTTTAGTGTATGCATTGAAATCGTATACACACCCACACACACATTTGACAAAGCAGCTTATTTAAGCACTCGAAAGTGCATTCTTTAATAAACATGACTTACTTTGTAAAACAATTGATAAAAACCATTCTGTTTTGGTATCCTATGCGTGATACCATTTAAGAATCTGCATTAATGTCGCAAGTTTTTCTGATAGTCGGTCAACTTTCTGTAGTATATTGTTTTTCCGCCAGAGCTACTTAAAAATCAATCAAAAATTTTGGGAAACAAAAAGACATCACAAATCTATTGTTTTAATTTGACAGAAGATAATAAAGTTTATAAAAATGACTTTATTGGAAAGGCACACTCTTTCAGATCGTATTAAAAAATAAACATAAACAAAAGAACTGTTGGTTTTTTTTTAAATACATCAAATTTTATTATTATTTTATATTACAGAATAAAACTATACTTAAAATATTGTGAGGAACAAATTTGTCAAAGCGCGGGACGAATTTCTCCCACACAAATTTAAAACTATTTTATATATATAACCTGTGCCAAATATTGTGGCCGCCAGTGTGATTACACAATAAATAAAGCTCCAGCATTCTAACTCTAGCAACATTTTTTCCCTTTTTTTCTCCTCTCACAACGCGTAAATTCACCACGCATAACTAATGCGCATCATCATCAGGCAGCCGAGTTAAAAAACAACAACAACAGGCATGCAGTTCCAGATAACATAGCTCGGAAGATCCGACTAATGCCAACTGAGTGGAAACAACAACAACAGGCATGTAGTACAAGACAACACAGACTAGGAATACCCAACTCATGACTAACGAGTAACGTACCCACAATACATTCAGAAGTTTGCAGTATTATTAGACAGCCGAGAGGAACAATAACAACAAGCTGGCAACACAGACTCGGAAGATCCGATCGATGTCTAATAAGTAAGACAACAAAAACAAGCATGCAGTACAAGACGGCGCAGACTCATAAATAAAGCAACAACAAACAGCACGCAATACATGACGACCAAGAAAACCAACAAACAACACAGGAATCTAAAGAGGCAACAACAACACTACACCATTGGCCGATCATACGATTTAGCGGATTTCCCTATAGTTTCGTCAACGGGATCTTGAACCAACAAATTATCAAGAGCAGCAATGTAACCGGCCAAGCCAAACAACAACAATACACCATCGACTGATCTTTCCTAGTGATCCCTCCTTCCAGCAACAGGTCTAAGTGAATGGTTTAAGAGCGAAAACCCTTGCCTTCTCTTTACACTTTACGCCAGAAACTATCCTCACGATTGAACGCTTTATTTAATTATGAAAATATAATAATTTTATCTTACTTACTGTTAAAAAGAGGAACAGCTACTTTCCACTGATGATTTTCTAATGTATTAGAAGGATTATCTTGAATTAATTCTTTAATTTTAATAACTTGACAAAAATTAGCTCCATTAATATTAATTTCTTACATTGTAATTAAACCAATATTTTTATTTTGTATTAATATATCTGTTATTATTGGATCATTAGGATGACTAAATCAAACATCACTATGAAAATTAATAGCTTTTTCTTTGTAACGGAGTTTTCCCAAGGGGTCGTTACAATAAAATTTCTATTTGCGGGACTTTTAGTTCAATTTAATGGTTATTCAAAAGATTTTGTTTTACCAATTTCGTATTTAAAATGAGTAGGTAGACGAGGCGTTATGTCGGCCTGGGCGATGTGGCGATGGAACCTGGATTCCGTTGTGCTCGGCGGCGTGATCTTTGACGTGCGTGACGACGAGGGCCTCGACGTATCCTTGACGAAGTGACGTGAGTGACGTAAGTGATGACGGGCCTTGACTTGAGTGACGACGAGAGCCTCGACGTATCGTTGACGAAGTGACGTGAGTGACTTAAGTAATGACGAGCCTTTGCGTGAGTGCCGACGATTAAGGCTTTGACGAAGTGACGTGACTGACTTAAGTAAGGACGAGCCTTGACGTGAGCGACGTAAGTGATGAAAAGCCTTGACTTGAGTGACGTAAGTTATGACGAGCCTTTGCGTGAGTGACGTGAGTAAGGCGAGGGCTTTGTTGAACTGACGTGAGTATCGTCGAGCCTTGACGTGGGTGACCAGAGTAATGACGAGCCTTTGCGTGAGTGACGACGAGTAAGGCTTTGACGAACTGACGTGAGTAATGCTTTGAAGAAGTGACGTGACTGACGTAAGTAAGGACGAGCCTTGACGTGAGTGACGTAAGTGATGAAAAGCCTTGACTTGAGTGACGTAAGTTATGACGAGCCTTTGCGTGAGTGACGTGAGTAAGGCGAGGGCTTTGATTAACTGACGTGAGTAACGTCGAGCCCTGACGTGAGTGACCAGAGTAATGACGAGCCTTTGCGTGAGTGACGACGAGTAAGGCTTTGACGAACTGACGTGAGTAATGCTTTGACGAAGTGACGTGACTGACGTAAGAAAGGACGAGCCTTGACGTGAGTGACGTAAGTGATGAAAAGCCTTGACTTGAGTGATGTAAGTTATGACGAGCCTTTGGGTGAGTGACGTGAGTAAGGCGAGGGCTTTGATGAACTGACGTGAGTATCGTCGAGCCTTGACGTGAGTGACCAGAGTAATGCCTTGACAAAGTGATGTGAGTATCGACGAGCCTTGACGTGAGCAACATTGGTGGATGTAGCGAGAGAACGTCGGCAGCGATCTGCTGGATGTACCATAGCAACAACCTGTAGGGGAGCCACACAGTGAAGTTGCGTCGTATGAATGACGAAAGCAGAGGAAGACGTCGGCAGCGATCTGCTGGATGTACCAGCGCAACAACCCGTAGGGGAGCCACACAGTGAAGTTGCGTTGTACGAATGACGAAAGCAGAGGAAGACGTCGGCAGCGATCTGCTGGATGTACCAGCGCAACAACCCGAAAGGGAACCACACAGTGAAGTTGCGTCGTACGAATGACGAAAGCAGAGGAAGACGTCGGCAGCGATCTGCTGGATGTACCAGCGCAACAACCCGTAGGGGAGCCACACAGTGAAGTTGCGTCGTACGAATGACGAAAGCAGAGGAAGACATCGGCAGTGATAGTCAGTGAATTAAGTGAACTAATTTTATTAACAATGACTTACCACCACGTGATCCGAACTGCACAGGAAGCAGACTAAGAGTAAGAGAGCGACTGACTGCATGCTCGCCGTTTTATACCTTTTTACGCAGCAAAAATTCTAAGCAGCGTGCTACGCTGTGATTGGTCAATCCGGTGGCGTGATGCTGTTTTGGCTGTTTTGTTTTCATATGCGTTTGGTGGTTGCACTGCGTGGGTACAGGGTGCACCCGAATTTGGTAAAAAGTATATTGCATGTTTTGTGTGAACAAAATTCGGCCACGAGAATTTTGTTTCTCACACTCCCCCGTTACTTCGGCGAAAAACTTGTGCTTTCCTAACTAGTTTTAATAGCGGGGGGTCTACTTTCGTAGGCCCAGTTTACATTGTTGCGTCTGCTGCTGGTACTACCTCTGTTACCAATGCTTGTGCTGAATTCGCTGCTTCTGTTGAATTCGCTGTTGCTGTCGACTTCATTGTTGCTGTGCCTGTTGATATTGTTGTTCGGTTGATGCGTTGAGTTCTGATGCTGTGCTCGTTGTTGTATGGTTCTTCTAGTGTACTCTGTTGTTCTCTGGATTAACTGGCATTGCCGTTGCTGTGCCTGTGGTTGTTGTTGTACAATTTTTGCTGCTGCGCTCTGTTGTTGTGCCTGTAGTTGTTGTTGTCGAAGTTTTAAATTTAGATTTTTGTTGCTGCGGTCGTTGTTGTTGTGTTGATGCGCTGACTTTCGAATGCTGCGTCGTCGCCGCTGCGTTTTAATTACTGCGCTCTTTGTGGCCGCACTCGTTGTGGCTTCACCTTTTAAATTTTGGCTTTTGTTGTTGCACACGCTGTTGTGACCGTTTCGCTGCCGTTGTTGGGTTTGTGGTTGGGTTACTGCTGTCGACTTCCTGCAGTGTTGGCTGCTGGGGCGTCAGTGGCAATTTCTGATGGGAGTCTTCACTGGAGATGGTTCAATCGGGGCTGGTAACACTTGTATCACGCCAACTGTAGCACCGTGCTGTTTTGGTTCTCTGAGTTTGTTGTAAGTCGGACGTTTAACCAGCCGTGCTAACCCAGTTTGGAGTGTTATGCACTCACCTCCGAAACTTAAAGTTGCTGTCGACCTTGCAAGGAAGTCCATGCCCAGTGTAAGATCATCAACGGCGGTCGGTAGTATCAACAGGCCCAGTGAAAACGATGCCATCCAAAGACGAATGTTGACGTGCAACCCTTCGCGGACTATTGTCTGATTCCCGTTGGCCATTTGAATTGGGATGTTCGCGTGAATGGGGTTGCCTAAATTTCGAATCCTATCGGCCAAACGTTCGCTCACAAAACTGCGTGATGCGCCGGTGTCAATGGTGGCTTGGACGGGTTCACTGCCGATGTTGATGCAGGCAAGAATTCGCTGTCGGTCTTGGATCAGAGCTGTGTTCTTGTGGAACTGGAGCGAAGGACGCTGCTCAACGTGTGAGGTATGTTGCCGGCACCAGTTTATTGTTCTGGTTCTCCGTTGGCCGCAATCCCAACAAAACATCAATTGTTTTCTTCGGCAATTTCGCCAGGTGTGTCCGTCCTGGCCGCAGCGTCGGCATGCTGTCCTGACGTCGATGCAGTTCTCTATCTTCTCTGCGACCATGAAGCTCCTCTCTGCCTGCCGACGTCTGGAGATAGAACTGACCGGTTCTCGAGTGACTGAAATGTTCTCAAAGTCTTCGGACAATTCGATTAGATCCTGCAAGTCTTGGAAGTCCTTCCTCCTGATGTATAGTTGGTATTCCTGACGACAATTTCGGAATATCCGTTCCAACTGTTGTGCCTTTGAATAGCCGGCATGCCGCGTGAGGTTTTGCATGCCGATGACGAAATCCTTAAAGTTTTCTCCCGCCTTTTGTCGTCGTCGCCGGATTTCGTCATCTAGCTGCTCTTGGTACCTTGCTGGGAGGAAGAAGCGCAGGAAGTCTTCCTTGAATGCGTGCCAGTTTGTCCACCGTTGGTTGTTATTTTGGAACCAAATTAGGGCTCGGTCACGTAGCAGTTTTGGCATTGTCCTGGCTAGGAGGTCCTTGTTTAGGGAATAGGCGTCGGCCAATTCCTCCAACCGCTCAATGAAGGAGATCGGGTCTTTGCCGCCATCATAACGCACGGACCATTTCCTCACCGTGTCGATAACCATCGGGTATAAAGCCACAGATGTCTCCTTTGGGATTCGAGTGATGGTTGTCTCATGGGGTGCTGGAGGCGACGTTACACCTTTAGTTATTGGTGGCACTGGTGAGACCCTGCGTCTGTGCTGCAATTTCAACTCACTTAGGCTGGTTTCGTTCTCTGATGTAACGTCCGGTCCTGTGATGAAAGCCCAATAACGTTCCCTAAGCTCCTCTGTGCTACCTGTGTTATCCAGTCTGAACTCATCCAGATAATTTTGCAGCTCCTTCTTCGAGAGGGTATGTACCCAGCCAGTCTTGATCAACTTGTCTTTCGTGCTTTTCTTTTGCTCAGAAGATATATATTATTATATTTGTTTCCTTTAGACGAAGGGTCCCTGCTCGGGCGCCAATTGTGACGGAGTTTTCGCAGCCAGGGCAAACTCAGCGTGACCAGGGTTCTAAGGCAAGGGGTCGTTACAATAAAATTTCTATTTGCGGGACTTTTAGTTCAATTTAATGTTTATTCAAAAGATTTTGTTTTACCAATTTCGTATGAGTATGAGTGACGTAAGTGATGAAAAGCCTTGACTTGAGTGACGTAAGTTATGACGAGCCTTTGGGTGAGTGACGTGAGTAAGGCGAGGGCTTTGATGAACTGACGTGAGTATCGTCGAGCCTTGACGTGAGTGACCAGAGTAATGCCTTGACAAAGTGACGTGAGTATCGACGAGCCTTGACGTGAGCAACAGTGGTGGATGTAGCGAGAGAACGTCGGCAGCGATCTGCTGGATGTACCAGCGCAACAACCTGTAGGGGAGCCACACAGTGAAGTTGCGTCGTACGAATGACGAAAGCAGAGGAAGACGTCGGCAGCGATCTGCTGGATGTACCAGCGCAACAACCCGTAGGGGAGCCACACAGTGAAGTTGCGTCGTACGAATGACGAAAGCAGAGGAAGACGTCGGCAGCGATCTGCTAGATGTACCAGCGCAACAACCCGTAGGGGAGCCACACAGTGAAGTTGCGTCGTACGAATGACGAAAGCAGAGGATGACGTCGGCAGCGATCTGCTGGATGTACCAGCGCAACAACCCGTAGGGGAGCCACACAGTGAAGTTGCGTCGTACGAATGACGAAAGCAGAGGAAGACGTCGGCAGCGATAGTCAGTGAATTAAGTGAACTAATTTTAGTAACAATGACTTACCACCACGTGATACGAACTGCACAGGAAGCAGACTAAGAGTAAGAGAGCGACTGACTGCATGCTCGCCGTTTTATACCTTTTTACGCAGCAAAAATTCTAAGCAACGTGCTACGCTGTAATTGGTCAATCCGGTGGCGTGATGCTGTTTTGTTTTCATATGCGTTTGGTAGTTGCACTGCGTGGGTACAGGGTGCACCCGAATTTGGTAAAAAGTATATTGCATGTTTTGTGTGAACAAAATTCGGCCACGAGGATTTTGTTCCTCACATCTTCAATTAACCATTTAGGATGAATATTAATAACAATATATTGTTACGAAATTCAGACTTTCGAGTTCGTAAAGGATTTTGCAATTAAAACACAACACAAGTTAATTAATTTACAAATAACAATTTTAATAAACAATAATAAAATTAACACAAGTTCACAATATATAATGGTGATTACTTTAAATGTACACAAGAACACTTATGATACTAGTACTTCAAAGTAATTCTTTTAGGTTATAGCTTTATCACTTTACAAGAACTTGTAAAACTGCACTGGTTAAATTCCAAACAACTAATTATCTTACTTCGGCTTAACGCCTCTATTTATATTCAATTAAAAACTAGGCAGAAATATCGAGAATAGACCAGAAAATTGTACCCTTATTCCCTCATTTACAACTAACGATATTTATATGTAATGAGTCATCTTCTAAAAATAGACAACATGTTCAATCATGTTCTTTTACAAAAACCGGGCAAACCGCACAAACCGTTTTGACTACTTGTTTGACCAGTACACAATGATTCAAACTTGCAGGCGGTTACATTTCAAATCTAATAGTCTTAGAACATGAGAGTGCTTATTTTTTAGTACGCAGTATTTTCTTAGTTCTAACTTAGCACTTATTTTTGGTACATTACGATTGATCTAAGATTGGAACTTTCTGCATTACCGACTTCTTTCGTAGCATTTTAAGTATGCAGTTTTTATATTCCAATTTATACTAGGATTCTAATTCCATTATATACGCTACTAACTATTTTTCGTAACAATATTTTAATGAATTAATATGAGTACTATATTTTTGTTTTTATTCATTTTAAGATTTAATATTGTTTTTTTATTTAATTTATTTATATTATACCATATTAATCAATTATTTAAATTTTTTTAAAAATAAATTAATTAAATTTGTTTTTTAATCTTTTTATGATTAGGAGGATTACCACCATTTATAGGATTTATTACTAAATGATTGACAATTCAACAATTAATTATAAATAATCAATTTTTCATAATTTTTATTTTATTATTAACATAATTAACTACATTGTTGATCTTCAATTGTGTTATACAAATTTTATATTAAATTATTATGAATTAAATGTTCTTATTATTTCAAAAATAAATAATTTTATAATAAAATATTTTCTATTATTTTCTTTTATTTCAACTTTTGTACACAAGAACACTTATGATACTAGTACTTCAAAGTAATTCTTTTAGGTTATAGCTTTATCACTTTACAAGAACTTGTAAAACTGCACTGGTTAAATTCCAAACAACTAATTATCTTACTTCGGCTTAACGCCTCTATTTATATTCAATTAAAAACTAGGCAGAAATATCGAGAATAGACCAGAAAATTGTACCCTTATTCCCTCATTTACAACTAACGATATTTATATGTAATGAGTCATCTTCTAAAAATAGACAACATGTTCAATCATGTTCTTTTACAAAAACCGGGCAAACCGCACAAACCGTTTTGACTACTTGTTTGACCAGTACACAATGATTCAAACTTGCAGGCGGTTACATTTCAAATCTAATAGTCTTAGAACATGAGAGTGCTTATTTTTTAGTACGCAGTATTTTCTTAGTTCTAACTTAGCACTTATTTTTGGTACATTACGATTGATCTAAGATTGGAACTTTCTGCATTACCGACTTCTTTCGTAGCATTTTAAGTATGCAGTTTTTACATTCCAATTTATACTAGGATTCTAATTCCATTATATACGCTACTAACTATTTTTCGTAACAATATTTTAATGAATTAATATGAGTACTATATTTTTGTTTTTATTCATTTTAAGATTTAATATTGTTTTTTTATTTAATTTATTTATATTATACCATATTAATCAATTATTTAAATTTTTTTAAAAATAAATTAATTAAATTTTGTTTTTTAATCTTTTTATGATTAGGAGGATTACCACCATTTATAGGATTTATTACTAAATGATTGACAATTCAACAATTAATTATAAATAATCAATTTTTCATAATTTTTATTTTATTATTAACATAATTAACTACATTGTTGATCTTCAATTGTGTTATACAAATTTTATATTAAATTATTATGAATTAAATGTTCTTATTATTTCAAAAATAAATAATTTTATAATAAAATATTTTCTATTATTTTCTTTTATTTCAACTTTTGGTTTAATAATGATTAGATTAATTTTTATAATTTTTTAAGATTGTAAGTTAAAAAAACTATTATCCTTCAAAGTTAAAAATATAAAATTAATCTTTTAAGTCTTAGTAAAAAAAACAACCCATAAAAATTTTAATTTTTCTTGTAAATTCTCTGATCGGAAATTCGATTTTGTGGTGAAAACATAGCAGCAACAGCACACGGTTGGTACGACGTTTACACAACGACGTACGAAGTACGACTATAATTATTTCTTTTGAGTTCAGTCAAGCTGTTAAGCAGTTGAGTGCGTAACCATTTCTTCATATACTCGTAATATTGTACAAAACAAAAATTAAGAATGCACTCACACATCTGAGTGTACAACACATTTCAATTGCTGCACCATTCAGTTATGTATAAAAATATTTGTTCTACTTCCTCTCGATATATCTATACTCTCTGCTGCTACGCAACAACAAAACAACCCCAATCGTAAAACAGGCAGCGCTGCCTATATCGTATTACTCATCAGCGTACACAGTCATTATAGTATGATATGATCTGCTTAATGGAAAATTTGTATGGGAGTCCCCCGATACCGCAGCCCGATCTCTCTGAAATTTTAATAGAAAGTATTTGTGCAAAATTTCAATAAAATCGGGCTATGGGAATTGGGTTAAAAATTTATCAGAAAATCTGACCAGCCAGCCACGGGCACGCGAAGTTAATTATTAGGTCCTTCTTGGCAAGTCCTTTTGAAGCAGACTATGCACTGGAGTGAACTGGTAAGGGTACATCCATTCCCCGTGTAATTTTGTTGCACTGTTGCTGCAGGAACATTAGGACGTCATGCAACCCTTCTTATACTTAGTAGTAACACAACCCGCACTATATCGGTCTTGGTGACCGAATTTATAAATAAAAATGTATCCAATAGCATTTCTCGAAAAAATCTTGTTGGTAAATAGAATTTTTAAAAATATTGTTTTGAATTTGACGACCTCTATATCGGTGTCCCTTTAATAATTTAAGACAGTGTATATTGTTGGTTCTTAAAAATTTAATTTTCTTTTAAAAAATATCAACAGTAAGCTTGTAGCTGGAAGCGTTCAAGAGTTATATAGTGTTAAGTCATATAAGGCCAAAAGTACATTTTTGTTCATTTTACAAACTTTCATTTTTAACCCTGCTCCTGTTGACCGAATCCAAAAATATTGTGAAATGGATTTTTAGAAAATTGAATAGGCTTTAATACTGCATTTGTCAAAAAAAAGTTATCCAGGAGCAATTTTCGAATTATTCGCGTTTGAAAATAAAATTTAAAAAAAGAAAATTTTTTTTTGATTTTGACGACGTTTATATCAGTAACGGTTTAAAGAATTTAAGAAAATGTACATTATTTGATCTTTAAAATTTAATTTTCTTTCAAAATTTATAAACAATGACTATGTAGCTAGAAGCGTTCACGAGTTACATTTTGTGAAATGATGAAGGGTCAAAAGTACGTCTCTTCGCATTAAAACGCTACGTACACCGCAGGGGTTGATTTTTTTCATGAAATTAACCAAGGAATCAACCCTTTAAGTATTTGCCACCTTAACAGATACACCCTGTATATAGATTTAAATTTAAAATTGAATTAAAATATTTAAAATTCTTATATATATAATTCTTAGAATAAGATTTATTAAAACGAAATCAAAAGAATAAGCAAATCTGTGAAATTATAAATAGCTGAAATAAATAAATTATCGATTCCTCCGAATCGACCTCGAAGTTAATAATATAATATTCGGCGCGACAGACCATTGCGGTCCAAGGCCTTACTTCTCGCAACCATTTGTGTTGAGCATGTATATTTTTGCACACTAATGGAGGGGACTTACAATTTAAGGCCGGATCCGAACGGCGAATTGAGAAGCATTCCGTGACAAGTTATTACTCTTGGAACGTTTGTCACCCATTCGCGAGAGGTGGGACACCGTGAAAAATACTTTTGGTGTTACTGGAATTCGAACCCTTCTTAGAAGTCCATGCTCTTATCCACTGAGCCACGCCGACAACTCGACCTCAAAGTTAACAAAGTTGTTAATTTTTTTGAGCTGTGCGACTTGAACCACTTAACTAAAATCAGTTTTACAAAATTCTGAGGTAAAATATCCAGTTTTTGTCGCTATGTAACTCAAATTATTATGCGGCACAAAAACAGGTAAACTCTGTAAAAATAATTTAACGCTGTCTCATCGCTATAACCCACACTAACACACTTGTTTGAGAGCATGCAATAATAACCTCGGGCCTCAGGCCCCGATCACTTGTAATGGAGCGAGGTCCTACTAGGGGTTCTGCCACTGGCAAGGATGTTGCGACATGCTCGTGGTTGCTAGGCTTAGCTTGCCGGACGGTTGGTCCTTGTCACCTGCCAGAGTGACACCTCGTCAAAACAAAAAAATTTATTTATCGTGTCGACTAAATAAAATTAGGAAAAGGGGGAAGAGGAAAGGAAACGGATACGTCCTTCAGCCCAGCTGCAATCAGGTTTGATTTGGAATTAAAGAAATTTAGGCTTAAAATACCAATACCAAAGACTTCTACTCACTAATGCTACTTAATACCAGCAGCAAGTAGCAAGTTTAAAAGGAAAGAAAACACCTTAAACCTTCTAGGCAGAGGCAGAAAGAACTCAAGTTACTACCTATTCAAGTTTTATACACATTGGATTCGCTTTATTCTTAATAAAATTTACTTAAAAAAAAGGAAATGTATAAAAGAGAATGTATGTATATATGTATACATATAATAAAAACATGAAAAATTAAACGCAAAAAGTTGCAAAACTATTATATATATTTATAATTTTATTTTTATTATTTATTCAATATCACCGCCTTTAGTAGTGTAATTGAAAATAATATGATTTGAATATAGATTTGTAAATAAAATAGACTTACTTGTGCTGCTCCTTCAAGGAGATCCTGCTAGCAGAAATCGATGAAGTGCTGTAAATTTAAAAAAAAGGACAAAAAAAATTTTTTTAATAGAAAGTGTTGTCTCCGGGAATACACATATGTGAACAATTTCAATAAAATCGGGCTTTGGGTAGTGGGTTAAAAATTGATCGCAAGATTCCACGACAAACCGACCGACCGATCGACCGACAACCAGACGTGCCACGGGAAAGCGAAGTGAATATAGAGAATTTAAAAATTACATGGGCAAATTACATATGGGTTGTTTTTTATTTCTTTAACGAAGTAGACGTCAAAATTCTTTTTCTTCACAAAAAAAACAACCCATAAAAATTAAAATTTTTAACTTAAATATGTAAATTCTCTTGGTATGTGTTAAAATTTGAAGAAAATCGGGGTAATTTTTAAAAAATTTACGTGGACACCACACGGGTCTCAGGGCCCTATGACTCCAACAAGTTTACAAAAAGTTTTGTCTATCAGTGATGCACATGTGTTTAAAATAGGAAGAAAATCGAGCTAATTTTTAAAAAAATTTTTCGGGGTCTCCAAAATTTTTACAAAAAGTGTTGTCCATCAGAGATACACATGTGTATAAAATTTGAAGAAAATCGAGTAAAATTTTGTAAAATATTTGTACGGGAGACCGCCGACCCCGTGGCCCAAGGGGCCTCATATTTTAATAGAAAGGGTTGTCTCCGGAAATACACATGTGTGCAAAATTTCAATAAAATCGGGCTTTGGGAAATGGGTTAAAAATTGATCGCAAGATTCCACGACAGACGACCGACGACCGACATCCGTGCCACGTGCAAGTGAAGTTAATATAGAGAATTTAAAAATTAAGAGTAGTTTCGTCGTCTGTAGTGTAAATATTTTTTGCTAAATAGTAAACGTGAATGTAAAATTTGTCAGTAAAAGTTTCACAAACAACATCGCCACAATGCACACGTGAAGTATCACAACGTTGCGTTACTGTATAAGTGTGAAAACGTTCAGAAAAGTTTTAGCAGGCCTAATGGACTAGGCCTTTGCTAACAAATTTTTAAAAAAAAGTTTGGTCTATCAGAGATACACATAAGTGAATCTCGGGCTAATTTTTTAAAAAAATATATGCCCTCCCGGGCCTAAGGGTCCATACTCTGAAAATTTTACAAAAAGTTTTCTCGATCGGATGTACACATTTGCTTAACATTTAAAGTAAATCGGGCTAATTTTTAAAAAAATTATGTGGGCACCCACCCCTAGAGCTTTTTTTGGCTTAAAAAATATCCAAACATTTTAAGATACACCTGTGGATAAAATTTTAAGAAAATCGGGTTAATTTTTATTTTGACCGCAGGGCCCGGCGTCTGTAAAATTTTTACAAAAAGTATTGTCCATCGGAGTTTTTTTTTTTTATTAGGAAAAACCCTAGTCCAAGTGACTGACACCGCGACCTAAAAGATCTATTGTATCAATAGGGCATTCATTGTTTAATAGACATGCCACTTTCCTAATAAAAGACAGAATGTCCTTAGTAGCAGAGCTTTTCAACTCCGCTGCCGAGCATATTTCTTTATGGAATATGCGTCTCCTTAACCAAATAAGTGCTGGGCATTCGCAGAGAACATGTTCGGATGACTCCTCTTCCTCCGCGCAGAACCCACATTCTGTCACAGAGCCCACACCAATTTTGTTAAGATGATATCTTAAGCCACAATGGCCAGTTAGAAAACTTACTAGTTTCCTAATGCTGCCTTTTTTTAGATATAGGATATCTTTATATGAGAAGGGTCTGATCAGTTGTTTAGATTGCCTTAGCCCCGGGATATTTTCCCATTGAGGCAGGCGAAGCCTGCCCTCCCAACTGTTAATCAGCCCTGTGGCGGCACTCCAATTGACGCCGCAAAATGGTTCAGGTCCTATGAACGCAGTTTCAGAACCGGCCCTAGCCAGTTCATCTGCGGCTTCGTTGCCTGCAATACCTCGATGACCTGGTACCCAACCGAGCTTAACCCCGTTGTGTCTGGCCAGAGATTGCAATGAATCATAGCAGCTTTTAATTGTTAACGAGTCCATTGAGTTGGACGACAGAGCTTTAAGTGCTGCCTGGCTATCTAAATATATATAAATTCTCGCGCCCTTAACGCCTTTACTGAGGTTTATCCTAGCGCAGATCTCTATGGCATAGAGTTCGGCTTGGAAGACCGTGGGGCTTACTCCCATTGGTATCGAGACCTTTGTATTAGGTCTATAGACACCAGCACCAACTCCAGAATCCATCTTTGATCCATCAGTGAACCAAACCAGACCATTAACGTTCAGTGTCGGAACACCATTCGACCAGCTTGCACGGTCTAAGATTTCTACCTCGAATAACCTGCCGAAACAGTACTCCTTGACCATAACGTCCGGTATTGTGCAGAACATGTCTCTTTCGGGAATTGAGTTGAGAATTCTTAGGTGTCCCTCAAGGTCGCCTGGTTTATACTTATATTCTAGTTGCAGCTTTATAGCGCATCTAGCAGCAGTCTTCCTAATGAAGATTTGTAGGGACGAAAGCCCTACGATAGCTTCTAAAGCTGTCGTTGGGCAGGTACGCATAGCTCCTGTAATACCTAGACAGGCAATTCTTTGAAGCTTCTGAAGCTCGTTTGCCGTTGTCCTTTCGAGTATCTTGGGCCACCAAACTATGGCCGAGTACGAGATTATGGGTCTCACCATCATTGTATACATCCAATGCATCATCTTAGGATTGAGGCTCCAGGTTCTGCCGAAAAGTCTTCTGCAGGTCCATAAGGCCCATGTAGCGCGTTTAGTAACAGACTTGATATGAGAATTCCAGTTAAGTCTTTTATCAAGGATGACACCGAGGTATTTGACCTCGCTGGAATATGTTAGAGTGGTGCCTTTTAAGATGATTTGTCCTAAGTCAACCAATCTTCTTTTTGTGAAAGGCACTAGAACCGTTTTGCAAGGATTGATGGATAACCGTTCCCTGCTGCGCCAGGCCAAAACTTGTGAAAGAGCAACTTGCTTGACAGCAGAAATGGTCGTGCAGTGTTTATAGTGACCACAAAAGGGGAGAGAGGACTCCTCCCTGGGGGACAACCTTGACATTGACACTCCTCCTGAGGATGAAGTGATATCTCGACTTTCAAGCATAGCCCTAATCCATATATTGGTCGAGACTTCGATACCCTTGTTGCTAATAGCTCTCTCTATTGAGTCATAGACAGTGTTATCGAAGGCGCCTTCAATGTCAAGGAATGCACACAAAGCAAACTCCTTGGATCGAAAAGTTCCTTCTATCTGCTTAACAAGATAGTGGAGTGCACCTTCAGTGCTTTTGCCTTTTCTGTATGGAAACTGACTTGAGTGCAGAGGGGCAGACGCCTCTAGCCGACCTCTGATATGAACATCAATCATCAACATCAAGAGTCTTTCCATGATTTTTAAGACAAAAGATGTAAGAATGATTGGTCTGTAAGATTTAGGTAGCTCGCTAGGCCTATTGCCTGGTTTGGGGATAAAAATCACATTTACCTGTCTCCAGATAGTAGGGATGTATCCCCAATTGTAGCTTGCTCTAAATAATACAATCAAGTTTGGCAGGATTGCATCGATCACCTTTTGTAGAAGAGCAGGAAAGATGCCATCCCACCAGGGGCTTTGAATGGTTTAAAGGAGCCTACTGCCCATCTGACCTTATCTGGGGTGAAAATCTTACCAGACAAACTACTTGTTCTACTAGTGAAACTAACCCTTCGGTCAATCGTGTTCGAATTCGCGTGTGTTACACTGTTATACGTTATAAATGTTACATGTTATAAATTATATATTTATAATTTTATTTATATTATTTATTCAATATCACTGCCTTTAGTAGTGTAATTGAAAATAATATGATTTGAAGATAGATTTGTAAATAAAATAGACTTACTTGTGCTGCTCCTTCAAGGAGATCCTGCTAGCAAAAATCGATGAAGTGCTGTAAATTTAAAAAAAAGAACAAAAAAAATTTTTTAATTGAAAGTGTTGTCTCCGGAAATACACATATGTAAAAAATTTCAATAAAATCGGGCTTTGGGTAGTGGGTTAAAAATTGATCGCAAGATTCCACGACAAAACGACCGACAACCAGACGTGCCACGGGAAAGCGAAGTGAATATAGAGAATTTAAAAATTACATGGGCAAATTACATATGGGTTGTTTTTTTTTCTTTAACGAAGTAGACGTCAAAACTCTTTTTCTTCACAAAAAATAATAGGAGATTGGTATGTGTTAAAATTTGAAGAAAATCGGGGTAATTTTTAAAAAATTTACGTGGACACCACACGGGTCTCAGGGCCCTATGACTCCAACAAGTTTACAAAAAGTTTTGTCTATCAGTGATACACATGTGTTTAAAATAGGAAGAAAATCGAGCTAATTTTTAAAAATTTTTTTTGGGGTCTCCAAAATTTTTACAAAAAGTGTTGTCCATCAGAGATACACATGTGTATAAAATTTGAAGAAAATCGAGTAAAATTTTGTAAAATATTTGTACGGGAGACCGCCGACCCCGTGGCCCAAGGGGCCTCATATTTTGATAGAAAGGGTTGTCTCCGGAAATACACATGTGTGCAAAATTTCAATATAATCGTTCTTTGGGAAATGGGTTAAAATTGATCGCAAGATTCCACGACAGACGACCGACGACAGACGACCGACGACAGACGACCGACGACAGACGACCGACGACAGACGACCGACGACAGACGACCGACGACCGACATCCGTGCCACGGGCAAGTGAAGTTAATATAGAGAATTTAAAAATTAAGAGTAGTTTCGTCGTCTGTAGTGTAAATATTTTTGCTAAATAGTAAACTTGAATGTAAAATTTGTCAGAAAAAGTTTCACAAACAACATCGCCACAATGCACACGTGAAGTATCTCAACGTTGCGTTACTGTATAAGTGTGAAAATTTTCAGAAAAGTTTTAGCAGGCCTAATGGACTAGGCCTTTGCTAACAAATTTTTAAAAAAAGTTTGGTCTATCGGAGATACACATAAGTGTATCTCGGGTTAATTTTTTAAAAAAATATATGCCCTCCCGGGCTTAAGGGCCCATACTCCGAAAATTTTACAAAAAGTTTTCTCGATCGGATGTACACATTTGTTTACAATTTGAAGAAAATCGGGCTGATTTTTAAAAAATTTATATGAGCACCAGTCGGGCCCTAGTGCCCGTTAGCTAAAAAAATATTAAAAAAAAGTTTGGTCTATCGGAGATACACATTTGCTTAAAATTTAAAGTAAATCGGGCTAATTTTTAAAAAAATTATGTGGGCACCCACCACTAGAGCTTCAGGGCCCATTGGCTCAAAAAATGTCCAAACATTTTGAGATACACCTGTGGATAAAATTTTAAGAAAATCGGGTTAATTTTTATTTTGACCGCAGGGCCCGGCGTCTGTAAAATTTTTACAAAAAGTGTTGTCCATCGGAGTTTTTTTTTTTTTAAAAAACCCTAGTCCAAGTGACTGACACCGCGACCTAAAAGATCTATTGTATCAATAGGGAATTCATTGTCTTATAGACATACCACTTTCCTAATAAAAGACAGAATGTCCTTAGTAGCAGAGCTTTTCAACTCCGCTGCCGAGCATATTTCTTTATGGAATATGCGTCTCCTTAACCAAATAAGTGCTGGGCATTCGCAGAGAACATGTTCGGATGACTCCTCTTCCTCCGCGCAGAACCTGCATTCTGTCACAGAGCCCACACCAATTTTGTTAAGATGATATCTTAAGCCACAATGGCCAGTTAGAAAACTTACTAGTTTCCTAATGCTGCCTTTATCTAGATATAGGATATCTTTATATGAGAAGGGTCTGATCAGTTGTTTAGATTGCCTTAGCCCCGGGATATTTTCGCATTGAGCCCTCCCAACTGTTAATCAGCCCTGTGGCGGCACTCCAATTGACGCCGCAAAAGGGTTCAGGTCCTATGAACGCAGTTTCAGAACCGGCCCTAGCCAGTTCATCTGCGGCTTCGTTGCCTGCAATACCTCGATGACCTGGTACCCAACCGAGCTTAACCCCGTTGTGTCTGACCAGAGATTGCAATGAATCATAGCAGCTTTTAATTGTTAACGAGTCCATTGAGTTGGATGACAGAGCTTTAAGTGCTGCCTGGCTATCTAAATATATATAAATTCTCGCGCCCTTAACGCCTTTACTGAGGTTTATCCTAGCGCAGATCTCTATGGCATGGAGTTCGGCTTGGAAGACCGTGGGGCTTACTCCCATTGGTATCGAGACCTTTGTATTAGGTCTATAGACACCAGCACCAACTCCAGAATCCATCTTTGATCCATCAGTGAACCAAACCAGACCATTAACGTCCAGTGTCGGAACACCATTCGACCAGCTTGCACGGTCTAAGATTTCTACCTCGAATAACCTGCCTGGGTATTGTGCAGAACATGTCTCTTTCGGGAATTGAGTTGAGAATTCTTAGGTGTCCCTCAAGGTCGCCTGGTTTATACTTATATTCTAGTTGCAGCTTTATAGCGCATCTAGCAGCAGTCTTCCTAATGAAGATTTGTAGGGACGAAAGCCCTACGATAGCTTCTAAAGCTGTCGTTGGGCAGGTACGCATAGCTCCTGTAATACCTAGACAGGCAATTCTTTGAAGCTTCTGAAGCTCGTTTGCCGTTGTCCTTTCGAGTACCTTGGGCCACCAAACTATGGCCGCGTACGAGATTATGGGTCTCACCATCATTGTATACATCCAATGTATCATCTTAGGATTGAGGCTCCAGGTTCTGCCGAAAAGTCTTCTGCAGGCCCATAAGGCCCGTGTAGCGCGTTTAGTAACAGACTTGATATGAGAATTCCAGTTAAGTCTTTTATCAAGGATGACACCGAGGTATTTGACCTCGCTGGAATACGTTAGAGTGGTGCCTTTTAAGATGATTTGTCCTAAGTCAACCAATCTTCTTTTTGTGAAAGGCACTAGAACCGTTTTGCAAGGATTGATGGATAACCGTTCCCTGCTGCGCCAGGCCAAAACTTGTGAAAGAGCAACTTGCATGACAGCAGAAATGGTCGTGCAGTGTTTATAGTGGCCACAAAAGGGGAGAGAGGACTCCTCCCGGGGGGACAACCTTGACATTGACACTCCTCCTGAGGATGAAGTGATATCTCGACTTTCAAGCATAGCCCTAATCCATATATTGGTCGAGACTTCGATACCCTTGTTGCTAATAGCTCTCTCTATTGAGTCATAGACAGTGTTATCGAAGGCGCCTTCAATGTCAAGGAATGCACACAAAGCAAACTCCTTGGATCGAAAAGTTCCTTCTATCTGCTTAACAAGATAGTGGAGTGCACCTTCAGTGCTTTTGCCTTTTCTGTATGCAAACTGACTTGAGTGCAGAGGGGCAGACGCCTCTAGCCGACCTCTGATATAAACATCAATGAGTCTTTCCATGATTTTTAAGACAAAAGATGTAAGACTGATTGGTCTGTAAGATTTAGGTAGCTCGCTAGGCCTATTGCCTGGTTTGGGGATAACAATCACATTTACCTGTCTCCAGATAGTAGGGATGTATCCCCAATTGTAGCTTGCTCTAAATAATACAATCAAGTTTGGCAGGATTGCATCGATCACCTTTTGTAGAAAAGCAGGAAAGATGCCATCCCACCAGGGGCTTTGAATGGTTTAAAGGAGCCTACTGCCCATCTCACCTTATCTGGGGTGAAAATCTTACCAGACAAACTACTTGTTCTACTAGTGAAACTAACCCTTCGGTCAATCGTGTTCGAATTCGCGTGTGTTACACTGTTATACGTTATAAATGTTACATGTTATAAATTATATATTTATAATTTTATTTATATTATTTATTCAATATCACTGCCTTTAGTAGTGTAATTGAAAATAATATGATTTGAAAATAGATTTGTAAATAAAATAGACTTACTTGTGCTGCTCCTTCAAGGAGATCCTGCTAGCAAAAATCGATGAAGTGCTGTAAATTTAAAAAAAAGAACAAAAAAATTTTTTTAATAGAAAGTGTTGTCTCCGGAAATACACATATGTAAAAAATTTCAATAAAATCGGGCTTTGGGTAGTGGGTTGAAAATTGATCGCAAGATTCCACGACAAACCGACCTACAACCAGACGTGCCACGGGAAAGCAAAGTGAATATAGAGAATTTAAAAATTACATGGGCAAATTACATATGGGTTGTTTGTTTTTCTTTAACGAGCAGACGTCAAAACTCTTTTTCTTCACAAAAAATAATAGGAGATTGGTATGTGTTAAAATTTGAAGAAAATCGGGGTAATTTTTAAAAAATTTACGTGGACACCACACGGGTCTCAGGGCCCTATGACTCCAACAAGTTTACAAAAAGTTTTGTCTATCAGTGATACACATGTGTTTAAAATAGGAAGAAAATCGAGCTAATTTTTAAAAATTTTTTTTGGGGTCTCCAAAATTTTTACAAAAAGTGTTGTCCATCAGAGATACACATGTGTATAAAATTTGAAGAAAATCGAGTAAAATTTTGTAAAATATTTGTACGGGAGACCGCCGACCCCGTGGCCCAAGGGGCCTCATATTTTAATAGAAAGGGTTGTCTCCGGAAATACACATGTGTGCAAAATTTCAATATAATCGTTCTTTGGGAAATGGGTTAAAAATTGATCGCAAGATTCCACGACAGACGACCGACGACAGACGACCGACGACCGACATCCGTGCCACGGGCAAGTGAAGTTAATATAGAGAATTTAAAAATTAAGAGTAGTTTCGTCGTCTGTAGTGTAAATATTTTTGCTAAATAGTAAACTTGAATGTAAAATTTGTCAGAAAAAGTTTCACAAACAACATCGCCACAATGCACACGTGAAGTATCACAACGTTGCGTTACTGTATAAGTTTGAAAATTTTCAGAAAAGTTTTAGCAGGCCTAATGGACTAGGCCTTTGCTAACAAATTTTTAAAAAAAGTTTGGTCTATCGGAGATACACATAAGTGTATCTCGGGTTAATTTTTTAAAAAAATATAAGGGCTTAAGGGCCCATACTCCGATAATTTTACAAAAAGTTTTCTCGATCGGATGTACACATTTGTTTACAATTTGAAGAAAATCGGGCTGATTTTTAAAAAATTTATATGGGCACCAGTCGGGCCCTAGTGCCCGTTAGCTAAAAAAATATTAAAAAAAAGTTTGGTCTATCGGAGATACACATTTGCTTAAAATTTAAAGTAAATCGGGCTAATTTTTAAAAAAATTATGTGGGCACCCACCCCTAGAGCTTCAGGGCCCATTGGCTCAAAAAATGTCCAAACATTTTTAGATACACCTGTGGATAAAATTTTAAGAAAATTGGGTTATTTTTTATTTTGACCGCAGGGCCCGGCGTCTGTAAAATTTTTACAAAAAGTGTTGTCCAGCGTTTTTTTTTTTTTGGAAAAACCCTAGTCCAAGTGACTGACACCGCGACCTAAAAGATCTATTGTATCAATAGGGAATTCATTGTCTTATAGACATACCACTTTCCTAATAAAAGACAGAATGTCCTTAGTAGCAAAGCTTTTCAACTCCGCTGCCGAGCATATTTCTTTATGGAATATGCGTCTCCTTAACCAAATAAGTGCTGGGCATTCGCAGAGAACATGTTCGGATGACTCCTCTTCCTCCGCGCAGAACCTGCATTCTGTCACAGAGCCCACACCAATTTTGTTAATATGATATCTTAAGCCACAATGGCCAGTTAGAAAACTTACTAGTTTCCTAATGCTGCCTTTATCTAGATATAGGATATCTATATATAAGAAGGGTCTGATCAGTTGTTTAGATTGCCTTAGCCCCGGGATATTTTCCCATTGAGCCCTCCCAACTGTTAATCAGCCCTGTGGCGGCACTCCAATTGACGCCGCAAAAGGGTTCAGGTCCTATGAACGCAGTTTCAGAACCGGCCCTAGCCAGTTCATCTGCGGCTTCGTTGCCTGCAATACCTCGATGACCTGGTACCCAACCGAGCTTAACCCCGTTGTGTCTGACCAGAGATTGCAATGAATCATAGCAGCTTTTAATTGTTAACGAGTCCATTGAGTTGGATGACAGAGCTATAAGTGCTGCCTGGCTATCTAAATATATATAAATTCTCGCGCCCTTAACGCCTTTACTGAGGTTTACCCTAGCGCAGATCTCTATGGCATGGAGTTCGGCTTGGAAGACCGTGGGGCTTACTCCCATTGGTATCGAGACCTTTGTATTAGGTCTATAGACACCAGCACCAACTCCAGAATCCATCTTTGATCCATCAGTGAACCAAACCAGACCATTAACGTCCAGTGTCGGAACACCATTCGACCAGCTTGCACGGTCTAAGATTTCTACCTCGAATAACCTGCCTGGGTATTGTGCAGAACATGTCTCTTTCGGGAATTGAGTTGAGAATTCTTAGGTGTCCCTCAAGGTCGCCTGGTTTATACTTATATTCTAGTTGCAGCTTTATAGCGCATCTAGCAGCAGTCTTCCTAATGAAGATTTGTAGGGACGAAAGCCCTACGATAGCTTCTAAAGCTGTCGTTGGGCAGGTACGCATAGCTCCTGTAATACCTAGACAGGCAATTCTTTGAAGCTTCTGAAGCTCGTTTGCCGTTGTCCTTTCGAGTACCTTGGGCCACCAAACTATGGCCGCGTACGAGATTATGGGTCTCACCATCATTGTATACATCCAATGTATCATCTTAGGATTGAGGCTCCAGGTTCTGCCGAAAAGTCTTCTGCAGGCCCATAAGGCCCGTGTAGCGCGTTTAGTAACAGACTTGATATGAGAATTCCAGTTAAGTCTTTTATCAAGGATGACACCGAGGTATTTGACCTCGCTGGAATACGTTAGAGTGGTGCCTTTTAAGATGATTTGTCCTAAGTCAACCAATCTTCTTTTTGTGAAAGGCACTAGAACCGTTTTGCAAGGATTGATGGATAACCGTTCCCTGCTGCGCCAGGCCAAAACTTGTGAAAGAGCAACTGGCATGACAGCAGAAATGGTCGTGCAGTGTTTATAGTGACCACAAAAGGGGAGAGAGGACTCCTCCCTGGGGGACAACCTTGACATTGACACTCCTCCTGAGGATGAAGTGATATCTCGACTTTCAAGCATAGCCCTAATCCATATATTGGTCGAGACTTCGATACCCTTGTTGCTAATAGCTCTCTCTATTGAGTCATAGACAGTGTTATCGAAGGCGCCTTCAATGTCAAGGAATGCACACAAAGCAAACTCCTTGGATCGAAAAGTTCCTTCTATCTGCTTAACAAGATAGTGGAGTGCACCTTCAGTGCTTTTGCCTTTTCTGTATGCAAACTGACTTGAGTGCAGAGGGGCAGACGCCTCTAGCCGACCTCTGATATAAACATCAATGAGTCTTTCCATGATTTTTAAGACAAAAGATGTAAGACTGATTGGTCTGTAAGATTTAGGTAGCTCGCTAGGCCTATTGCCTGGTTTGGGGATAACAATCACATTTACCTGTCTCCAGATAGTAGGGATGTATCCCCAATTGTAGCTTGCTCTAAATAATACAATCAAGTTTGGCAGGATTGCATCGATCACCTTTTGTAGAAAAGCAGGAAAGATGCCATCCCACCAGGGGCTTTGAATGGTTTAAAGGAGCCTACTGCCCATCTCACCTTATCTGGGGTGAAAATCTTACCAGAAAAACTACTTGTTCTACTAGTGAAACTAACCCTTCGGTCAATCGTGTTCGAATTCGCGTGTGTTACACTGTTATACGTTATAAATGTTATATGTTATAAATTATATATTTATAATTTTATTTATATTATTTATTCAATATCACTGCCTTTAGTAGTGTAATTGAAAATAATATGATTTGAAGATAGATTTGTAAATAAAATAGACTTACTTGTGCTGCTCCTTCAAGGAGATCCTGCTAGCAAAAATCGATGAAGTGCTGTAAATTTAAAAAAAAGAACAAAAAAATTTTTTTAATAGAAAGTGTTGTCTCCGGAAATACACATATGTAAAAAATTTCAATAAAATTGGGCTTTGGGTAGTGGGTTGAAAATTGATCGCAAGATTCCACGACAAACCGACCGACAACCAGACGTGCCACGGGAAAGCGAAGTGAATATAGAGAATTTAAAAATTACATGGGCAAATTACATATGGGTTGTTTTTTTTTCTTTAACGAGCAGACGTCAAAACTCTTTTTCTTCACAAAAAATAATAGGAGATTGGTATGTGTTAAAATTTGAAGAAAATCGGGGTAATTTTTAAAAAATTTACGTGGACACCACACGGGTCTCAGGGCCCTATGACTCCAACAAGTTTACAAAAAGTTTTGTCTATCAGTGATACACATGTGTTTAAAATAGGAAGAAAATCGAGCTAATTTTTAAAAATTTTTTTTGGGGTCTCCAAAATTTTTACAAAAAGTGTTGTCCATCAGAGATACACATGTGTATAAAATTTGAAGAAAATCGAGTAAAATTTTGTAAAATATTTGTACGGGAGACCGCCGACCCCGTGGCCCAAGGGGCCTCATATTTTAATAGAAAGGGTTGTCTCCGGAAATACACATGTGTGCAAAATTTCAATATAATCGTTCTTTGGGAAATGGGTTAAAAATTGATCGCAAGATTCCACGACAGACGACCGACGACAGACGACCGACGACAGACGACCGACGACCGACATCCGTGCCACGGGCAAGTGAAGTTAATATAGAGAATTTAAAAATTAAGAGTAGTTTCGTCGTCTGTAGTGTAAATATTTTTGCTAAATAGTAAACTTGAATGTAAAATTTGTCAGAAAAAGTTTCACAAACAACATCGCCACAATGCACACGTGAAGTATCACAACGTTGCGTTACTGTGAAAATTTTCAGAAAAGTTTTAGCAGGCCTAATGGACTAGGCCTTTGCTAACAAATTTTTAAAAAAAGTTTGGTCTATCGGAGATACACATAAGTGTATCTCGGGTTAATTTTTTAAAAAAATATAAGGGCTTAAGGGCCCATACTCCGATAATTTTACAAAAAGTTTTCTCGATCGGATGTACACATTTGTTTACAATTTGAAGAAAATCGGGCTGATTTTTAAAAAATTTATATGGGCACCAGTCGGGCCCTAGTGCCCGTTAGCTAAAAAAATATTAAAAAAAAGTTTGGTCTATCGGAGATACACATTTGCTTAAAATTTAAAGTAAATCGGGCTTATTTTTAAAAAAATTATGTGGGCACCCACCCCTAGAGCTTCAGGGCCCATTGGCTCAAAAAATTTCCAAACATTTTTAGATACACCTGTGGATATAATTTTAAGAAAATTGGGTTATTTTTTATTTTGACCGCAGGGCCCGGCGTCTGTAAAATTTTTACAAAAAGTGTTGTCCATCGGAGTTTTTTTTTTTTTGGAAAAACCCTAGTCCAAGTGACTGACACCGCGACCTAAAAGATCTATTGTATCAATAGGGAATTCATTGTCTTATAGACATACCACTTTCCTAATAAAAGACAGAATGTCCTTAGTAGCAAAGCTTTTCAACTCCGCTGCCGAGCATATTTCTTTATGGAATATGCGTCTCCTTAACCAAATAAGTGCTGGGCATTCGCAGAGAACATGTTCGGATGACTCCTCTTCCTCCGCGCAGAACCTGCATTCTGTCACAGAGCCCACACCAATTTTGTTAAGATGATATCTTAAGCCACAATGGCCAGTTAGAAAACTTACTAGTTTCCTAATGCTGCCTTTATCTAGATATAGGATATCTTTATATGAGAAGGGTCTGATCAGTTGTTTAGATTGCTTTAGCCCCGGGATATTTTCCCATTGAGCCAGGCGAAGCCTGCCCTCCCAACTGTTAATCAGCCCTGTGGCGGCACTCCAATTGACGCCGCAAAAGGGTTCAGGTCCTATGAACGCAGTTTCAGTTTCAGTTTGTGTTAGGTCTATAGACACCAGCACCAACTCCAGAATCCATCTTTGATCCATCAGTGAACCAAACCAGACCATTAACGTCCAGTGTCGGAACACCATTCGACCAGCTTGCACGGTCTAAGATTTCTACCTCGAATAACCTGCCGAAACAGTACTCCTTGACCATAACGTCCGGTATTGTGCAGAACATGTCTCTTTCGGGAATTGAGTTGAGAATTCTTAGGTGTCCTTCAAGGTCGCCTGGTTTACACTTATATTCTAGTTGCAGCTTTATAGCGCATCTTCCTAATGAAGATTTGGAGGGGCGAAAGCCCTACACTAGCTTCTAAAGCTGTCGTTGGGCAGGTACGCATAGCTCCTGTAATACCTAGACAGGCAATTCTTTGAAGCTTCTGAAGCTCGTTTGCCGTTGTCCTTTCGAGTACCTTGGGCCACCAAACTATGGCCCGTACGAGATTATGGGTCTCACCAGCATTGTATACATCCAATGTATCATCTTAGGATTGAGGCTCCAGGTTCTGTATGTATGACACCGAGGTATTTGACCTCGCTGGAATACGTTAGAGTTGTGCCTTTTAAGATGATTTGTCCTAATCAACCAATCTTCCTTGGGGACAACCCTTGACTGCGGTCACAGACACTGACACTCCTCCTGAGGATGAAGTGATATCTCGACTTTCAAGCATAGCCCCCAATCCATAGATTGGTCGAGACTGATTTAGGTAGCTCGCTAGGCCTATTGCCTGGTTTGGGGATAAAAATCACATTTACCTGTCTCCAGATAGTAGGGATGTATCCACAATTGTAGCTTGCTCTAAATAATACAATCAAGTTTGGCAGGATTGCATCGATCACCTTTTGTAGAAGAGCAGTGTTGGATTTTCTTTCTGTCAATTCAACTCAAATTCCAATTCAACTACCATCTGAGTTGCAGGCTGAGTTGAATTGACTGAATTAATCTACTACTTTATTGTGATGGCAGATTCGTGAACAGTCAGGCATCAGTACGAAAAACAAAACAATGAGAAAAGTCACCTTGGCAGAGCAGTTGACAGAATACTTCCTCTTGTATTTCTTCTCAGCTGCTTTTTACGATTCCTTCTACAACATTGCCGCCATTGTCTGAATTTTATTTCGATTGCAATAAAATTAAGTTTTTTTTAATAAACCTTCAAAAACGTGTTTTTTTATCCAGCGCAAAATTTAGAAGTGGACGAACTGTTTAAGTCTCAACATTTGGTGCCGAAACCAGGGAAATTCTATATCCGCAACAATCCATATAATTTGGACATTCCACAACTGGATTTTTTGGGTAAGTTTATTTGTATTACATTGTACTGTGCTGATTTCAGCGGATAATATTGGTCATATATAACGTCGGACATATATACTATTGGTCATATATAACGTTGGTCATATATAACATTCATAGCATTTGCCATATATAAGGTTAGGATTCTGAGGTTTACATAAAATGGCTGACACTGACTTAAATGCCTTGGTGAGTCGACAAAACAATTTGTACTCGTCGGTGATTAAAATCTTGAGTAATTATAAGAAAGATACTCAAGGGCGAAAAACACGAGTATATTTTCGTAAACGAATTGAGAAAATAGAAGGCACTTGTCAAGAGTTTCGGGAAAATGATCGGGTTTTAATTATGAACAAGTTGGACATCACTAACGACTACATAGAAACCGATATGGCAGATAAATTTGAAGAAGCATATCTAAACTGCATCTCTAAAATGGAAGGTGACCGCGATGAGTTATATCCATTGAACAATCCTCATATTTCAGTCAACGAACCGATTAGTACGCCTGACAATATATTGAACAACCATCAAACACATTCACGATTGCGGACCATTCAGGTTCCTGTGTTTAGTGGAGCATTTCCTGAATGGCCACACTATCGGGATATGTTCTGCTCATTAGTACACACCGATAATCAGTTATCCAAGGTTGAAAAATTTTGGTATCTCAAAGACAGTTTACGTCATGAGCCGTACGATATGATAAAGCATATGGTCACAACAGAAGAGAACTACACTGCTGCATGGAAATTACTGACAGACACTTACGAAAATCCTCGTGAATTATTTAAAGCGCAAATGCATCTGTTTACGTCTCAACAAAAAATTAACGATGAGAGGGCAGCGCCAATTCGTTCACTATTAAATGTTTTCCTTGAATACCGTCCATCGTTAAACAACTTCAATTTGGAACTCGATCATTGTGATCCCATATTAGTTTATTTGCTAGTCCAAAAACTGCCTGCTGAGACAGTGGGGTTGTGGGAAACCAATATTGGGAATTCAAACTTCTTCTTCTTTATGTCCTGTATCCCCTTATGGGTCCTAGGGCCTCTACTACGCCTACGCGCCATCGCGTGCGGTTCCTGGCAATGAGCTTCAGCTCTCTCCAACTCTTCCCCAATTGCCGTGCCTCCTCCTCAACTGTTCTGCGCCATGTATTTCTCGGACGACCCGTTCTTCTACCATCCTGAGATAACGGGTTCCATTGCATTGCGTAGTTTGCTATGGAACTGTCGCCTTTTCGGAGTGTATGACCAATCCACTGCCACTTCCGTCGTTGGATGGTTGTGCCTATTGGTTCCTGACCCGTTCTCTGGTAAAGATGTTCGTTAGAGATACGGTTAGGCCAGAAAACCCTTAAGATGTTCCGTAGGCACCTATTTACAAATGTTTGTAATCTTTTTGTGATAGTAGCGGTCACCTTCCAAGTGCTGCACCCATACAACAGCACAGATTCAACATTTGAGCGGAACAGTCGCAGCTTGGTGTTTAAGCTGATCGCATTGCTTCGCCATATCATGGACATCATTCCAAACACCGATTTTGCTTTGCCGATTCGGTTGGCAATGTCCTGTTCGGTTCCACCTTCGGTCGAGACAATACTCCCAAGATATTGGAAACTCTCTACTCTCTCTACCGGCTGTCCAGCAATGTTAACATGAGTAACTGAGTTAGTGCCGAGGTTGATGATTTTGGTTTTGGCAGTATTAATCTTCAAACCCGCAACATTTGCCTCCCTCTCCACATTTGTTGTCATTTGGTGCAGCTCCATAATTCTATGTGAGAGTAAACAAACGTCGTCAGCGTAATCCAGATGTTTGAGTTGAGATGTAAGAGTCCAACGAATTCCTCCGTTTCCAGTAGATAAAGCTGCGCGAAGTACATCGCTAATCACCAACAAAAAAAGTATCGGCGATAGAATGCAACCTTGTCGTACCCCACTTAGGATCTCGAATTCCTCTGACAGCTTTCCTCTATGCAGCACATGACATTTAGAGCCATCATAGGTTGCTTTAATAATAGCTATTAGTTTATCGGGTATACCTCTCCTGCGCAAGGCGAGCCAGATAAACTGTCTGTTGACACTGTCAAACGCCTTCTCAAAATCGATGAACAGCAGGTGCAGTGGTGACCGGAATTCAACGCACTGTTCAATAATGATCCGCAGGGTGTTTATGTGGTCTACACAGGAGGATCCAGTGCGGAAACCTGCTTGTTCGGCATCGAGTAATCGAATCGATAAAGGAAGTGAAACTTCTATTATTAGCAGTCGAGCGGCGAGATTTTTGAATTTACCACGACAATCGATCAGAACAGTGATCAGGGGTATTGGTGACATGGAAGCAGAATCTTGTAACCAAATTGTACATTTGACAATTGGATCTAAACAAAATGATTATCTGCTCGACATTCCGGCATTCGTGATCCCAAATCTAACCAACATACTGCCTAGCAAGGCCATTGTAGATATCGACCGACCTCACATTCAACACATCGCGTTAGCAGACCCTTAATTCCACAAACCAGCGAAAATCGATTTAATACTAGGTAGCGAAGTTTATGCGGAAATTATCGTTGACGGACTAAGGAAAAGACAAGGATTACCCACCATACAAAATACCAAACTTGGTTGGATTATTATGGGAGCCGTCGACGATCCAGCAAATGCTATACTCAAAATCAATGCTTTAGTTACTAAAGTGCAGATTGACTTTGCTATACGGAAATTGTGGGAGGTTGATATAGTTCCACCCAAAAAACATTTAAGTCCAGAAGATAGGTGGTGTGAAACGTTTTATGATGACACTCACTATCGTGAACCTTCGGGACGATATGGAGTTCGTTTACCATTTAAAAATTATCTCACCGAAGACGCTATTTTGGGTAAATCTCGACAGTTCGCGATCCAACGATTTAATCACTTAGAGCGACGGTTCATTAGAGATCCTTTGTTTCACGTAGAATACAAAAAAGGTTTTAATGATTACCTGGAAAACAATGAAATGGAACCAGTTGACACAAGCGAAGAAGAAAACGTAAAAAATGTGCATGGCCAATTTGCGGTTAATTGGTTGTTACTTGCCGCATCACGCAGTTATAAAGGAAACGAGTACCACAACAAAAGTGCGAATTGTCTTCGATGCATCGAGCAAAACTACTAATGGCAAATGTCTTAATGATGTTATCTTCTCAGGTCCAGCCTTGCAAAACGATCTTCCATCCGTGATAACGAATCGGAGACTCCACAGAGTCGCTTTCGACAGATATTAATACACCCTGAGGATAGACAATTTCAACGGGTAGTTTGGAGAGACCATCCATCAGAGCCTCTTATCTGGCAGTTAGAACTATACAACAAATAACTCGTGATTATCAACATCAATATCCTGTAGCATATGAGGTGCTAATGAACTCAATCTACGTTGATGACGTGTTTGCTGGAGCTGAGAACGTTAAGCAAAGTTTGCAGTTACAAAATGAACTTATCGGTATTTTCCAGAATGCCAAATTGCGATTACGTAAATGGGCTAGTAATGATGAGCAATTGTTATCAGCAATTCCTGAACAGGACCGTGAAATACGCATACCACTCGAATTGAACCTTAACGAATCAGTTAAAACACTCGGTATTTACTGGACACCCTCAGAAGATACCTTTGGTTTTAAATTCAATTTTGATCTGCAATCTGAAACAACTAAACCAACAACCAAACGAAATCTTCTATCTACTATAGCTCGGTTATATGACCCACTATGATTTATTACCCCGATCATACTCCCAGCGAAATTAATCATACAAGAGTTATGGATCGAAAGCCTAGACTGGGATGATACGATATCTGAGAACTTACAAAAAAATGGTTGCAATACATTTCTGATCTTAACTCTTTAACACTGGTTACGCTACCACGATGGCTATCAGTCACACCCGCGACCCGAATTGTCGAATTACACGCATTTTCCGATGCGTCCGATAAGGCATATGCAACATGCATTTATTTGCGAACATCATTAGATAACAAATGTTTCAACTCACATTTAATGACATCGAAATCAAAGATAGCTCCAATAAATCCTACAACGATACCTCGGCTAGAACTAATGGGAGCAGTTTTATTAGCCGACACTGTCGAACATGTACTGCGTAATCTACGACTTCCTCACACGCCAACGGTTTTTGCTTGGACCGACTCAGAAGTCGTACTGCATTGGTTACGCGGAGATCAAACACGTTGGGAAAGATTTGTCGCTAATCGGATAAACAAGATACACGAAGTCATGCCAAATGTTAAATGGAGTCATATTAGGACTGACTTAAATCCTGCTGATAGCGCAACACGTGGGCTAACTCCAAATGAAATTAATAAGCTTTCTTTGTGGTGGAACGGGCCAAAGTTTTTGCAACAACCGATCGAAAGATGGCCTGAGTCCAAATCTAACATGAAAAAACACGAGGAAATAGAAGAACAAAGGATCTACATCCACAATATCAACACGACTGATCAGCTTCAGTTTTTACAACGCTTTTCATCATACAACAAACTAGTTCGTATAACCGCAACAGTGCAAACATTTATTCGAAAATTGCGTGGAGAAAGGGTCAATCTGCCTCTCACCGTCAAAGATTTAAACCTAGCCCGCGACTTTTGTATTCGAGTCGTTCAACAACAAGAATTTGCTTCCGAAATATACGCCTTACGTTGTAAAAATTTAATATCAACAAGAAGCAAATTGATCAAATTAAATGCATTTTTGGATGATCAGAACGTACTAAGAGTGAGAGGACGGTTCGAAAATTCATGTCTGAGTTTTAACGAAAGATTTCCAATCATCCTCCTATCGAAAAATGTTTTTACCACTATGCTAATTACTGATTTCCACAATCGTACGCTTCATGGAGGGCCTCAATTAGTGCTGACTTACCTACGTAAAAAATTCTGGATTATCACCGCTAGAAAAACTGTTCGTGCAGTATTACAAAGGTGCTTGAAATGCTACAGGTCACGAGCGAAAGCGGCCGAACAGAGAATGGGAGCTCTTCCGTCTTATCGAGTTCAACCTTATTTCGTATTTAGTTCAACCGGAGTCGATTTTGCGGGTCCGATTAACGTTAGAGTATCCAAAGGTCGTGGAAAGATTACGTTCAAAGGATATCTAGTGATTTTCGTATGCTTAGCTACCCGCGCCATGCACGTGGAGCTCGTTGGGGACATGGAAACAGCAACGTTCCTTGCCGCACTCAAGCGATTTTTAGCCAGACGAAATATGTGTTGCCAGATTTATAGCGACTGTGGTACGACTTTTGTTGGGGCTACCAACCAGTTAAAATCGCAAGAAAAATTGTGGTTGAATCAAATGGAGAAAGACATACTACCGTTCCTGTCTAATCGATCAATACAATGGTATTTCATACCGCCAGCCGCCCCACATTTTGGTGGAATCTGGGAGGCGGGGGTAAAGTCAGTTAAGTATCATTTGAAGAGAATTTGTGGTTTTACTTCTTACACATTCGAGGAAATGATAACCGTTCTCACAGAGATATAAGGTTGTCTAAACAGTCGACCATTATGTGCATTCACGTCGGACCCTGATGACTTAACCGCTATCACACCGAACCACTTTCTTAACGGAGACATAGCCAGAGATTTACCTGAGCCTGATAGTGCATCAATGACCAAGATTTCCACCAAATGGCGTGAAATCACCCAGATGAAGCAACATTTTTGGCGTCGTTGGAGTAGTGAGTATTTAAACCAGCTACAATCTCGACCGAAGTGGTTACAGCCGAAAACGAACGTTCAAGTTAATGATTTAGTGTTGGTCAAAGATGAAAGGTTGCCACCTCTCAACTGGATGATGGGACGAGTAACTGAACTACACCCAGGTCGTGATGAATTAGTTCGAGTCGTTACTCTCCGAACCAAAAATGGCATTCTTAAAAGACCAATTACGAAAATATGCCCTTTACCAATAGATCAACCGTCAATGTCGGGTGAAGACAAATAATTCGACCGATTTATCCTAGTTATTTAATCAAGTAAACTTTCCAATTATAGCAACCATATCATCAGTTCCTAAACCCGAGGCGGTATAACCACTTTACCAGGATTGCTCACGGAGGAAATGCCGAGCAAGTCCAAACAAATTTGTTATTTTATATATATGCCTTTATACTTATACAATGTTAATCAGTAATTCGTCTCATTTCAAATGAACTCATAACATCAATACGTACAAGAGGAGTTATAATAACACCCGAGTTATTATGGGGCCAGAATGTTGGATTTGGATCAACGAATTCTGTCAATTCAACTCAACTTCCAATTCAACTACCATCTGAGTTGCAGGCTGAGTTGAATTGACTGAATTAATCTACCACTTTATTGTGATGGCAGATTCGTGAACAGTCAGGCAACAGTACGAAAAACAAAACAATGAGAAAAGTCACATTGGCAGAGCAGTTGACAGAATACTTCCTCTTGTATTTCTTCTCACTTGCTTTTTACGATTCCTTCTACAACATTGCCACCATTGTCTGAATTTTATTTCGATTGCAATAAAATTAAGTTTTTTTTTAATAAACCTTCAAAAACGAGTTTTTTTATCCAGCGCAAAATTTAGAAGTGGACGAACTGTTTAAGTCTCAACAAGCAGGAAAGATGCCATCCAACCAGGGGCTTTGAATGGTTTAAAGGAGCCTACTGCCCATCTGACCTTATCTGGGGTGAAAATCTTACCAGATAAACTATTTGTTCTACTAGTGAAACTAACCCTTCGGTCAATCGTGTTCGAATTCGCGTGTTTTACACTGTTATACGAGCCGGGGAAATGAACATGAAGAAGCGTCGTCAGTGTATCCCTTGTTGCTAATAGCTCTCTTTATTGAGTCATAGCCAGTGTTATCGAAGGCGCCTTCAATGTCAAGGAATGCACACAAAGCAACCTCCTTGGATCGAAAAGTTCCTTCTATCTGCTTAACAAGATAGTGGAGTGCACCTTCAGTGCTTTTGCCTTTTCTGTATGCAATCTGACTTGAGTGCAGAGGGGCAGACGCCTCTAGCCGACCTCTGATATGAACATCATAAGTCTTTCCATGATTTTTAAGACAAAAGATGTTAGACTGATTGGTCTGTAAGATTTAGGTAGCTCGCTAGGCCTATTGCCTGGTTTGGGGATAAAAATCACATTTACCTCTCTCCAGATAGTAGGGATGTATCCCCAATTGTAGCTTGCTCTAAATAATACAATCAAGTTTGGCAGGATTGCATCGATCACCTTTTGTAGGAGAGCAGGAAAGATGCCATCCCCACCAGGGGCTTTGAATGGTTTAAAGGAGCCTATTGCCCATCTGACCTTATCTGGGGTGAAAATCTTACCAGATAAACTACTTGTTCTACTAGTGAAACTAACCCTTCGGTCAATCGTGTTCGAATTCGCGTGTGTTACACTGTTATACGAGCCGGGGAAGTGAGCATGAAGAAGCGTTCTCAGTGTATCCTCACGGTCCGTCGTGTAGGTGCCATCAGTCTTTTTCAACAGACCCACACTATTTGTCTGATCTCTTACAAGTGCCTTGTGGATTCGTGCAGCAGCTGGCATTTTAGCGATGTTCTCGCAACAATTCCTCCACGTGGCCCGTTTAGATTGTCTTAATTCAGAGTTATACTCTGTGAGGGCGAACTTGTATTCGTCCCAACTCTTCGTGCGCTTAGCAGAGTTGAAGCGCCGTCTAACCTTCCTCCTAAGTTTGGCCAGTTGGTCTTTCCACGAGGGAGCTTTACGTTTGCAAAGGTTGGTTTTGACGACACAACTGTCATGATACGAAGCAAGTAGTATATTATTTACTTGATAAGCAGCCTCGTCTAGGTCCTCAATTGAATCAATAGGTGAGACAAGCATATCTAATTTGGAGAGGACTAGTCCTCGATATAGATTCCAGTCCGTTGACTTAGGATTATATCTGGGTGAGGCATGTGCCAAAGCGCCTGGAATGTTAAACCTAATGTTTTGATGGTTTGACAGCGAGGCCTTGTCTGATACATGCCAATTTGCAATGGAGTTGGAGATAAATGGACTTGCGAATGTGAGATCTAATACCTCTTCGCGAATCGCATTTATGAAGGTTGGTTTAGAGCCCTTGTTCACAATATCTACATTATTACTAATAAGATAATCTAAAAGACACTCACCCCCTCGATTCATACCGCTGCTGCCCCAGACCTCATGGTGTGCATTGGCATCACATCCTATAAGGAATTGGATGTTCCGATTTTTGCAGTGCGTTATTAGATTTTGCACCTCTATTGGCGGAATGTTTGCTTCATCGCCGGGGAAGTATGCTGAGGCACATACTATATTTTGTTTCCCACTTTCAGTTGGAACCTCCACTAGTACGGCAACAAGGTCTCTTGTTATAAATTCTGGAATGGGAAGAAAGTTAACATTAGATCTGATAAGGCAGGCCGCCCTTGGTACAGCCTCCCCACATTTAACTATCAACCTACCTGTCCCATCCTGTAGACCTTTCACCTGTCCGCTAATAGCCCAAGGCTCCTGGATGAGGCCAAGTGCTATATTCTCCTCGACGAATCTATTGCTAAGTGTAGCGGACGCCCCCTTAGCATGATGCAGATTCGCCTGTAGCACCTTTATGGTGCTCATCCTTCCTCCTTCTGAGAAAGGGCCTGCCGGATTAGAACCGCTTTCTTGGGGCCCTTACCCCTGCGGCAGGCAGTCTGACTCGGTTGACCCGTTGGTCTTCCTTTGCCTAACTTACTCTTTGGAGCAAGTGCAGCTCTTGCTGCGTTATTTCCATTTCTGGAAAGATTTGATCCAGATGGCTTGGTAGCCTTGCTGGACGACGGAGCTGGTCGAACTGCCAGCTTTGATGTTTCGGTTCCGGACCCGCTGTGGTCAACCTGCCCGGAAGAGCTGGTGACCGAAGAGTCAGCCTTTTGTACCGCGGGCTCTGGGTCGGAGCCACTCAGACTAGCTGGCTCAGTGGCATTTCGAGTGGAGCTGTCTGTATTCGAGGTACCTTGGCCAGATACTGAGTTCTTATCGGTGCTCTTAAGAATCAGCTTAATCTGACCAAAGCGGTACCCTATAACGCCTTTGTAGGCGATAAGCCTAGTCATGGAGGCGTCACCAACCGCCATTATGAGATGAAGGAGCGCACCTTCCTTCTTTCTCTGTACCACCTTCCATGAAATGACATTTAACCCTTCGTTTTGGGCCTCGATTGTGGCCAGAACCTTCTCTGAAGGGAGCTCAATACTTTGTGGAAAGAACACACGGACGATATGTGTCTTCGGGAAAGATTCCTCTTCCACTAACATCACATCCAGTCCACTCTTGGCTTTTATTTTATTGAAATTGGAGCGCATCCACCCGGCAGTAGAGCTATCTGAACAGATGAAAACCATCCATCCCGATTTCGGATACGATCCGGTGAAACGCGGCCAAACGCCGCAGCCGATCATCTCAATCGAGATGTCGATAACCGCCTCTTGAAGGTGAGCAATTTGCTCCTTTGTCAGCGGTTTCTTCGACAGGTCGATCGGGACAACCCCCAGTCTGACAGCACTGGTCACTTGACTAAAAGTGGGAATGTCAGGTGAGGGTCCTGCTCTGGCCTTTTTAGCGGCCGATGTGGGTGGTGTCTGGTCGTCCGACCTGACGCGTTTAACAATGCTCTTAATGGGAGGCGCTACTTTGGCAAAAACAAGAGCACTGTCTCTGTCTTTCCCTATGCGTAAAGCATGCTTAAAACGTTTTTTTCCCTCTAGGTTAGCTTGACATAAGCCTGTTGTTGGATCTGCATTCCCCCTAATGCGATCCCAACAGAGGAACAACCGGATTTCTCCGAAATGACGCTAATGGTGTCGACAACTTCGGATGTGTCAGACTCGGATGTATTCGAATCCACATTTAACCCTTCGTTTAGCGACCAACAACTCATGGCCATACATCCCTCGGCGCACGTGTCTCACCACTGGATTTAGTATTTTTTAGTCTATCGAGGTTTACTCCTCTACTTAATTAACTGAGGATAGGGTTGTCCCGTTACCCCAAACCCTCCTCCTATAACCGGGTTTGGGACCGGCATGCTGCCTACGTGCTAGGAGAGGTGGTCGCCCCGTCCTCTTGCCAAATCACGCCTTATCCTCTCTAAAGAGTGAACAGACGTAATTTGTAACCAACTCTGAGACTACCCCCTCTCTCACACGACGGAAACAAGGCGGAGTTGTCCATCGGAGATACACTTGTGTATAAATTTAAAGAAAATCGGCTTAATTTTTTTAAGAAATTTGTATGTTGCCCCACGACCCCGGTGCCCGGAGTCTACAAAATGTTTACAAAAAATTGTTTTGCATCTCCCCACGTGTATAAAATTTGAACAAAATTAGGTTAATTTAAAAAAAAACCCATAAAAATTAAAATTTTTCATGTAAATTCTCTAATAGAAGATGAGTATGTGTTAAAATTTGAAGAAAATCGGGATAATTTTTAAAATATATACGTGGACACCACACGGATCTCATAGCCCGATCACTCCAACAAATTTACAAAACGATTTGTCCATCAGTGTTGTGTTTAAAATTTGAAGAAAATCGAGCTAATTTTTAAAAAAATTATATGGGCACCCCTCAGGCCTCACTCCAAAAACTTTACAAAAAATGTTGTCCATCGGAGATACACATGTGTATAAAATTTTAAGAAAATCGGGTTAATTTTTTTGAAAAATTTTTATGGGGCCCATAAACCCGGAACCGAGGAGCCTCAAATTTTAATAGAAAATGTTGTCTCCGGAAATACACATTTGTGCAAAATTTCAGTAAAATCTGGCTTTGGGAAGTGGGTTAAAAATTGATCGCAAGATTCCACGACAGACGACCAACTGCCGACCGACATCCGTGCAACGGGCAAGTGAAGTTAATGTAGAGAATTTAAAAATATTTATGGGCATCCCCCGACCTTGTAGCCCGAGGGGCCCAAAAATTTCATAGAATGTTTTGTAATCGGAAATACACATGTGTGCAAAGTTTCAATGAAATCGGGCTTTGTGAAGTGGGTTAAAAATTTATGGCAAGTTTCCACAACAAACAAATAAACAAACACACGGGCACGTGAAGTTAGAGAATTTAAAAACAGCTAAAGTTAATTTTAATATTAGAAAACAAATATTATACATTTAAATGACCTATCACGAGTTAAGATATTAGAGGTGAAATAATATAAAATTGCTTTAGTTTCTATGGAAAATGTAAATTTTTGTAATATTTTTGGAGTGTTCGGCCCTAAGGACCTAGGGGTGCCCATATAAATTTTGTAAACATTAGCCCGATTTTCTTCAAATTTTAAACAACTGTGTATCTCCAATGGACAATACTTATTGTAATATTTTTGGAGTGATCGGGCACTAAGGACCGAGGGGTTTCCATATAAATTTTGTAAAAATTAGCACTATTTTCTTCAAATTTTAAACACCTGTGTATTTTCAATGGACAATACTTTTTGTAACCTTTTTTTAACCCAATGTTCTTCAAATGTTAAACACTTTTTATGGGTTGTTTTTTACATTGTGTTATTTGGTAATAACCGCACAAGTTATCTGCTTTTGAGGTCGGGCCTATTTCAAAGTATTTTATTTTTCAAGCTTCGCACGCGCCACAGGAAACTCGTGGCACCCGTTACACGCGGGATATCAAAATTGACCGTTGACATTGAGCTGATCAAACAATTTCAGCCCTTTTCTCGCGACTATTTATTTTGTGCATCTATATTTTTGGACACAAATGGAAGGGACCTACAATTTAAGGCCGGCTCCGAACGGCGAATTGAGAAGGTTTCCGTGAAAAGTTGTTAATATCGTACGTTTGTCAACCATTCGCGAGAGTTGGGAGACCTTGAAAAATACTTTTGGTATTACAGGGACTCGAACCACGAACCCCTGCTCAGTAGCCATCCGCTTTTCCACTGAGCCACAGCGCACGGCGGTCGTGCGAAATGTGGTTAAAAAGGACCTCAAAAATCAAGAAAATGGCTACATTTCCAACCATCACACGCGCCACAAGTGGAATATAAAAAATGCTAATATAAAAAATGCTATAGATCGTGTGAAAGGTGGTTTAAAAGGACCTCAACAAAGTCGAGAAAACGAAAATTTCCACCCGTCACACGCGCCAATGCGAAAAGCGACATATGACGACACTCGGAATATAAAAAAATTATATTTAGGACTTAGTTACAAAATTTTAACTCTCTAGGTGGCTAAAATGGTCCTCCAAGTAGTCGAAAATACAGACAAGCAGGGGTCAAGTCAAGGTTAGTATGTGTTTTTAAAAAAACCATCCATAAAATTTTTTCATGTAAATTCTCTAAAAGGAGATACATATGTGTGCAAAGTTTGATACGGGTTAATTTGTAAAAAATTAATATAAAATTTTTTTTCCATTGGAGATACACATGTGTTTAAAATTTAAAGAAATCGGTCTAATTTTTAAAAAATTTGTATGGGATTCCTCGGGCCTCATGGCCCGTTCACTCCAAAGATTTTACAGAAACTTTCGTCCATCGGAGATACTCATATGTTAAAATATAAAGAAAATCTGTCTAATTTTTTATAAAAATGTTTGTGGGCACACTTCGCGCCCCAGGGCCCGTTCACTCCAAAAATTTTACAAACATTTTTGTCCATCGGAAATACACATGTGCTTAAAATTTGAAGAAATCGGGCTAATCTTGAATATTTTTTTATGGGCACCCCTCATGCCTCAGAGCCCGTTCGCTCCAAAAATTTTACAAAAAGTTTTGTTCATCGAAGACACACATGTGTTTAAAATGTGAAGAAAATTGAAGACCATCAGGATAATTTTTAATGGGCACCCCTCGGTTTACTCCAAAAATTTTAGAAAATGTTTTTTCCATAAGAGATACACATGTATATAAAATTTGAAGAAAAAAATTGTATGGGTGCACCCTGACCCCGGGGCCCGATCACTTCTAAATATTTACAAAAAGTGTTGTCCATCTGAGATACACATGTGTATAAAATTTGAAGAAAATCAAGTACTTTTTGTAAAATATTTGTATGGGAGCCCTCCGAACCCGAGCCCCGAAGGGCACCAAATAATAGGAAGTGTTGTCATGGGAGATACACATGAGTGCAAAGTTTCAATAAAATCGGGCCTTAGGAAGGTGGTTAAAAATTGATCACAAGGTTTGGTGTGCATGTCCGCCAGCCTGCCAGCCATCCACGGGAACGCGAAGTTAATATAGAGAATCTAAAAAAATAGCTTAGGTGGTCGGCAGAATTCGACATCCCAAATAAACTGATACGAACTGATAAACTTGTCTTATTTCGACGTATAGGCATAACACCAGCTACAATTTGTTTCCAAAATTTTTGTTAAATTAAGGAAAGATGTATGTATTCTTTTTACAAAAAAAATCCTGCTGAGGAAAACCGAATATATTTCAAAGAAGCCAGAAATTATTGCAATGCCCACCTTCAGTAAGTAAAATTCGCCTACAACCCAAAAAATACTACAAAGTTCCAAAGGTAGTAAATAAATTTGGTCATTCGTGAACAGAATTAAAAATAATAACTCATCGTCAAATTTCTGCCTGAACCTCCAAGTATTGTTCCAGCTGATATTACCATTGCGTAACCTTTTCCATCTACCCTATATATCTGGACTCTTCCCGAGAAGTTTGAAAACAGCTTTTGTCCAGCCTATACCAAAAAAGGTTGACCGTTCTCTTTTTGTTCCCACCAATAGCACTTACATTAATTCTTTTCAAGTTTATAGAAACGGAGCTTTATCGTCAGCTCACAAAATCCTTACTGACCGATGTATTAATTTCGTGGGCAACGTTCTACTGGTGATTTGATAACATATCTCACAGAACAGTGTATTCAATGTATCTATTCATCACTTTGGTGAAAGCAAAGTTCTTGCCCTCGATATTTTAAAGACATCGAAATGTCGATAAAAAAAAACTGGTTCATTGAATAGGATGCTATGTTTTGGACCGCTCAATACTAGATGTTTTGAGCGATTTCAAGCCTGAAACCCACCACATAAATTTTGGAATTCCCCAGGGCTGTGTTCAGTTACTGAAACCCTCAGCCATTTTCGTTAATGATTTATTATAAACATCACATCAAATTAATTCTTTCGGTGACGACAACACTCTTAGCTTGTCATATAAGTTTGAAGAACGGTCCTTCTATTCGCATGTGTAACTCTACATAGTTGTTTGAGCACGTATGAAGCACGTAAAATTCGGGCTTGGTCAGCATAATATAATTGGAAGATTATAAGAGAGTAGAATTCGACCCTTTTCAAACCCAATGATGTCTTGTCACAAGCAAATCCTCGGCTATAATCTATGAATGATACTTGCATTGTGTTTTAAGAGTAAACTTGGAAGACCTATTGTAGGCAACTACTCTAGTATACAACTAGTATTTCGTCCAATAGGTAGTAATACTCCCAGTGCTTATGCGTATTTCCACTAGTGTTTTTGTGGTCCTTTCCTCCGATTCCAAGTTGTTTTTTTATTACACTTCGTTGAAATATTTTTAATAAAAGAAAGCACTAACCTTGCGTCGTTTCCATATCCAAATCACCATTTAATATTAAATCTCCTATATTTAGACTCTTGCTCAAAAATAGGGTATTTTTCTTGGGCACCTCTGTTGTTTCTTCATGGATGTGGCTTCTCTATAGATTCAACTGCGATACTCATGGCGCTATAAATTTCTATTAATTTACCCTTGAGCCTCTTCAGACGTACTATTAAGTTAAGATATTCTGTTTGCACAAATTAAAAAAAAAAATAGATCTCAATTTTAGCAACCATTTTTTTGTGCAGATTTTCTATTTTGTTTTGTTTAAGAGTATGTCTTGCGTTTAGATGATTTGTGTTCAAGGTTATCTTCGAAACTAGAATAACTAGTACTAGAGCATTGTAAAAGGTGGTATTTTATAGATTAAAGATCCGTTCTTACAATTTAAAAAAAATGTGTGACGGCTAAGACTTGTTAGTTCATATCAGATAAGTAAAATTATAACGCGCAAATTAGTTTTTCTAACGATTTTTTTACATATAAGACGCCCTCAAGACTACTTCAGCCTGGTTTAGGGCACCATCAAAATGCAGTGTTCTAGTGAACGCTCCTTCGAATAACTTTCATCAAAGGTTGGAGCTTTACCAGACTTTGAAGGCAGTACCTTCTTCATAAGCAGAGGGGAACGTCAAAAGCTGGTAAAGGCGACAATCCGCTTGCCTGAAAAACTCCGGAAGCCTGCAGAAATTGTCGCAAGACTCCGAGCCCAAAATCAGGGTCTTGACACAAATAAATGGCGAGTATACTCACAGAAAGAGTGTGGAGATGATGCATCCCTGCTCTTTGTTGGAGTGGACGAGCCATCTGTCATGATTCTGAAAGAAAGGTTCGGATTGCGTCCCTACTACTTTCTGGTTCGTGCTTCAGTGCTCATTAGGAGGGGATAAAGGGGATAAAAAATTATAGATAATGTCTATAATTTTTAAATTCTCTATATTAACTTCGCTTGCTATTAAAATTTGGACCCCTCTGGCTTCGGGGTCGGGGGGCTCACATACAAATATTTTACAAAAAGTACCCAATTTTCCTCAAATTTTATACACATGTGTATCTCCAATGGAAAACACTTTTTGTAAAAATTTCATGATTGGGCCCCGGGGTCGAGGGCACCCCCCATACAAATTTTATAAAAATAAGTACCCGATTTTCTTCAAATTTTATACACACGTTTATCTCCGATGAACACCACTTTTTGTAAATATTTGGAAGTGATCGGGCCCCGGGGTCGGGGGCACCCATACAAATCTTATAAAAAAATACCCGATTTTCTTCAAATTTTATACGCATGTGTATCTCCATTGGCAACACTTTTTGTAAATATTTGAGAGTTATCGGGCCCTGTCGTCGGGGGGCACCCATACAAATTTTATATAAAAAAATACCCGATTTTTTTCAAATTTTATACACATGTGTATCTCCGATGGACACCACTTTTTGTAAATATTTGGAAGTGATCGGGCCCCGGGGTCGGGGGCACCCATACAAATCTCATAAAAAAATACCCGATTTTCTTCAAATTTTATACGCATGTGTATCTCCGTTGGGAACCCTTTTTTGTAAATATTTGAGAGTTATCGGGCCCCGGAGTCGGGGGGCACCCATACAAATCTTATAAAAAAAGTACCCGATTTTCTTCAAATTTTATACACATGTGTATCTTCGATGGACAACACTTTTTGTAAATATTTTGGAGTGATCGGGCCCCGGGTTCTGGGGGTAACCATAAAAATTTTATAAAAAAAGTACCCGATATTCTTCAAATTTTATACACACATGTTTAATCCTATGGACAACGCTTTTTGCAAAAATTTTGAAGTGGCCCCAAGGCCGAGGGGCATAAAAATTTTGGAGTGATCAGAATAAGGGCGCTCCCTTTGCACTTTGTGTATCAATTAGAGAATTTACACGAAAAATTTTAATTTTTATGGTTGTTTATTTTTAATTGTTTAAACAAATTCAGTTCAATTTCTTTCGGTACTCAAACTTTTCAGAGATAAAAAAACACCTTGTACAAGCCAAATGTAAGTTTACATTATATCAACCATTTACCATTTTAGCACTTGCGCTTTAAGAGTTTCAATAAAGCTTTTATAGGAATCAGAAATACAGAAATTGGTGTTCTGCTTTTAGAAGTCGTTCAAATGACGTATACTTAGAATACTTCTTAAGCAAATAAAACTTTGATAAGTGTAAAATTGTAGAGAAAATAAAAAAAAACATTTTTAGGGTCAATTAATAAACAAACTTGACCTGAACAAATAACAGGAAAATTTTTCTATATCTTTTTTATGCAGTTCTAGAATTAGAAAAAAGTTGTTTTAAACACGTACAACATAAATTTCTAAAAATACATTCTAAATCATTGAAAACATTTCATAGTGATTTCAGTGTTTATTTGTGTTGTCCCTACTCTACTCACCTTCACAGAAAAATTCGTTTTGAAAGAACAGAAATATATTTGATGTAAAACTAATTGACAATATAATAGAAAGAAACAAAGAAACGGGTCTCAGGGCCCTATGACTCCAACAAGTTTACAAAAAGTTTTGTCTATCAGTGATACACATGTGTTTAAAATAGGAAGAAAATCGAGCTAATTTTTAAAATTTTTTTTTGGGGTCTCCAAAATTTTTACAAAAAGTGTTGTCCATCAGAGATACACATGTGTATAAAATTTGAAGAAAATCGAGTAAAATTTTGTAAAATATTTTTACGGGAGACCGCCGACCCCGTGGCCCAAGGGGCCTCATATTTTAATAAAAAGGGTTGTCTCCGGAAATACACATGTGTGCAAAATTTCAATATAATCGTTCTTTGGGAAATGGGTTAAAAATTGATCGCAAGATTCCACGACAGACGACCGACATCCGTGCCACGTGCAAGTGAAGTTAATATAGAGAATTTAAAAAATAAGAGTAGTTTCGTCGTCTGTAGTGTAAATTTTTTTGCTAAATAGTAAACTTGAATGTAAAATTTGTCAGAAAAAGTTTCACAAACAACATCGCACACGTGAAGTATCACAACGTTGCGTTACTGTATAAGTGTGAAAATTTTCAGAAAAGTTTTAGCAGGCCTAATGGACTAGGCCTTTGCTAACAAATTTTTAAAAAAAGTTTGGTCTATCGGAGATACACATAAGTGTATCTCGGGTTAATTTTTTAAAAAAATATATGCCCTCCCGGGCCTAAGGGTCCATACTCTGAAAATTTTACAAAAAGTTTTCTCGATCGGATGTACACATTTGCTTAAAATTTAAAGTAAATCGGGCTGATTTTTAAAAAATTTATATGGGCACCAGTCGGGCCCTAGTGCCCGTTAGCTAAAAAAATATTAAAAAAAATTTTGTTCTATCGGAGATACACATTTGCTTAAAATTTAAAGTAAATCGGGCTAATTTTTAAAAAAATTATGTGGGCACCCACCCCTAGAGCTTCAGGGCCCATTGGCTCAAAAAATGTCCAAACATTTTTAGATACACCTGTGGATAAAATTTTAAGAAAATCGGGTTAATTTTTATTTTGACCGCAGGGCCCGGCGTCTGTAAAATTTTTACAAAAAGTGTTGTCCATCGGAGTTTTTTTTTTTTTGGAAAACCCCTAGTCCAAGTGACTGACACCGCGACCTAAAAGATCTATTGTATCAATAGGGAATTCATTGTCTTATAGACATACCACTTTCCTAATAAAAGACAGAATGTCCTTAGTAGCAGAGCTTTTCAACTCCGCTGCCGAGCATATTTCTTTATGGAATATGCGTCTCCTTAACCAAATAAGTGCTGGGCATTCGCAGAGAACATGTTCGGATGACTCCTCTTCCTCCGCGCAGAACCTGCATTCTGTCACAGAGCCCACACCAATTTTGTTAATATGATATCTTAAGCCACAATGGCCAGTTAGAAAACTTACTAGTTTCCTAATGCTGCCTTTATCTAGATATAGGATATCTTTATATGAGAAGGGTCTGATCAGTTGTTTAGATTGCCTTAGCCCCGGGATATTTTCTCATTGAGCCAGGCGAAGCCTGCCCTCCCAACTGTTAATCAGCCCTGTGGCGGCACTCCAATTGACGCCGCAAAAGGGTCCTATGAACGCATTTTCAGTTTCAGTTTGTGTTAGGTCTATAGACACCAGAAGTGCAGAACATGTCTCTTTCGGGAATTGAGTTGAGAATTCTTAGGTGTCCCTCAAGGTCGCCTGGTTTACACTTATATTCTAGTTGCAGCTTTATAGCGCATCTTCCTAATGAAGATTTGGAGGGGCGAAAGCCCTACGCTAGCTTCTAAAGCTGTCGTTGGGCAGGTACGCATAGCTCCTGTAATACCTAGACAGGCAATTCTTTGAAGCTTCTGAAGCTCGTTTGCCGTTGTCCTTTCGAGTACCTTGGGCCACCAAACTATGGCCGCGTACGAGATTATGGGTCTCACCATCATTGTATACATCCAATGTATCATCTTAGGATTGAGGCTCCAGGTTCTGTATGTATGACACCGAGGTATTTGACCTCGCTGGAATACGTTAGAGTTGTGCCTTTTAAGATGATTTGTCCTAAGTCAACCAATCTTCTTTTTGTGAAAGGCACTAGAACCGTTTTGCAAGGATTGATGGATAACCGTTCCCTGCTGCACCAGGCCAAAACTTGTGAAAGAGCACCTTGCATGACAGCAGAAATGGTCGTGCAGTGTTTGTAGTGACCACAAAAGGGGAGAGAGGACTCCTCCTTGGGGACAACCCTTGACTGCGGTCACAGACACTGACACTCCTCCTGAGGATGAAGTGATATCTCGACTCTCAAGCATAGCCCTAATCCATAGATTGGTCGAGACTGATTTAGGTAGCTCGCTAGGCCTATTGCCTGGTTTGGGGATAAAAATCACATTTACCTGTCTCCAGATAGTAGGGATGTATCCACAATTGCAGCTTGCTCTAAATAATACAATCAAGTTTGGCAGGATTGCATCGATCACCTTTTGTAGAAGAGCAGTGTTGGATTTTCATCAACGAATTCTGTCAATGAATTAATCTACTACTTTATTGTGATGGCAGATTCGTGAACAGTCAGGCATCAGTACGAAAAACAAAACAATGAGAAAAGTCACATTGGCAGAGCAGTTGACAGAATACTTCCTCTTGTATTTCTTCTCAGTTGCTTTTTACGATTCCTTCTACAACATTGCCGCCATTGTCTGAATTTTATTTCGATTGCAATAAAATTAAGTTTTTTTTAATAAACCTTCAAAAACGTGTTTTTTTATCCAGCGCAAAATTTAGAAGTGGACGAACTGTTTAAGTCTCAACATTTGGTGCCGAAACCAGGGAAATTCTATATCCGCAACAATCCATATAATTTGGACATTCCACAACTGGATTTTTTGGGTAAGTTTATTTGTATTACATTGTACTGTGCTGATTTCAGCGGATAATATTGGTCATATATAACGTCGGACATATATACTATTGGTCATATATAACGTTGGTCATATATAACATTCATAGCATTTGCCATATATAAGGTTAGGATTCTGAGGTTTACATAAAATGGCTGACACTGACTTAAATGCCTTGGTGAGTCGACAAAACAATTTGTACTCGTCGGTGATTAAAATCTTGAGTAATTATAAGAAAGATACTCAAGGGCGAAAAACACGAGTATATTTTCGTAAACGAATTGAGAAAATAGAAGGCACTTGTCAAGAGTTTCGGGAAAATGATCGGGTTTTAATTATGAACAAGTTGGACATCACTAACGACTACATAGAAACCGATATGGCAGATAAATTTGAAGAAGCATATCTAAACTGCATCTCTAAAATGGAAGGTGACCGCGATGAGTTATATCCATTGAACAATCCTCATATTTCAGTCAACGAACCGATTAGTACGCCTGACAATATATTGAACAACCATCAAACACATTCACGATTGCGGACCATTCAGGTTCCTGTGTTTAGTGGAGCATTTCCTGAATGGCCACACTATCGGGATATGTTCTGCTCATTAGTACACACCGATAATCAGTTATCCAAGGTTGAAAAATTTTGGTATCTCAAAGACAGTTTAATTCATGAGCCGTACGATATGATAAAGCATATGGTCACAACAGAAGAGAACTATACTGCTGCATGGAAATTACTGACAGACACTTACGAAAATCCTCGTGAATTATTTAAAGCGCAAATACATCTGTTTACGTCTCAACAAAAAATTAACGATGAGAGGGCAGCGCCAATTCGTTCACTATTAAATGTTTTCCGTGAATACCGTCAATCTTCAATCTTCAACAACTTCAATTTGGAACTCGATCATTGTGATCCCATATTAGTTATTTGCTAGTCCAAAAACTGCCTGCTGAGACAGTGGGGTTGTGGGAAACCAATATTGGGAATTCAAACGAACTACCAAAATTCGAGAAGGTGCAAGATTTTTTGATCACGCGCATTAAAACGCTAGATGCGATTGCTGAGAATCAGATATCGACAACTTCGTCAAATACAAAGACAAAGAATTTTGTTAGGCATAAGGCAGAATCGCCAAGATCGGTAATCCATCCGAAATCATCCTTTCACATCAAGACAGACTACGTCAAAAATACACCTAATCGGGACGTATGCTGTTTAATTTGCAACGGTAATCACATACTTCGCAAATGTTCAAGATTCCTCGCGATGTCAACGACCGCTCGACGCAGTGCAATCGAAGGGCATCAAGTATGTGAGAATTGTCTTGCAAATAAACATACAGTTAAATCATGCTTAAGCAGATATAATAGTCGCTGTGGTGCACGTCATCACACTCTTATACACATCGACCAAACAGTACCGATGATTCCTTCGGACTTACGATTTACGCCACCAGACCCAAAGAAAGATTCAATTCAGTCATGCGTTGCGAGAGTATGTGGAAAAAGAGTCTTGTTGGCAACGCTAGTGGTGATGGTTAAAACATTAGATAATAAATTCATCGAACTTCGAGCATTAATCGATAAAGGAAGTGAAGCTTCTATTATTAGCAGTCGAGCGGCGAGATTTTTGAATTTACCATGACAATCGATCAGAACAGTGATCAGGGGTATTGGTGACATGGAAGCAGAATCTTGTAACCAAATTGTACATTTGACAATTGGATCTAAACAAAATGATTATCTGCTCGACATTCCGGCATTCGTGATCCCAAATCTAACCAACATACTGCCTAGCAAGGCCATTGTAGATATCGACCGGCCTCACATTCAACACATCGCGTTAGCAGACCCTTAATTCCACAAACCAGCGAAAATCGATTTAATACTAGGTAGCGAAGTTTATGCGGAAATTATCGTTGACGGACTAAGGAAAAGACAAGGATTACCCACCATACAAAATACCAAACTTGGTTGGATTATTATGGGAGCCGTCGACGATCCAGCAAATGCTATACTCAAAATCAATGCTTTAGTTACTAAAGTGCAGATTGACTTTGCTATACGGAAATTGTGGGAGGTTGATATAGTTCCACCCAAAAAACATTTAAGTCCAGAAGATAGGTGGTGTGAAACGTTTTATGATGACACTCACTATCGTGAGCCTTCGGGACGATATGGAGTTCGTTTACCATTTAAAAATTATCTCACCGAAGACGCTATTTTGGGTAAATCTCGACAGTTCGCGATCCAACGATTTAATCACTTAGAGCGACGGTTCATTAGAGATCCTTTGTTTCACGTAGAATACAAAAAAGGTTTTAATGATTACCTGGAAAACAATGAAATGGAACCAGTTGACACAAGCGAAGAAGAAAACGTAAAAAATGTCCATGGCCAATTTGCGGTTAATTGGTTGTTACTTGCCGCATCACGCAGTTATAAAGGAAACGAGTACCACAACAAAAGTGCGAATTGTCTTCGATGCATCGAGCAAAACTACTAATGGCAAATGTCTTAATGATGTTATCTTCTCAGGTCCAGCCTTGCAAAACGATCTTCCATCCGTGATAACGAATCGGAGACTCCACAGAGTCGCTTTCGACAGATATTAATACACCCTGAGGATAGACAATTTCAACGGGTAGTTTGGAGAGACCATCCATCAGAGCCTCTTAGAGAATATTGTATAAAAACTGTTGCCTTTGGCACGACTAGCGCACCTTATCTGGCAGTTAGAACTATACAACAAATAGCTCGTGATTATCAACATCAATATCCTGTAGCATATGAGGTGCCAATGAACTCAATCTACGTTGATGACGTGTTTGCTGGAGCTGAGAACGTTAAGCAAAGTTTGCAGTTACAAAATGAACTTATCGGTATTTTCCAGAATGCCAAATTGCGTTTACGTAAATGGGCTAGTAATGATGAGCAATTGTTATCAGCAATTCCTGAACAGGACCGTGAAATACGCATACCACTCGAATTGAACCTTAACGAATCAGTTAAAACACTCGGTATTTACTGGACACCCTCAGAAGATACCTTTGGTTTTAAATTCAATTTTGATCTGCAATCTGAAACAACTAAACCAACAACCAAACGAAATCTTCTATCTACTATAGCTCGGTTATATGACCCACTAGGATTTATTACCCCGATCATACTCCCAGCGAAATTAATCATACAAGAGTTATGGATCGAAAACCTGGACTGGGATGATACGATATCTGAGAACTTACAAAAAAATGGTTGCAATACATTTCTGATCTTAACTCTTTAACACTGGTTACGCTACCACGATGGCTATCAGTCACACCCGCGACCCGAATTGTCGAATTACACGCATTTTCCGATGCGTCCGATAAGGCATATGCAACATGCATTTATTTGCGAACATCATTAGATAACAAATGTTTCAACTCACATTTAATGACATCGAAATCAAAGATAGCTCCAATAAATCCTACAACGATACCTCGGCTAGAACTAATGGGAGCAGTTTTATTATTCGACACTGTCGAACATGTACTGCGTAATCTACGACTTCCTCACACGCCAACGGTTTTTGCTTGGACCGACTCAGAAGTCGAAGTCGATACCAGTTAAAATCGCAAGAAAAATTGTGGTTGAATCAAATGGAGAAAGACATACTACCGTTCCTGTCTAATCGATCAATACAATGGCATTTCATACCGCCAGCCGCCCCACATTTTGGTGGAATCTGGGAGGCGGGGGTAAAGTCAGTTAAGTATCATTTGAAGAGAATTTGTGGTTTTACTTCTTACACATTCGAGGAAATGATAACCGTTCTCACAGAGATATAAGGTTGTCTAAACAGTCGACCATTATGTGCATTCACGTCGGACCCTGATGACTTAACCGCTATCACACCGAACCACTTTCTTAACGGAGACATAGCCAGAGATTTACCTGAGCCTGATAGTGCATCAATGACCAAGATTTCCACCAAATGGCGTGAAATCACCCAGATGAAGCAACATTTTTGGCGTCGTTGGAGTAGTGAGTATTTAAACCAGCTACAATCTCGACCGAAGTGGTTACAGCCGAAAACGAACGTTCAAGTTAATGATTTAGTGTTGGTCAAAGATGAAAGGTTGCCACCTCTCAACTGGATGATGGGACGAGTAACTGAACTACACCCAGGTCGTGATGAATTAGTTCGAGTCGTTACTCTCCGAACCAAAAATGGCATTCTTTAAAGACCAATTACGAAAATATGCCCTTTACCAATAGATCAACCGTCAATGTCGGATGAAGACAAATAATTCGACCGATTTATCCTAGTTATTTAATCAAGTAAACTTTCCAATTATAGCAACCACATCATCAGTTCCTAAACCCGAGGCGGTATAACCACTTTACCAGGATTGCTCACGGAGGAAATGCCGAGCAAGTCCAAACAAATTTGTTATTTTATATATATGCCTTTATACTTATACAATGTTAATCAGTAATTCGTCTCATTTCAAATGAACTCATATCATCAATACGTACAAGAGGAGTTATAATAACACCCGAGTTATTATGGGGCCAGAATGTTGGATTTGGATCAACGAATTCTGTCAATTCAACTCAACTTCCAATTCAATTACCATCTGAGTTTCAGGCTGAGTTGAATTGACTGAATTAATCTACCACTTTATTGTGATGGCAGATTCGTGAACAGTCAGGCAACAGTACGAAAAACAAAACACTGAGAAAAGTCACATTGGCAGAGCAGTTGACAGAATACTTCCTCTTGTATTTCTTCTCACTTGCTTTTTACGATTCCTTCTACAACATTGCCACCATTGTCTGAATTTTATTTCGATTGCAATAAAATTAAGTTTTTTTTTAATAAACCTTCAAAAACGTGTTTTTTTATCCAGCGCAAAATTTAGAAGTGGACGAACTGTTTAAGTCTCAACAAGCAGGAAAGATGCCATCCAACCAGGGGCTTTGAATGGTTTAAAGGAGCCTACTGCCCATCTGACCTTATCTGGGGTGAAAATCTTACCAGATAAACTACTTGTTCTACTAGTGAAACTAACCCTTCGGTCAATCGTGTTCGAATTCGCGTGTGTTACACTGTTATACGAGCCGGGGAAATGAACATGAAGAAGCGTGGTCAGTGTATCCCTTGTTGCTAATAGCTCTCTTTATTGAGTCATAGCCAGTGTTATCGAAGGCGCCTTCAATGTCAAGGAATGCACACAAAGCAACCTCCTTGGATCGAAAAGTTCCTTCTATCTGCTTAACAAGATAGTGGAGTGCACCTTCAGTGCTTTTGCCTTTTCTGTATGCAATCTGACTTGAGTGCAGAGGGGCAGACGCCTCTAGCCGACCTCTGATATGAACATCATAAGTCTTTCCATGATTTTTAAGACAAAAGATGTTAGACTGATTGGTCTGTAAGATTTAGGTAGCTCGCTTGGCCTATTGCCTGGTTTGGGGATAAAAATCACATTTACCTCTCTTCAGATAGTAGGGATGTATCCCCAATTGTAGCTTGCTCTAAATAATACAATCAAGTTTGGCAGGATTGCATCGATCACCTTTTGTAGGAGAGCAGGAAAGATGCCATCCCCACCAGGGGCTTTGAATGGTTTAAAGGAGCCTATTGCCCATCTGACCTTATCTGGGGTGAAAATCTTACCAGATAAACTACTTGTTCTACTAGTGAAACTAACCCTTCGGTCAATCGTGTTCGAATTCGCGTGTGTTACACTGTTATACGAGCCGGGGAAGTGAGCATGAAGAAGCGTTCTCAGTGTATCCTCACGGTCCGTCGTGTAGGTGCCATCAGTCTTTTTCAACAGACCCACACTATTTGTCTGATCTCTTACAAGTGCCTTGTGGATTCGTGCAGCAGCTGGCATTTTAGCGATGTTCTCGCAACAATTCCTCCACGTGGCCCGTTTAGATTGTCTTAATTCAGAGTTATACTCTGTGAGGGCGAACTTGTATTCGTCCCAACTCTTCGTGCGCTTAGCAGAGTTGAAGCGCCGTCTAACCTTCCTCCTAAGTTTGGCCAGTTGGTCTTTCCACGAGGGAGCTTTACGTTTGCAAAGGTTGGTTTTGACGACACAACTGTCATGATACGAAGCAAGTAGTATATTATTTACTTGATAAGCAGCCTCGTCTAGGTCCTCAATTGAATCAATAGGTGAGACAAGCATATCTAATTTGGAGAGGACTAGTCCTCGATATAGATTCCAGTCCGTTGACTTAGGATTATATCTGGGTGAGGCATGTGCCAAAGCGCCTGGAATGTTAAACCTAATGTTTTGATGGTTTGACAGCGAGGCCTTGTCTGATACATGCCAATTTGCAATGGAGTTGGAGATAAATGGACTTGCGAATGTGAGATCTAATACCTCTTCGCGAATCGCATTTATGAAGGTTGGTTTAGAGCCCTTGTTCACAATATCTACATTATTACTAATAAGATAATCTAAAAGACACTCACCCCCTCGATTGATACCGCTGCTGCCCCAGACCTCATGGTGTGCATTGGCATCACATCCTATAAGGAATTGGATGTTCCGATTTTTGCAGTGCGTTATTAGATTTTGCACCTCTATTGGCGGAATGTTTGCTTCATCGCCGGGGAAGTATGCTGAGGCACATACTATGTTTTGTTTCCCACTTTCAGTTGGAACCTCCACTAGTACGGCAACAAGGTCTCTTGTTATAAATTCTGGAATGGGAAGAAAGTTAACATTAGATCTGATAAGGCAGGCCGCCCTTGGTACAGCCTCCCCACATTTAACTATCAACCTACCTGTCCCATCCTGTAGACCTTTCACCTGTCCGCTAATAGCCCAAGGCTCCTGGATGAGGCCAAGTGCTATATTCTCCTCGACGAATCTATTGCTAAGTGTAGCGGACGCCCCCTTAGCATGATGCAGATTCGCCTGTAGCACCTTTATGGTGCTCATCCTTCCTCCTTCTGAGAAAGGGCCTGCCGGATTAGAACCGCTTTCTTGGGGCCCTTACCCCTGCGGCAGGCAGTCTGACTCGGTTGACCCGTTGGTCTTCCTTTGCCTAACTAACTCTTTGGAGCAAGTGCAGCTCTTGCTGCGTTATTTCCATTTCTGGAAAGATTTGATCCAGATGGCTTGGTAGCCTTGCTGGACGACGGAGCTGGTCGAACTGCCAGCTTTGATGTTTTGGTTCCGGACCCGCTGTGGTCAACCTGCACGGAAGAGCTGGTGACCGAAGAGTCAGCCTTTTGTACCGCGGGCTCTGGGTCGGAGCCACTCAGACTAGCTGGCTCAGTGGCATTTCGAGTGGAGCTGTCTGTATTCGAGGTACCTTGGCCAGATACTGAGTTCTTATCGGTGCTCTTAAGAATCAGCTTAATCTGACCAAAGCGGTACCCTATAACGCCTTTGTAGGCGATAAGCCTAGTCATGGAGGCGTCACCAACCGCCATTATGAGATGAAGGAGCGCACCTTCCTTCTTTCTCTGTACCACCTTCCATGAAATGACATTTAACCCTTCGTTTTGGGCCTCGATTGTGGCCAGAACCTTCTCTGAAGGGAGCTCAATACTTTGTGGAAAGAACACACGGACGATATGTGTCTTCGGGAAAGATTCCTCTTCCACTAACATCACATCCAGTCCACTCTTGGCTTTTATTTTATTGAAATTGGAGCGCATCCACCCGGCAGTAGAGCTATCTGAACAGATGAAAACCATCCATCCCGATTTCGGATACGATCCGGTGAAACGCGGCCAAACGCCGCAGCCGATCATCTCAATCGAGATGTCGATAACCGCCTCTTGAAGGTGAGCAATTTGCTCCTTTGTCAGCGGTTTCTTCGACAGGTCGATCGGGACAACCCCCAGTCTGACAGCACTGGTCACTTGACTAAAAGTGGGAATGTCAGGTGAGGGTCCTGCTCTGGCCTTTTTAGCGGCCGATGTGGGTGGTGTCTGGTCGTCCGACCTGACGCGTTTAACAATGCTCTTAATGGGAGGCGCTACTTTGGCAAAAACAAGAGCACTGTCTCTGTCTTTCCCTATGCGTAAAGCATGCTTAAAACGTTTTTTTCCCTCTAGGTTAGCTTGACATAAGCCTGTTGTTGGATCTGCATTCCCCCTAATGCGATCCCAACAGAGGAACAACCGGATTTCTCCGAAATGACGCTAATGGTGTCGACAACTTCGGATGTGTCAGACTCGGATGTATTCGAATCCACACCCTTGTTGTCAACATCTATACGAGAGGTTGTGGTCAACACGGGGTTGACCGTCGAGAGCTCATCCCCCACCGACAAAACAACGGTCTGCCTATGAGCAGGATCAGCGTTTGAAGTCAACACTTGATTGACCATCGGAAGGGAATCAGTTCCTGACGAGGTTTCGAGTGTCACAGAAGCACATCTCGAAATTGATGTCACCACTGGGATGACTGTCAGGGGCACAGAAGCCTCTGACCCTACAACGCCCAAGTAGCAATTTGTTTGCTATTAAGAAAGATTTTCTTATATCAGGCAAAATCAGAAGTTATTCAGAAAGTGTTAAGCAAAATTTTAGTTATGTCTGAATACTTTGCCTATATTGAAAATATAAGTTCTGATTTTGCTTAAATTTTTGCTAAAATTCAGAATATTTAAAAATATTAATTTATTCTGAAGGTTTTGCTTAATTTCAGCTCTGATTCAAAGCAAAATAGTTTTCTTAAATACATGGCGTTTCTAAGAAAATTATTTTGCTCTGAATCAAAGCTGAAATTAAGCAAAACGTTCAGACTTATTTGAAATTTTCAAACATTCTGAAATCTAGCAAATCGAGTTGCAAAACCAGAGATAATTTTGACACTATTTTTGCTATTTATATGCAGCGTTTTTAAGCAAACTAATTTGCTCTGATTCAGAGCTGAAATTAGGCAACACGTTCAGACTAAATAAAAATTTTCAAACACTCTGAACTTTAGCAAAAGCCAGTTGCAAAATCAGGGCATTTTTTGCCAATATTGTTGCTATTTTTCAGCGTTTTTTAAGCAAACTCTTTTGCTCTGATTCAGAGCTGAAATTAGGCAACACGTTCAGACTAAATAAAAATTTTCAAACACTCTGAATTTTAGCAAAAGCTAGTTGCAAAATCAGAGCATTTTTTGCCAATATTTTTGCTATTTTTCAGCGTTTTTTAAGCAAACTCTTTTGCTCTGATTCAGAGCTGAAATTAGGCAACACGTTCACACATTTTTTACCAATATTTGTGCTATTTTTCAGCGTTTTTTAAGAAAACTCTTTTGCTCTGATTCAGAGCTGAAATTATGCAACACGTTCAGACTAAATAAAAATTTTCAAACACTCTGAATTTAAGCAAAAGCTAGTTGCAAAATCAGACCATTTTTTGCCAATATTTTTGCTATTTTTCAGCGTTTTTTAAGCAAACTCTTTTGCTCTGATTCAGAGCTGAAATTAGGCAACACGTTCAGACTAAATAAAAATTTTCAAACACTCTGAATTTTAGCAAAAGCTAGTTGCAAGATCAGAGCATTTTTTGCCAATATTTTTGCTATTTTTCTGCGTTTTTTGAGCAAACTCTTTTGCTCTGATTCAGAGCTGAAATTAGGCAATACGTTCAGACTAAATAAAAATTTTCAAACACTCTGAATTTTAGCAAAAGCTAGTTGCAAGATCAGAGCATTTTTTGCCAATATTTTTGCTATTTTTCTGCGTTTTTTAAGCAAACTTTGTTGCTCTGATTCAGAGCTGAAAGTAGGCAACACGTTCAGACTAAATAAAAATTTTCAAACACTCTGAATTTTAGCAAAAGCTAGTTGCAAAATCAGAACATTTTTTACCAATATTTTTGCTATTTTTCAGCGTTTTTTAAGCAAACTTTTTTGCTCTGATTCAGAGCTGAAAGTAGGCAACACGTTCAGACTAAATAAAAATTTTCAAACACTCTGAATTTTAGCAAAATCTAGTTGCAAAATCGGAGCATTTTTTGCCAATATTTTTGCTATTTTTCAGCGTTTTTTAAGCAAACTATTTTGCTCTGATTCAGAGCTGAAATTAAGCAAAATGTGCGGATTAAATTAAAATTTTCAAACATTCTGAATTTTAGCAAAAGCCAGTTGCAAAATCAGGGCATTTTTTGCCAATATTTTTGCTATTTTTCAGCGTTTTTTAAGCAAACTCTTTTGCTCTGATTCAGAGCTGAAATTAGGCAACACGTTCAGACTAAATAAAAATTTTCAAATACTCTGAATTTTAGCAAAAGCTAGTTGCAAAATCAGAGCATTTTTTGCCAATATCTTTGCAAATAGCAAATAGAACACATAAATTGATTTGGGTTTGTTTGCATTTTTTTACAGGTTTGTTTTAAAATATATTTACAAAAATATGTTAATTTTCGCAACATAAAAAATATCAAGCCACGTGCCAAGCAAAAACCCGGTTGTTGGTGGTAATAAAAAAGGTATAAATCTGCCGAAATATATAGATCTTTTTTTTGGGAAATGGAACAGTCAAACGGGCAATCGGTGACAGATTTTCATGTCAAATAAAAAACAAAACAAAACAGGTAAATGTAAAAACAAATCGTTTTTCTGGTACAAATGTCTATGTATACACCGACACTCGCGCCACACGTTTCAGACGCGCACAAAACTTTAACTCTATAGTTGGATAAAAATGACTTCAGAGAGGTCGAAAAAACTACTATTGCACGAATCACACGTGCCAGAGGAGACTGATTACATGTGCTCACACGCGGAACCTAACTAGCTACTCACAAAATTTCAACTCTCTGGCATTTGTGGAAGTTTTTTAAAAAAGTCCTTAAAAAGTTGAGAAAATCTCTTTTTCACATATTTTTTTTTATAATGTACACACGCTAAAGGGGTTACACTTATAATGCTTAGCACAGCGTGGGCGTTAGGAAATTAGGGAGAGGAAAGGATGAGATGTCTATGCACGCGTGTCTTAAACGACTGCAGATCATACAAAAGCGGAAACACATAATCAGGCAATTCATTCCACATAACTATCGTGCGGTTAAAGAAGGAATCTCTGAGTTGGTTAGTACGCCCGCAAATAGGCTTAATGGTGGACCCGTGAGCTCGATTTGAGGCACGGGTATTACGGATGGGTTGGAGAATGGGCGGGATGCATTTGGATATTTATTTGGAACACCGCTTGTGGAAAAAGCAATACAACAGTGACAGGCAGGAAACATTCCATTGTCCCAGACAATACAGTTGTATTCAAGTTTAGGGCGAATATACGCCTTGTAAATAGTAGCCAGATCTGAAGGAGTGAAGTACATCTTGCTGGCATCTCGCAGCTTTTTTGGCGATTGCAAATATGTGGTCATTCCAACATTCAGAAAGGTATTTACTAGTCCCTTTGAGTAGGGTGTTATTAATTCCATAAGCATTCATTTTCGACAAAACTTTACAACTTAACTTTCACCAAATTTATGAATAGACTGGTTCAACCTTTCAGTTAGATAAGCCATCAGGTCACCTGTAGAACGCTGCCTACGAAAACCATACTGCTGGTCACTAAGGATTTCACGATATTCACATATAATGATGGAATTATAATATTAACCCATAGTAATCAAGAAATTATAAATTATTATTATTATTAGCATTTACGCTATTTTTACGTGGAACATAAAACAACATTGAAATTTTTTTCGCATGTGTCCATATAGTATAACTAGTTTAATTTACAACTAGCTATCTCATTGTTTTTTATTCTTTGCTTTTGTTAAGTAGCAGCCATCTTGAAATTAAAATAATCAAATCAGTATCTCCTTTTCCATATTTGTATGGAAGCCCCTTGAACAAAATTCTGAAAAATTCATAAAAACTTGAAATTTGTAGATTTTTGGATTATAAAAAAATTGGAAACTTGAAAATTTCAAAACGGAGTAGTTTGGTCAAAAATGCCACATAGAAATAGCGAAAATATTGGGAAAATTAGTGCTGTTTTTGCAACTTGCTATGCAAAAACTCAAAATATCTGAAAACTTAATTTAGCCTATTTTTGCTTTATTTCAGCACTGATTTAGAGCAAAGTAGTTTACTCAAAAAACGCTGCATTTAAATAGCAAAAAAATTAGGAAATCAGCTCTGTTTTTGCAACTCGCTCTACTGAAATTCAGAATGTTTGAAATTTTTAAATTAGTCTGAACGTTTTTCTTAATTTCAGCTCTAAAATAATTTACTCAAAAACATTGCATATAAATAGCAAAAAAACAGCAAAATCAGTTTTGATTTTGCAAATCGATTTGACTAAATTTCAGAATGTTTGAAAATTTTAATTTAGTCCGCACATTTTGCTTAATTTCAGCTCTGAATCAGAGCAAAATAGTTTGCTTAAAAAACGCTGAAAAATAGCAAAAATATTGGCAAAAAATGCTCTGATTTTGCAACTGGCTTTTGCTAAAATTCAGAATGTTTGAAAATTTTTATTTAGTCTGAACGTGTTGCCTAATTTCAGCTCTGAATCAGAGCAAAACTGTTTTGGGCAGCAAGAATTGCTAATAATTAATATAGACCGATTTTAGCATTGGTTGTATACACAGTACTTAGGTCAGATGGTTAAGGAGTCGCTTCATATGCAGAAGATGATGGTTCAATTCCCGTATCAGGTAACTTTTCAAATACTACTGAATTATTCATAAATAAAAAACTAGCAATGATTTAAAATTCCAGAAAACCGAATGAATTTGTGCGGGAGATAGAAAAAATTGTAAAATAGCGAAGAGTCGGAAGGGGAAGGGAAGAAGAAGGGTGGAAATAATAAAACAACAATAAAAAATAACACCATCAACCAACAACAACAACAAAAATAACCAGAAAAAAATACAACAATTAAATAAATTGAAAATTTAAATTTTTTTTTGTTGTTCTTATTTTTCGAAAAATTTAGCAAAATTTTCTCTGATTATTAGCAATTGTTTAGCAAAATTTTCTCTGATTTTTCGAAAAATGTAAGCAAACTTTTCTCTGACTTTTCCATGATTCAGCGATTACGCAAAATATAGCGATAGCAAACTAATTTGCTTAGTTGCAAATTTATTGCTCCTAAGAAGCTGATCAGAAGGTTTTCGACCTCCACTTTCTTCTGAATACCTACTGTTTTGCTAAAAAATAGTCTTAATGATTTCTCAAAAAAAAATTAGCAAAATTTTCTCTGGTTTTTCAAAAAAATTTAACCAAAGTTTTCTCTGATTTTTCGAAAAAAATTTAGCAAACTTTTCTTTGATTTTTTGAAAAATCTTAGCAAATTTTTCTCTGATTCAGCAATTACGCAAAATACAGCGTTAGCAAACTAATTTGTTTAGTTGCAAATTTATTGCTCCTAAGAAGCTGATCAGAAGGTTTTCGACCTCCACTTTCTTCGGAATACCTACTGTTTTGCTAAAAAATAGTCTTAATGATTTCTCAAAAAAAAATTAGCAAAATTTTCTCTGATTTTTCGAAAAAATTTAAGCAAAGTTTTCTCTGATTTTTCGAAAAAAGTTTAGCAAACTTTTCTTTGATTTTTTGAAAAATCTTAGCAAATTTTTCTCTGATTCAGCAATTACGCAAAATACAGCGTTAGCAAACTAACTTGCTTAGATGCAAATTTATTGCTCCTAAGAAGCTGATCAGAAGGTTTTCGACCTCCACTTTCTTCTGAATACCTACTGTTTTGCTAAAAAATAGTCTTAATGATTTCTCAAAAAAAAATTAGCAAAATTTTCTCTGGTTTTTCGAAAAAATTTAAGCAAAGTTTTCTCGGATTTTTCGAAAAAAATTTAGCAAACTTTTCTTTGATTTTTTGAAGAATCTTAGCAAATTTTTCTCTGATTCAGCAATTACGCAAAATACAGCGTTAGCAAACTAATTTGCTTAGTTGCAAATTTATTGCTCCTAAGAAGCTGATCAGAAGGTTTTCGACCTCCACTTTCTTCGGAATACCTACTGTTTTGCTAAATAACAGCTCTCAGAATTTCGCAAATTTTGCTATTAGGCAACTACTTTTCGCAAATTCAGAGAATAGTTTGCTTGAAATTGTTACTTGGGCGGGCCACTCTAACGCAGGTACCGAGGTTGATGCGATTAGAGATGCATCGGTCTCATAAGTAATTTTTGGATAATCAATAATTCCCACGAGTATCCGGGAAAGTATGTCACTCATGGTAGAGTCCGGTATACCTTGAGAAGACCGGTTAAAATCAGAGGTTGTCAGGTATCCGAAGTCCCGTGCTAGCGACCAACAACTCATGGCCATACATCCCTCGGCGCACGTGTCTTACCACTGGATTTAGTATTTTTTAGTCTATCGAGGTTTACTCCTCTACTTAATTAACTGAGGATAGGGTTGTCCCGTTACCCCAAACCCTCCTCCTATACCCGGGTTTGGGACCGGCATGCTGCCTACGTGCTAGGAGAGGTGGTCGCCCCGTCCTCTTGCCAAATCACGCCTTATCCTCTCTAAAGAGTGAACAGACGTAATTTGTAACCAACTCTGAGACTACCCCCTCTCTCACACGACGGAAACAAGGCGGAGTTGTCCATCGGAGATACACTTGTGTATAAATTTAAAGAAAATCGGCTTAATTTTTTTAAGAAATTTGTATGTTGCCCCACGACCCCGGTGCCCGGAGTCTACAAAATGTTTACAAAAAATTGTTTTGCATCTCCCCACGTGTATAAAATTTGAACAAAATTAGGTTAATTTAAAAAAAAACCCATAAAAATTAAAATTTTTCATGTAAATTCTCTAATAGAAGATGAGTATGTGTTAAAATTTGAAGAAAATCGGGATAATTTTTAAAATATATACGTGGACACCACACGGATCTCATAGCCCGATCACTCCAACAAATTTACAAAACGTTTTGTCCATCAGTGTTGTGTTTAAAATTTGAAGAAAATCGAGCTAATTTTTAAAAAAATTATATGGGCACCCCTCAGGCCTCACTCCAAAAACTTTACAAAAAATGTTGTCCATCGGAGATACACATGTGTATAAAATTTTAAGAAAATCGGGTTAATTTTTTTGAAAAATTTTTATAGGGCCCATAAACCCGGAACCGAGGAGCCTCAAATTTTAATAGAAAATGTTGTCTCCGGAAATACACATTTGTGCAAAATTTCAGTAAAATCTGGATTTGGGAAGTGGGTTAAAAATTGATCGCAAGATTCCACGACAGACGACCAACTGCCGACCGACATCCATGCAACGGGCAAGTGAAGTTAATGTAGAGAATTTAAAAATATTTATGGGCATCCCCCGACCTTGTAGCCCGAGGGGCCCAAAAATTTCATAGAATGTTTTGTAATCGGAAATACACATGTGTGAAAAGTTTCAATGAAATCGGGCTTTGTGAAGTGGGTTAAAAATTTATGGCAAGTTTCCACAACAAACAAATAAACAAACACACGGGCACGTGAAGTTAGAGAATTTAAAAACAGCTAAAGTTAATTTTAATATTAGAAAACAAATATTATACACTTAAATGACCTATCACGAGTTAAGATATTAGAGGTGAAATAATATAAAATTGCTTTAGTTTCTATGGCAAATGTAAATTTTTGTAATATTTTTGGAGTGTTGGGCCCTAAGGACCTAGGGGTGCCCATATAAATTTTGTAAACATTAGCCCGATTTTCTTCAAATTTTAAACACCTGTGTATCTCCAATGGACAATACTTATTGTAATATTTTTGGAGTGATCGGGCACTAAGGACCGAGGGGTTTCCATATAAATTTTGTAAAAATTAGCTCTATTTTCTTCAAATTTTAAACACCTGTGTATTTTCAATGCACAATACTTTTTGTAACATTTTTTTAACCCAATGTTCTTCAAATGTTAAACACTTTTTATGGGTTGTTTTTTACATTGTGTTATTTGGTAATAACCGCACAAGTTATCTGCTTTTGAGGTCGGGCCTATTTCAAAGTATTTTATTTTTCAAGCTTCGCACGCGCCACAGGAAACTCGTGGCACCCGTTACACGCGGGATATCAAAATTGACCGTTGACATTGAGCTGATCAAACAATTTCAGCCCTTTATTAATAATAATGAAAATATTCGGCGCGACAGACCGTTGTGGTCCAAGGCCTAGTTTCTCGCGACTATTTATGTTGTGCATCTATATTTTTGGACACAAATGGAAGGGACCTACAATTTAAGGCCGGCTCCGAACGGCGAATTGAGAAGGTTTCCGTGAAAAGTTGTTAATATCGTACGTTTGTCAACCATTCGCGAGAGTTGGGAGACCTTGAAAAATACTTTTGGTATTACAGGGATTCGAACCACGAACCCCTGCTCAGTAGCCATCCGCTTTTCCACTGAGCCACAGCGCACGGCGGTCGTGCGAAATGTGGTTAAAAAGGACCTCAAAAATCGAGAAAATGGCTACATTTCCAACCATCACACGCGCCACAAGTGGAATATAAAAAATGCTAATATAAAAAATGCTATAGATCGTGTGAAAGGTGGTTTAAAAGGACCTCAACAAAGTCGAGAAAACGAAAATTTCCACCCGTCACACGCGCCAATGCGAAAAGCGACATATGACGACACTCGGAATATAAAAAAATGATATTTAGGACTTAGTTACAAAATTTTAACTCTCTAGGTGGCTAAAATGGTCCTCCAAGTAGTCAAAAATACAGACAAGCAGGGGTCAAGTCAAGGTTAGTATGTGTTTTTAAAAAAACCATCCATAAAATTTTTTCATGTAAATTCTCTAAAAGGAGATACATATGTGTGCAAAGTTTGATACGGGTTAATTTGTAAAAAATTAATATAAAATTTTTTTTCCATTGAAGATACACACATTTAAAGAAATCGGTCTAATTTTTAAAAAATTTGTATGGGATTCCTCGGGCCTCATGGCCCGTTCACTCCAAAAATTTTACAGAAACTTTCGTCCATCGGAGATACTCATATGTTAAAATATAAAGAAAATCTGTCTAATTTTTTATAAAAATGTTTGTGGGCACATTCGCGCCGCAGGGCCCGTTCACTCCAAAAATTTTACAAACATTTTTGTCCATCGGAAATACACATGTGCTTAAAATTTGAAGAAATCGGGCTAATATTGAATATTTTTATGGGCACCCCTCATGCCTCAGAGCCCGTTCGCTCCAAAAATTTTACAAAAAGTTTTGTTCATCGAAGACACACATGTGTTTAAAATGTGAAGAAAATTGAAGACCATCAGGATAATTTTTAATGGGCACCCCTCGGTTTACTCCAAAAATTTTAGAAAATGTTTTTTCCATAAGAGATACACATGTGTATAAAATTTGAAAAAAAATTTGTATGGGTGCACCCTGACCCCGGGGCCCGATCACTTCTAAATATTTACAAAAAGTGTTGTCCATCTGAGATACACATGTGTATAATATTTGAAGAAAATCAAGTACTTTTTGTAAAATATTTGTATGGGAGCCCTCCGAACCCGAGCCCCGAAGGGCCCCAAATTTTAATAGGAAGTGTTGTCATGGGAGATACACATGAGTGCAAAGTTTCAATAAAATGAGGCCTTAGGAAGGTGGTTAAAAATTGATCACAAGATTTGGTGTGCATGTCCGCCAGCCTGCCAGCCAGCCACGGGAACGCGAAGTTAATATAGAGAATTAAAAAAAACAACCAATAAAAATTAAAATTTTTCGTGTAAATTCTCTAATTGATACACAAAGGGCAAAGCGAGCCCCCTTATCCTGATCACTCCAAAATTTTTACAAAAAGTGTTTTCATCGGAGATCGGGCAATTTTTAAAAATTTATTTGAAAGCCCCTCGGCCTTGGGGGCACTTCAAGATTTTTACAAAAAGCGTTGTCCATATGATTAAACATGTGTGTATAAAATATGAAGAAAATCGGGTAAATTTTTAAAATTTTTAATGGGGCCTTCCGTCACCGAGGCCCGATCACGCCAAAATTTTTACAAAAAAAGTTGTCCGTCAAAGATACACTCGCGTATACAATTTTAAGAAAATCAGGTACTATTTTTTATAAAATTTGTATGGGTGCCACACAACCCCAGTGCCCGATCACTCTCAAATATTTAGAAAAGGTGTTGTCCGTCGGAGATACACTCGCGTTTACAATTTTAAGACAATCGGGTATTTTTTTTTATAAAACCTGTATGGGTGCCCCCAGAACCCGGGGCCCGATCACTTCCAAATATTTACAAAAAGTGGTGTCCATGGGAGGTAAACATGTGTATAAAATTTGAAGAAAATCGGATACTTCTTTTTATAAAATTTGTATGGGTGCCCTCGACCCCGGGACCCATTACTTCGAAATTTTTACAAAAAGTGTTTTCCATCGGAGATACACATGTGTATAAAATTTGAAGAAAATTGGGTACTTTTTGTAAAATATTTGTATGGGAGCCCCCCGACCCCGCTGTTCGAGGGGCCCCAAATTAAAAGAAAGTGTCATAGGAGATACATATGTGTGCAAAATTTCAATAAAATCGGGCTTTAGGAAGTGGGTTAAAAATTGATCACAAGATTTGGTGTGCCAGCCAGCCAACCAGCCACGGGCAAGCAAAGTTAATATAGAGAATTTAAAAAAATAGCTTAGGTGGTCGGCAGAATTCGACATCCCAAATAAACTGATACGAACTGATAAACTTGTCTTATTTCGACGTATAGGCATAACACCAGCTACAATTTGTTTCCAAAATTTTTGTTAAATTAAGGAAAGATGTATGTATTCTTTTTACAAAAAAAATCCTGCTGAGGAAAACCGAATATATTTCAAAGAAGCCAGAAATTATTGCAATGCCCACCTTCAGTAAGTAAAATTCGCCTACAACCCAAAAAATACTACAATGTTCCAAAGGTAGTAAATAAATTTGGTCATTCGTGAACAGAATTAAAAATAATAACTCATCGTCAAATTTCTGCCTGAACCTCCAAGTATTGTTCCAGCTGATATTACCATTGCGTAACCTTTTCCATCTACCCTATACATCTGGACTCTTCCCGAGAAGTTTGAAAACAGCTTTTGTCCAGCCTATACCAAAAAAGGTTGACCGTTCTCTTTTTGTTCCCACCAATAGCACTTACATTAATTCTTTTCAAGTTTATAGAAACGGAGCTTTATCGTCAGCTCACAAAATCCTTACTGACCGATGTAGTAATTTCGTGGGCAACGTTCTACTGGTGATTTGATAACATATCTCACAGAACAGTGTATTCAATGTATCTATTCATCACTTTGGTGAAAGCAAAGTTCTTGCCCTCGATATTTTAAAGACATCGAAATGTCGATAAAAAAAACTGGTTCATTGAATAGGATGCTATGTCTTGGACCGCTCAATACTAGATGTTTTGAGCGATTTCAAGCCTGAAACCCACCACATAAATTTTGGAATTCCCCAGGGCTGTGTTCAGTTACTGAAACCTTCAGCCATTTTCGTTAATGATTTATTATAAACATCACATCAAATTAATTCTTTCGGTGACGACAACACTCTTAGCTTGTCATATAAGTTTGAAGAACGGTCCTTCTATTCGCATGTGTAACTCTACATAGTTGTTTGAGCACGTATGAAGCACGTAAAATTCGGGCTTGGTCAGCATAATATAATTGGAAGATTATAACAGAGTAGAATTCGACCCTTTTCAAACCCAATGATGTCTTGTCACAAGAAAATCCTCGGCTATAATCTATGAATGATACTTGCATCGAAGAAACTGAAAACCTCGAAATTATCGGTCTTTCCTTTAACTACAAGCTTGCTCAAAAATAGGGTATTTTTCTTGGGCACCTCTGTTGTTTCTTCATGGATGTGGCTTCTCCATAGATTCAACTGCGATACTCATGGCGCTATAAATTTCTATTAATTTACCCTTGAGCCCTCTTCAGACGTACTGTTAAGTTAAGATATTCTGCTTGCACAAATTAAAAAAAAAATAGATCTCAATTTTAGCAACCATTTTTTTGTGCAGATTTTCTATTTTGTTTTGTTCAAGAGTATGTCTTGCGTTTAGATGATTTGTGTTCAAGGTTATCTTCGAAACTAGAATAACTAGTACTAGAGCATTGTAAAAGGTGGTATTTTATAGATTAAAGATCCGTTCTTACAATTTAAAAAAAATGTGTGACGGCTAAGACTTGTTAGTTCATATCAGATAAGTAAAATTATAACGCGCAAATTAGTTTTTCTAACGATTTTTTTTACATATAAGACGCCCTCAAGACTACTTCAAGACCCCAATCAAGACTCAATCAAAATCTTCGCAAGACCCCTTCAAGACACACTCAATACCTTCCCTCAAAGGCGCACTCAAGACTCCCTTATGACCCCATCATGTCCCTCAGAAAATCTCCTCAAAATCCTCGGAAAACCCCTATTCAAGAACCATTTGAATACGCCCTTATTGCCTATCAAAACCCATATGTCACCCTTTCCACTCTTAGAGGTGCTATGGGTATCTTACCGTCACTACTTATTTCAGCGACCCCGTTCTTGTCAAATGGCTTCACCCCGTACCCACCACCACCCTATGCATCTTGGAAGTGCCTTACCACCAAGTATTTGATCCCAGATTTTAAGTCATAATGTGTACCAAATTTGGTTGAAATCGCTCCAAGCGTTTCATAGTTATAAACAGCGTTGCATTTTTCGTTACTCTCCTATGACTCAATATGTCTTACTCTACGGCCATTATAAAAGTTTCAATTCAAAAATAAAAACAACCAACCCAAAAAATAAACATTTTCATGTAAATTATTTAATCGGAGATACATATGTGTTCAAAATTTGAATGAAATTGTATTTTAGGAAGTGAATAAAAAATATATCAAAAGATTTGGCGACAAACAAACAAGCACACATATGTATTTTCGATGAAAACACTTTCTATAAAATTTTTAAAGTGATCGGTTCCCAGTCAAGGAACTCCCATATAAATTTCTTTAAAATTAACCCAATCTTATTAAAAATTTGCACACATGAGTGCCACCAGTAGCAACACTTTCTATTAACAATTTGGAAGTGATCGAGTCTCGACATTGAGGGGTTCCCATATACATTTCTCCGATTAGACAATTTACATAAAAAATTTAATTCAATATGTTGTTTTTTTTGTCATTCATCCACATTGACCATTTCCAAGGAAATCAATCTATTTCCGTAAATTTACAATTTAAAATTTTAATATTATTCCTTACGAAATTAATTAGGAAACTCCAGAAATACATAAAATTGAAATTACAATGCTAAACTTTTATTAAATTCTCTAACTTCACTTGCCCGTGGCGGCCGCCTGGCTGGCTGGCTGGCTGGCACACCAAATCTTGTGATCAATTTTTAACCCACTTCCTAAAGCCCGATTTTATTGAAATTGCACACATGTGTATCACCCATGACAACACTTATTATTCAAATTTGGGGCCCCTTGGGCCGCGGGGTCGGGGGGCTCCCATACAAATATTTTACAAAAAGTACCCGATTTTCTTCAAATTTTATACACATGTGTATCTCCAATGGAAAATTTTTTCGTAAGAATTCGGAAGTGATCGGGCCCCGGGGTCGGGGGGCACCCATACAAATTTTATGAATAGAAGTACCCGATTTTCTTCAAATTTTATACGCATGTGTATCTATGATGGACAACACTTTTTGTAAGAATTTGGTAGTGATCGGGGCCCGGGGCTTCCATACAAATTATTTTAAAAATGTACCCGATTTTCTTTAAATTTTATACACATGTGTATCTCCGATTAGAGAATTTACAAGAAAAATTGTAATTTTAATGGGCTATTTTTTCTACCTAGTTTTGGTGCGTTGTGTAATAAAAAGGATTTACTCAAATACCATAAGAGCAAAACCGATAAAATTTTGCAAGCTAATTTTTCTAAGAATATTTAAAAGGATAGACAAAAATCCCTAAAAATATGTCAGCGTTATGAACTTTTCCGTAACGAAATATTCGCCAGTAGATGAACGCAGACTTTAAATTGCGAGTGAATATTGATCTCGATTTACGCTCACATAGCAAACAATTTTGCTGTCAAACTGTTCACTTTCCCGCAAGGGCGCTCTTGAATTAGAGTGTTGGGTCTGACAACCCCACGGACCCTAGTCACCTGGCAGTAGGTATAAGCAAGGATTGGTTCCCCGATAAGAGGACAACACGGTTGTCTTCCGTGGTGTGATGAGCCCTAGCCTTATGGTAAAAACTCGTCAATGAACCAATCCAACCTTTTTGATGTAGGGAAACCACACTTTGATAAACTCTGCATGGGGTAAATAGGATCCTGGGAATCCCCCAGCTAGTTCGCCAGCGGCCTGGGCATCGGATATGCAGGCCCAAACCCCATCGATGGCTGAGATGTCTGGCCAAGGTTTCAGAGGCAGCAAGCTACTGGCTATGGGTGAGGATTCACTTATTATTGAGTCATGATCGGAGGGCAACACGTTGACTGAGTCAATGGGATGTCTTCTCTTCGAGAATGACACTGGCTTGGACTTGACGGTCATCCTTGCGACATCTGTTGTAAGCAAAGCTAATGAGTTTGAATCTGATGGAACTCTTCTTAAAGGAGGAAAGGTGGTTGGTCGAGTACCTAGTACTATCACTGCTTTGGATGATCAGGTTTCAACTAGTCTGACAGACAGTACAGGAAAGCGAAAGACCGTAACTACCTCTACTCCTAAGCAAGTATGCAAGGGTGTCTCGTCACCGAGAATGAGTAATCCTGTAACTTGGAATAACTCTGAGGTACGGAGGAGAATCGGTAAAGTGGATGAGACAACACTGGGCACTATAAAGCCTTTACTAAAGCCGAAAAGGCGATGGGGAAAGAAAAAGAGGCGTGAAAGATTGGCTGAAATGAATATGGATGCCGATATATCACAGACCATTTATTCAATTCCCCCCGGGTGGTGGAAAAAGATTCACCGACATTCGAGTGAATAAGCCTGGTTTAGGGCACCATCAAAATGCAGTGTTCTAGTGAACGCTCCTTAAGAAAGGTTCGGATTGCGTCCCTACTACTTTCTGGTTCGTGCTTCAGTGCTCATTAGGAGGGGATAAAGGGGATAAAAAATTATAGATAATGTCTATAATTTTTAAATTCTCTATATTAACTTCGCTTGCTATTAAAATTTGGGCCCCTCTGGCTTCGTGGTCGGGGGGGCTCACATACAAATATTTTACAAAAAGTACCCAATTTTCTTCAAATTTTATACACATGTGTATCTCCAATGGAAAACACTTTTTGTAAAAATTTCATGATCGGGCCCCGGGGTCGAGGGCACCCCCCATACAAATTTTATAAAAATAAGTACCCGATTTTCTTCAAATTTTATACACCCGTTTATCTCCGATGAACACCACTTTTTGTAAATATTTGGAAGTGATCGGGGGGCACTCATACAAATCTTATAAAAAAATACCCGATTTTCTTCAAATTTTATACGCATGTGTATCTCCATTGGCAACACTTTTTGTAAATATTTGAGAGTTATCGGGCCCTGTCGTCGGGGGGCACCCATACAAATTTTATATAAAAAAATACCCGATTTTTTTCAAATTTTATATAATGTGTATCTCCGATGGACACCACTTTTTGTAAATATTTGGAAGTGATCGGGCCCCGGGGTCGGGGGCACTCATACAAATCTTATAAAAAAATACCCGATTTTCTTCAAATTTTATACGCATGTGTATCTCCATTGGCAACACTTTTTGTAAATATTTGAGAGTTATCGGGCCCTGTCGTCGGGGGGCACCCATACAAATTTTATATAAAAAAATACCCGATTTTTTTCAAATTTTATATAATGTGTATCTCCGATGGACACCACTTTTTGTAAATATTTGGAAGTGATCGGGCCCCGGGGTCGGGGGCACCCACACAAATCTTATAAAAAAATACCCGATTTTCTTCAAATTTTATACGCATGTGTATCTTCGATGGACAACACTTTTTGTAAATATTTTGGAGTGATCGGGCCCCGGGTTCTGGGGGCACCCATAAAAATTTTATAAAAAAAGTACCTGATATTCTTCAAATTTTATACACACATGTTTAATCCTATGGACAACGCTTTTTGCAAAAAGTGAAGTGGCCCCAAGGCCGAGGGGCATAACAATTTTGGAGTGATCAGAATAAGGGCGCTCCCTTTGCACTTTGTGTATCAATTAGAGAATTTACACGAAAAATTTTAATTTTTATGGTTGTTTATTTTTAATTGTTTAAACAAATTCAGTTCAATTTCTTTCGGTACTCAAACTTTTCAGAGATAAAAAACACCTTGTACAAGCCAAATGTAAGTTTACATTATATCAACCATTTACCATTTTAGCACTTGCGCTTTAAGAGTTTCAATAAAGCTTTTATAAGAATCAGAAATACAGAAATTGGTGTTCTGGTTTTAGAAGTCGTTCAAATGACGTATACTTAGAATACTTCTTAAGCAAATAAAACTTTGATAAGTGTAAAATTGTAGAGAAAATAAAAAAAAACATTTTTAGGGTCAATTAATAAACAAACTTGACCTGAACAAATAACAGGAAAATTTTTCTATATCTTTTTTATGCAGTTCTAGAATTAGAAAAAAGTTGTTTTAAACACGTACAACATAAATTTCTAAAAATACATTCTAAATCATTGAAAACATTTCATAGTGATTTCAGTGTTTATTTGTGTTGTCCCCACTCTACTCACCTTCACAGAAAAATTCGTTTTGAAAGAACAGAAATATATTTGATGTAAAACTAATTGACAATATAATAGAAAGAAACAAAGTTTATAACCTATCATGAGTGATTTGGAACAGAGTGTTGATGATGCCCGATTTTCAAAAATTAAAGGAGAGACAAAATACAGATCAAGGTATTATATTTATTACAAAAACTCGGGTTGTGAAAAATTAAAATAAGCAGTTTGAGTTCATGCTTCTTTCAGACGGTGGTACTACTTTATATACAGGCGGAGTAAATGTTTTTAAAGAAGTACGTTTTTTATATTTTTTTACAAAAAGTGATAGTTCAGGCATGCAAAATCTTTTATCTCATATTCTTTTTAATTTTTACATACAAAAATTATAAATTTTAAAAAAATAAAAATTCTTATTATTCAGTAATTTTTATTTTCAAAAAACCTTTAAAAATTTCACAAAAAATTGGAGAATGAAAAATTTATAAACAAATTTGGTCGACGGTGTCATCGGTAGCATTAAAATTGTGTGCGAATCAAACAAGAAAAAACTATCCATGTTCATATTTTTGTGTGTGATTTTAACACAATTTTTTTCGAAATTGGAGATAAACAAAACTAATTATGTTTGATGTTAGTTAAAAGATGGGTAAATCTTTCAAAAACTTCGTATCAGTAAAAAGTGCCACGTAGCAAAAATTTTTCCCGCGCGTAGCAGTTTTTTTATGTGAAGTGAACAGTTATATGTATATAGTTGTAGTGGGTTTGTGTGATAATCCAAAACCTTCTCTATAGAAAGCCCAACTCTACGCATACTAATGCTGTAAACCCATCCCAAACGCATCTGTGTTTGTGGGATGTGAATACAGTGTACAAAAAATAAGCAGTCGCAAAGAGCGAGAAACGTAAGATGTGGTAGTGGGAAACAGAACAATTTTATATGGATTTTGCTCTTTAGTTGATTACTAATACAAACACGTTTGGGATAAATCTGAGCATGTATCTGTGTACGATCGCAACAGTTGGGCTTTCTATAGAGAAGGTTTTGGATAATCTGAGAAAACCACACCAACGCACTCAGATTATCGGTCCATTGTACTCGTTCCCAGTAAGTTCACTATTCAAATCTCTTCGTTACTTTAAGGTAGAGAAGGACTTGTTATAGTTTCAACGACCGAAGTTCTTCGATCGTTATAATATCCCTTCCAAAAACGTAAGCAGGACAGCTACAGAGGAAATGTGTAGTTGTTTCTTCTTCCTCCAGGCAAGACTTACATATTGGATCCAATATAAGTCCCAACTTGAACATATGACTTCCAGTTAGGTTACGTCCTGTAAGTAAACCGACCCTGCTCCGACAGTTTCTTCTGGATATTCCCAAAATTAACTTAGCAATTTTTTGTTCGGCCTGTCCACAAAGTGCTTGGTAGTTCTACATGTGTTTATGGAGTGCCAACGTCGTTCCTATTCGGCTTCCATAAATCTTCGAATACCAATATTTAATCTTGCCTGACTTAAGCCTTACATTGGTTCCGGACCAGTAGTAGTATCGGAAGAACCACTTATTGCAAGTGCATCAGCAAATTCATTTCCTTTTATTCATGTATGTCCCGGAACCAAGAGAAGAGAGACTGAATTCCATCTTGAAATAGAGTTCAGTCTTCTTTTACATTCTACAACAATCTTCGAATTGACACAAGGTGATTCCAGTGCTAGTAGCTTGGCTGTAACTACATATTGCAAAGTTTCGTCCTTGTATCCTTTTAGAAACATCCCAGTTGGCAACTTGTAAAATAGCAAATATTTCTGTTTGAAAAACAGTTGGCCATTTTCCAAGTGCGAATGACTTCTTAGAATTCTCACCTAAGAACTATACTGCACCAGTTCCGTCAATGAACTTTATATCCACTTTTGAACATAAGAAATGGTACAGTATTGTCCACAGGCATCAGAAGCGTAGGAATTTGTTCCGAAATCTTTTGGAATATGTTTCCATGCCCACTCTTATGCTCATAATGCCAGACCTTATTCTTGCGAAGTCGAGATATAGCTTTTACCGCTTCAATCTGAATAACTACATCCAAAGGTGGAAGATTTAGCAGTGTATTGAGAGCATCTGCTGATGTAGAGCGCATTGGGCCCGTTATTCCCAGGCAGACGTTACTTTGCAATTTTCTTAGTATCCTCTAAGCCATTTCAGACAAGTTCTTGGACACCAAACAACTGCCGCATAGGTGAGAATGGGTCTGATTATCGTAAGTACAACCAGTGTACAATTTTCGGACTCAGCCCCCATGCTTTACCAAATACTCTTTTACATTAAATAAATGTAAACTGAGCTTTCGATATTGTTGATTCCAGGTAAATCTTCCACATTATCTTGCAATCTAGAATTACATTACTCCGAAATATGTGACTTCCGTAGAGATTGGCAAAGTGAAACCTTTTAGTACAGGAAGAACAAGACCATCGAATTTACGTTTACGAGTAAATAAAACTGCAGTTGTTTTTCTCGGATTTACCGATAGTCTATTTGTGATACACCAATTATCCAACCGATTCAGAGCAGTTTGTAGATTTATACAGGCGGCGCTGAGTGATTTATTGGATGAAATAAAACATACATCGTCCGCATAAGCTTGTATGTGTATATCTAATTGACCAACTTCTTCGAGCAAAGAATCGACAACAAGGCACCATAGAAGCAGTGAAAGGACTCCACCTTGTGGGCATTCCCTTGCCACTTCGACAGTAACTTTATCATCCATATTCTTGCCTTTCTGAAGAAGCCGACAGAAAAGCATGTAGTGAATCCATCTAGTTAAGGTTGGTTCGACTCCATGCCTCTCAGCAGAGTTGCACATCGAGTCAAAGGTAGCGTTGTCAAAAGCTCCCTCAATATCAATAAACGGGTTGAAGGCTCCGCTCATCATGCTCATTTCAATCCTGAAAACAAGATCATGAAGAGGAAACTCACAGGATTTAATACGCTGATATGCGTGTTGATTCACACTTAAGGGATTTCTTTTGAGTACATTCGACCTAATATACATCTCAACCAAGCGTTCAAGAATTTTCAGCACAAATTATGAAAGACTGATTGGACTGAAGCTTTTAGCTAGTGAGTATTCGCTTTTGCCTGGTTTCGTGATAAAAGCTGCCCCCGAAGGCCAAACTAGATGTATAAATCTGAAAGATTTTACAGAGCCTTGCTGTTTCTCTTAGCTCATTTATTTTGGAGCAGAAGTTCCTATAGGGCTCGAGCTTAGCCTTCTTTACTTTTACTATAAGTCTCACAATCACACACAATTAGACTCAGATAGCTAGATTCAGAGTATCTGATCAGTTCCATCAGTTCCCTTGATGGAGGGGGGCTAATGAAGTCATATGGGAGATAAGCAGATTCCACAATGGTTTCTGCCTTTCTCTGGCAGATATCTGATAAGATATTTTAATCGACAAGATCTTGAGAACAGAAATGGGCTGAGATAATTTTTGGAATTATCGAACAGGCCCGAGGACGATAACTGCCTTCATGATAAAAGACAGTGCCCCAATTAATCATGCCACAGATACGTCCACGATATATGGCCCATGGCTCTTGCACAAGTATTATTTTAGGAGATGCTTGCAACTTTGCATGACTACTGCAAAGCAGAGCAGTAGCCGATTTGCTATGTTGCAAGTTAATCTGAGTAAAAAAAACAACCCATAAAAATTAAAATGTTTCGTGTAAATTCTCAAATTGATACACAAAGTGCAAAGGGAGCCCCCTTATCCTGATCACTCTAAAATTTTTACAAAAAGTGTTTTCATCGGAGATACACATGCCTATAAAATTTAAAGAAAATCGGGCTAATTTTTAAATTCTCTATATTAACTTTGCGTGCACGTGGCTGGCTCGTCAGTTTTTCTGATCAATTTTTAACCCACTTCCCAAAGCCCGAATTTATGACAACACTTTCTATTAAAATTTGAGACCCCTCGGACCACGGGGTCGGGGGGCTCCCATACAAATAATTTACAAAATTTTACTCGATTTTCTTCAAATTTTATATACGCGTGTATCTCCGATAGACAACACTTTTTGTAAAAATTTTGGAGACCCCGGGCGGGAATCGGGTTCGTGGGGCCCCAAAATTTTTTTAAAAAAAATTAACCCGATTTTCTTCAAATTTTATTTACGTATGTATCTCAGATGAAAAACACTTTTTGTAAAAAATTTGGAGACCCCGGGCCCCAGGGTCATTGGGCCCCAAAATTTTTTTTAAAAAACTTAACCCGATTTTTTTTAAATTTTATTTTCGTGTGTATCTCCGATGGACAACACTTTTTGCAAAAATTTTGGTGGCCGGGGTTGTGGGGCCCCATAAAAATTTTTCATAAAAATTAACCCGATTTTCTTCAAATTTAAACACATACCCATCTCCTATTAGAGAATTTACATGAAAAATTTTATTTTTATGGGTTGTTTTTTTTTCAGATCATATCATTCTATAATGACTGTGTTCTGTGTGCGCTGATGAGTGACGCGTGTAGGCAGCGATGCTTGAATTTACGATTTGTTGGGGTTGTTTTGTTGTTGAGTTGCAGCAGAGAGCAGTCAGCAGAGAGTATAGAGAATTTGTGTTTTGTACAATATTACGAGTATATGAAGAACTGGTTACGCACTCAACTGCTTTACAGCTTAACTCAACTCAAAATAAATAATTTTAGTAGTACTTCGTACGTTGTTGTGTGTATGTCGTACCAACCGTGCGTTGTGGCTGCTATGTTTTCACCGCCAAAAAGGGAATTCACCACAGAATCGAATTTCCGATCAGATAATTTAGAAGAAAAATTTCATTTTTCAAATTCGCTTGCCGGTGGCACGGCGGTCTGTCGGTCGGTCGGTCTGTTTGTCGTGGAACCTTGCGACTACTTTTAAACCCACTTCCCAAAGCCCGATTTTATTGAAATTTGCACATATGTATATTTCCGGTGACAATACTTTCTATTAAAATTTGGGGCCCCTCGGACCTCGGGGTTTTTAAAAAAATTAACCCGATTTTCTTTAAGTTATATACGTGTGTATCTCCGATAGACAACACTTTTTTTGATTTTCTTAAAATTTTAAACATATGTTTATCCCATTAGACCGAACTTTTTGAAAAAATTTTGGAGTTTTTGATTTGAATTTTTTTCCTATATCTACAAATATTTTTTATACATATGTGCTCTTATATTAATTTTTTCCAAATTACCATGGTTCAAACTTTGCACACATATATATCCCCTATTAGAGAATTTACATGAAAAATTTTAATTGTTATGGGTTTTTTTAAAAATTTATATGGAAGCCCCTCGGCCTTGGGGCCACTTCAACATTTTTATAAAAAGCGTTGTCCGTATGATTAAACATGTGTGTATAAAATAAAAAGAAAATCGGGTAAATTTTTAAAAATTTTAATGGGGCCTTCCGTCACCGAGACCCGATCACGCCAAAACTTTTACAAAAAAAGTTGTCCGTCAGAGATACACTCGCGTATAAAATTTTAAGACAATCGGCATTTTTTTAAACAAAATTTGTATGGGTGCCCCCGACTTCGGGGCCTGATCACTACCAAATATTTACAAAAAGTGGTGTCCATCGGAGATACACATGCGTATAAAATTTGAAGAAAATCGGGTATTTTTTTATAAGATTTGTATGGGTGCCCCCGACCCCCGATCACTTCCAAATATTTACAAAAAGTGGTGTCCATCGGAGATAAACGTGTGTATAAAATTTGAAGAAAATCGGGTACTTATTTTTATAAAATTTGTATGGGGGGTGCCCTCGACCCCGGGGCCCGATCATGAAATTTTTACAAAAAGTGTTTTCCATTGGAGATACACATGTGTATAAAATTTGAAGAAAATTGGGTACTTTTTGTAAAATATTTGTATGGGAGCCCCCCGACTCCGCTGCCAGAGGGGCCCAAATTTTAATAGAAAGTGTTGTCATGGTAGATACACATATGTGCAATATTTCAATAATTTCAATAAATTCGGGTTTTAGGAAGTGGGTTAAAAATTGATCACAAGATTTGGTCGGAGTCTTGCGACACTTTCTGCAGGCTTCCGGAGTTTTTCAGGCAAGCGGATTGTCGCCTTTACCAGCTTTTGACGTTCCCCTCTCCTCTCTTCCTCTGTAGGAGCGTTCATTAGAACACTGCACTTTAATGGTGCCCTAAACCAGGCTTTTTCGCTCGAATGTCGGTGAATCTTTTTCCACCACCCGTGGGGAATTGAATTAATGGTCTGTGATATATCGGCATCCATTTTCATTTCAGCCAATCTTTCACGCCTCTTTTTCTTTCCCCATCGCCTTTTCGGCTTTAGCAAAGGCTTTATAGTGCCCAGTGTTGTCTCATCCACTTTACCGATTCTCTTCCGTACCTCAGAGTTATTCCGAGTTACAGGATTACTCATTCTAGGTGACGAGACACCCTTGCATACTTGCTTAGGAGTAGAGGTAGTTACTGTCTTTCGCTTTCCTGTACTGTCTGTCAGACTAGTTGAAACCTGATCATCCAAAGCAGTGATAGTACTAGGTACTCGACCAACCACCGTTCCTCCTTTAAGAAGAGTTCCATCAGATTCAAACTCATTAGCTTTGCTTGCAATAGATGCCGCAAGGATGACCGTCGAGTCTAAGCCAGTGTCATTCTCCAAGAGAAGACATCCCATTGACTCAGTCAACGTGTTGCCCTCCGATCATGACTCAATAATTAGTGAATCCTCACCCAAAGCCAGTAGCTTGCTGCCTCTGAGACCTTGGCAAGACATCTCAGCCATCGATGGGGTTTGCCCAGGCCGCTGGCGAACTAGCGGGGGGATTCCCAGGATCCTGGTTACCCCATGCAGAGTTTATCAAATTGTGGTTTCTCTACATCAAAAAGGATGGATTGGTTCATTGACGAGTTTTTACCATAAGGCTAGGGCTCATCACACCACGGAAGACAACCGTGTTGTCCTCTTATCGGGGAACCAATCCTTGCTTATACCTACTGTCAGGTGACTAGGGTCCGTGGGGTTGTCAGACCCAACACTCTAATTCAAGAGCGCCCTCGCGGGAAAGTGAACAGTTTGACAGCAAAATTGTTTGCTATGTGAGCGTAAATCGAGATCAATATTCACTCGCAATTAAAAGTCTGCGTTCATCTACTGGCGAATATTTCGTTACGGAAAAGTTCATAACGCTGACATATTTTTAGGGATTTTTGTCTATCCTTTTAAATATTCTTAGAAAAATTAGCTTGCAAAATTTTTAAAAAAATCGGGTAAATTTTGTAAAATATTTGTATGGGAGCCCCCAGACCCCGAGGTCCGAGGGGCCTCAAATTTTAATAGAAAGTATTGTCACCAGAAATATACATGTGAGCAAAATGTTAATAAAATCGGTTTTTTTTATAAATTGGGTTAAAAATTGATCAGAATGCTTGTTGAGCTATCGCTGTGTTGCGGGTATAAATCGTGCGCGTTTAGTTTTCGGGCGAGAACATGTTTTCATGACCTTTGTCGACGTTCACTCGGTATCAGAATTGGGATGTTTACTGCTAATTTTGCTTTCGTATTTACTGCAGTAGAAGACGACGATGGTTGGTTTTCGGTAGGTGAAACTGATGCCTGGCATTTGTTTGGCTGAGTGTTGCCTGCTCCTCCTCGATAAAAGCTGATTTCAATTTCTCGGTCGGAACGCCTTTGACGTCGTTGCGGAAAACGAAGTCTGAAATCCTGTCGAGGACTTCTAACGGTCCGTTGTATGGTTCCTCGCATGATTTTTGGACTGCATCCACTCGTACAAAAACGTGTGTGCACGTGTAAAGCGTTTTGTGTACGAATGGTTTACGTTTATTGTGATGAGCAGATGGTGCAAATAGAACCTCTCGCTGTCTGAACTTCTCAACGAATATTTGTGGTTCCGATGAGATATCCTGGTCGATGAGAAACTCTCCGTGAAGTCGCAATACTGTTCCATAAACCAGCTCCCAATCAGTTTCACGAAAGTTTCGAATAAAACTGATGGTTGCTGGTGCACCAAATCGAGATACCCAGCCAGCGTTGAATGCTTAGACCACGTTGTCAGCAGAAATGTTCTTCAGTGGCACAGCTTCCGGCCAGCGAGTGAAACTATCTATCATCGTGAGTAAATTTCGGAAACTTTTTACCAAAGGCATCACCACGATGTCGATATGAACATGATGGAATCGATCACACGGTATAGCGATGTGCTGCGGGAAGTTTTTGATGTGCCGACTGATTTTAGAACGTTGAACGTTGGGCAGGGACGTGCCCAGTTCAAGATGACTTTGTTCATGTTGGGCCAAATTAACGTTTTGCTGATCATCTTCTTCGTCGCTCGCCCGATGTCGCAGTGTACCAGCGCTTCTGTTCCGTCGATACGTAGCTCTCGTAGTTAGGTTGAAGTTCTATCGGGTGTTTCGATAAGCTGTCGTAGTTCGTCGTCATTTTTCTGCATATGATACAGTGGTTAGTCAACCCAGCAAAATCATACATACATATTACATTACAAAATCAATGACTGACTTTAAATATCAGATAATGTAAGAAAACAAATTTATTAAATTATTAAACCCAACGATGCGAGGAGAATACTAAAAAAGTCATGAATGGCTAGCTCTAAGAAAGACTCATCTCACCCTTCAACCGACAGACGCGTACTGCATTCGCTTATATCCGGTAGAGTTTTGAAAAAAAAAAGTTTGTTTCTGTATAACGTCCCAAAATGGCTTCATATCCCCACAATAAACGGACCAGAATTCTACTGAACACATGTGGGATTTATTAGAAAGAAAAACTTGACAACATATGATAACAAGCAAGGAAATGTTGAAAACTGTTTTCAGGGTACCCCACCAGCTATTAATTTGGAACAAGAGAAATCCCGATAATTCGGCATATGACTAGGAACCCTGCAATTAACGAAGTGAACGCAGACCTTTTCCACCTGTTTTTCGTAAGTTTACTCAAATACTGTAAAAGTATAGTATATTAAATAAAATATGAAAAAAATTTAAAAATGTTCCTGTTTATGACTTTTTGGTATGAAATATCTGCCAGTAGGTGGACGCAAACTTTTTATGGCAAGAGAATATTGTTGTGACCGGCACAACTATTGACCAAACACGGTCTCTCTGCACTTGACCCACATCTGTTTTCGATTGCATAAATCATCTATTTTATGCGGTACAACTTGGTACATTGTCATTATACTCATATAACCGAATTAATACCCTCCACCAATCTGCTGAGTACGTTCGGATGGCTGGTGTTTTACGAAACCGATCGAGATGCATTAAAGGCACTTTATCCCTTTATGCATCGCGAGTTTCGAGCACAGCAAACATATGCGATACGATACCAAAAAACAGTTACGGCCATATTATTCACTCGGTTTAAATTCGGTTTATTTTAAACCACGGTTTAAATCAATTTAAACCAAATGTTTTCTGAAATTTTATATTATTCACTTGGTTTAAAAAATTTAAACCAAAATTTTTAAACCAATTGGCCGATAAACCATGATAAACCACGCCGATTTTTTACCACACTCCGACGGCCGGTTTATTGACATATTCGTTGGTTTAATCCATGTTTTCATATTATTCACTAATTTTTCAATGCAAGAGTTGTGAATTTTTTTTTCAAATTAAATTTTTTTTTCACAGTTTCTTACTTTCAACCTTTTATTAGATGTTGTTTTTGCAAAGTTTTTGTTTCTTTTAACATCTGTCCCACCTTTTTTGTATGCCATTATGTATTCTTTAATTTGGGACTAATATGTGTTTAAATTTTATTCAACTTTTTTGCTTTATAAAGTGTATAACTTTTGATTAAAAGTTGCGAATATTAGAGAGGAAAGAAATAAGTTCTTTATAAAAAAACAACCCATAAAAATTAAAATTTTTCATCTAAATTCTCTAATCGCAGAAATTGATATGGGAGCCCCTCGATCCTGGGTAATTTTTTTTTTATTGTAGGAGAAAATCATCGAAAGAGACATTTGACATCAGATGTCAAATTTGAAAATGCTCAGATCATTTTATTCTAAGCACTTAGAGCACGCTCATACTCTAAGCAAATAAGAAACACGAGCATTTTTCTTGAGAACACTTTGACTGCCCTGAACTAATTTATGAAAACGCGAAATGACAGAATAATGTGAAAACTTGTTGTTCTATCTGTAAGTTGATATCGACATCAAAAAAAACGACATCAATAAAAATACAATTCAGTAAATAAGTAAGTAAGTTGAATTAAGCATAAAAAATTTATGTCTCGTTTCATTTGCTGGGTTCATTTGTGCGTGAGCTAAGATTTCTCTCTCTCTCTCTCCACCGCCAAAACCATGCTGCGCAGCCGACTGCGCAGCAAACACCGCCTACAATCATTAAAGTACGACGGTATCTGATGCCACTATAAGAAATTAAAAAAATTTATAAGGGACTTGCGGCAGAACCCGGGGCCCGATCACTACCAAATTTTAGAATAAGGATTGTTTATGGGGTATACACATGTGTGTAAAATTTTAAAAAAATCGGGTAATTTTTATTTTAAATTTGTATGGGAGCCCCACCAAACCGGGGCCCGATCACTTCCAAATTTTAAAAGAAAGTATCGTCACTAGAAATACACATGTGTTCAAAATTCGGGTTTAAGGAAGTGCGTTAAAAATTGATATTTAAACAAAAATAAAATTGTATGGGAGCCCCCCGACCCCGGGGCCCGATCGCTTCAAAAATTTTACAAAAAGTTTTGTCCATATGAGATACACATGCGTAAAAAATTTGAAGAAAATCGGGAACTTTTTTCATAAAATTTGTATGGGTGCCGGAGCGGGCCTAGGGGCCCGATCACTTCCAAATTTTTACAGAAAGTGTTGTCCATCAAAGATACACATTTTTATAAAATTTAAAAAAAATCGGGTAAATTTTGTAAAATATTTGTATGGGAGCCCCCCGACCCCGAGGTCCGAGGGGCCTCAAATTTTAATAGAAAGTATTGTCACCGGAAATATACATGTGTGAAAAATTTCAACATGAACTTGTGTTCGCCTAATTTGTCCAAGCAAATATCGTAATAGAGTTAACTCATTTGTAACGTACTAATGAATAGTTAGCTAGTTAGGCCCTAATGATGATGTATTTGAATCAGGGACACTTTTTTTACTGCTAACTATCTAACTTCACTAGAACTATTCTACTCCCAAAACAACAAACTTTTCATTACTCATGGCATTATGTATGTAATTTATAAATAAATTATAACTACTGTGTAACACACAAACATCATTTAGAACGAACACCCCTTTCACACTAAAATGCAATCATATTGTTGGATAGTGTCCTCTTAGATGATAAGTAGTTCCATAAGTTGTTTCACAATAATAAAAAATATATTTTTGTAATATAAAATAACATGTATTTTTAAATTAAATTAATATTTATTATTATGCCACTGGCATACTCGATGAAATCGCACTCCAAGGCGATGATGTTGCCGTTGGTTCTTATTGACCTTTATCCACGTTTGGCGACAATGCTGTCTCCTCCGTCGAAACCGGGGCATCGCTGTCTGTTGGCCGAAGCGTCAAAAACGGGGCATCGCTGTATGTTTGCCCAAGCTTTAAAACCGGAGCATCGCTGTCTGTTGGCCGAAGCCCAGCCAGCTTCACTTGAAGCGAAGCCGCGTATTCCTTCACGGCCTCCGAAAGATCAAAAGACACTTTCGGTGGCTTCGCCGGTGGCAGCAGCCCCCCTCCATTGTGCATGCCATTGTGTGCTGTGCTAATTTCTTTAAAACTTTTTTAATGTTGTTTGCCCGCTCTTTTAAGGCACTTGCGTCTCGTTGCTGGACCCTAGGCAAAGCATTGAACTGCCGATATCACTCGACAACACCAAACGACACATCAAATCGGTTTCTATTTGCGTGAACCGCTTGGAGCGTGAATGTTTTACTGGTATCAACATATCATGTAAATTACCGTCCACTTTCACTGTCTTTCTGAATTAGAGACAAAAAATACAAATTTATTAAATAAAAATGCACAAACAAAACTTTCTACCTTACCTTACTGAAATGAAGCAAGAACAATTTATTTTACTATTCCTACTGCTGCAACTGCGTTTACCTCGAAGGCAGACACTTTTCTGCTTATTTCGGTTAACAAATTCTTTTCAAAAAAATAATTTTCCACAGTTTTTTGTTTAGCAAGATTAATAAGGAAAAACCAAACGTGAAATATCAAATGGTTGTCAAATAGTTGACAAATCTAGCAAATCTGACATTTCATGGCTGATAAACTGGTTAAGAAAATAAACCATTGGCGAAATAAACCAATATAAACCAAACAGATTTAAACCATAAAAGTAGTGAATAATATGGATATTAGAGGGTATCCATTTCCCGTAATAATTAATTCTTTGGTTAAATTTCTTCTTTATTGTTTAAGAAACAAGTTTAAAAAATAAAGGCAACTAAGCGAGTAAAGACTCAAAAACGATCTTTTTTGGTACAAAAGTTTGACGAAGCTGAGAATGTTCTTTCAATTGAATTAGGCTGTATTGTCATTATTGCATTTAACAGCTTATGAAGGTTTTTAGTGATGTTTCCAGTACTCTCATATATCTGGAACTCTTTTTGAAGATTTTTGTCTCATTCACTGTTGAACTGGTTTCCATTTTTTTTTTTGAAGTGCTGCATTTATAGCACTAGTCAATCTTTCATTTATATTCAATGTTTGACTATCTCTCCCGGATAAATATTCTCTTTGGTCTGCGTTTTCAATTTCAACGCAGTCTACCTCTTTACGAAATAATCTACTGGTAGTCAGTTGAGCATAACGAATTATTGCAGATTTTGAAGATGTAGGCAAGTCAGCAGTAGATTGTAAATCAAGTGTTTGAAGGTATTTTGCTAATGACACAAGATCTTGATTCCTTCGTTCTTTAATACGAATTGACAAAAGTTCTAAGATTTCTCTGGAAGCATCATCATTATTTTCGTGCAAAGAATCAAATAAAAATTGTAAACTCGCATCAGCTGTAACCAAATTTACATTGCGTCTTCCTTACGCTTCAACAGCTAGTTTAACCTTCTTCAGTGCGCTTAAAATATTTGATAAAATTTGGAAATTATTGTCATTGAGTATTTTTAGGGAATTGAAATCATCACCTTTTAGTTGAGTCAGAAATTTTTAAAAATCTTTACAATCATTACCTTAATGCTATTTCACCGAGTCTTGCAATCTAGTAGCAAACTTAAAATTTGTTCTCACCATTGACAACGCACCATTAATATTATCACGTTCACTTCTTGGGGTTATGTATCACCGTCGCTTCGGTCATCGCTGTTTCAGACTCTGAAAAATTTTCGGGAGCCGGGTTGTGCTTATTTCCAATTATTTCTATTTCATCAGGACTGGGATTAATATCTTCATCTTTCTTATAAATTATATATAGTATAGTTGGTGGATGTATCCAGATAATCTTCCAAATTTGACCATGATGGCAGCACCATCGGTAGTTGATGCTACTACATCGGATAAATGTATGAAAATATCAGATAGCTTTGTCTTAACAAGTTTTACTGTTTTATCAGCAGAGCAACTTCCTTCAACTTTAACCAGTCCTTAATTTACGTATTCTTTATTAAAATGAATATTTACGTTGAGGTAGCTAACTAATTTTTTTGTCCTTAGTTATGATACCAATTAAGAATATATATAACATTTATATTCTAGTCATCAGACTTTGAAAATGTAGGCTATTTACATGAGCATTTCTTGGTATGTTTTCATGTACTGCCCTTGTTAGAACGCAATAAATTTATAAAAAACTCATGTATGGTCTTTTTTGAGCAGGCATATACAGATAAAATAAAAAATATTAGTGGCACTACTTCAAAGATTATAGCTCCAAAATGAAAGAAAAAAATCCCGAAAATCCCGGGAATTTTAATTTTATTTCCCGGGAAACGGGAACTACAAAATGGAAAAACGGGAAGAACCCTCTAATGGATATGGTTTAAAATCTTCTGGTTTAAAATCGGGTGGTTTATTTTTTTGGTTTAAAAGTGTTTAAACCACGTTTTTTAACCGAGTGAATAATATGGCCGTTAGTGTAGCTGATATTACGAAATAGTAATATCAGCAGGAGGGCAATTCCAAGGCGACCGTTAAGTGGCGCGTCTGCAGAATGTAAAGGGATGTCGCAGGTAGTCTGTGCACTATGTACATACTGTGTTTGCATATTGCATTGTGTAATAAACCCTAGTTCATGCACAAAATGCTGTCGTTTTATTGGTGGATCGCAACCAAAAGTGAAAAAAAAACAACCCATAAAAATTAAAATTTTTCTTGTAAATTCTCTAATAACCAAAAGTACACTGTATTCCACTATAGATGCTGAAATATAAAAACAAATAAGAAGCACTGCAACCTAACAATAAAACAACCCCAATCGTAAAGCAAAGTATTGTCACCGGAAATATACATGTGTTACATGTGTACATGAATTTAAAAAGAAGACTGAATTAAACAAATAAAAATTGTTTTTGTTTAAAAACGTCTGTTTCCTTAAGGGCAATTGGTCCGTTATTAGTTTGAGAGCTTGCCTAACTTTCTCGCCCTGCTGCCTATTTTCATTCCATTTCATTAATTTTCTTTAGAATTCGCCATCTACTTTTAAGCTTTCCAATAGTCTGCTCTATCACTATGCCTGCTGAATTCATATATGCGTTAAATGATTCTTCGGTTTCCGGTAAACCTCCTGTGAATCCCTTGATTAACCGGCTCATCAAGGGATACGCTGGATCTCCGACAATGATAAAACCTACTTTGACATTGTTTATTATGGGTTTTGCGCTCTGATATGTGTATTTAAATATTATTTATTTATTTAATTTATATGTGCTGTTTTGAATATTTTCGACATACTTTTTGCGAAATATTTCTACCATTTTCAAATAATCCCGAATTTTTTTTTTGTGTTGATCCGGGAAACCACAGCTTACATCTCTTATTCTGTTATGAAATATTTTTTTACATCATTACAATACCTTTATCTTTAGAACATTATAATTACATGTAATTCACATCTGCCACTAATTGCAGGTTGTACGATGTCCATCCCTTACAATTAACAAAATCCCCATGCCCATCTTTTGGTGCGAGTACTGGTACATGTATCTCGTCGATGACTAACAATATTTGTGGAATTTTACAAATATTAAAAAAAATTTGGATATGACACGAGATTCTTCTTCTGTTGGCATACATATGATTTGGGTTGCATGTTTCATCATTGCATCGGTGAATCGCATTACACATCTATGAACACTGGTTTTACTGATCTGCCATAAAAACAACCCATAAAAATTACAATTTTTCATGTAAATTCTCTAAGAGGAGATACATATGTGTGCAAACTTTAAACCGGGTTGATTTAGAAAAAATTAATATTAGAGCCCATTTAATTCAAAATACAAAAATTGTTGTCACCGGAGATACACATGTGTAAAAAATTTGTATGGGAGCTCCGGCCTTGGGGCCCGATCAATTTCAATAGGAAGTGTTGTCATCGGAGATACACATGTGTTTAAAATTTGAAGAAATCGGGCTAATTTTTAAAAAATTTGTATGGGCCTTCTCGGGCCTCAAGGCCCGATAACTCCAAAAATTGTACAAAAAGTTTTGTCCATTGGAGATGCATATGTGTTTAAAATATAAAATCGGTCTAATTTATAAAAAAAATGTATGCGCACACCTCGCTCCTCAGGGCCAGCTCACTTCAAATCTTTACAGAAGGCTTTTCCATCGGAAATACACATGTGCTTAAAATTTTATGAAATCGTGCTAATTTTTAAAAAATTTGTATGGGCCTTCTCGGGCCTCAGGGCCCGATTACTCCAAAAATTTTACAGAAAGATTTGTCCATCGGAGATACACATGTATATAAAATTTGAAGAAAATCGGCTTAATTTTTTTTTAAATTTGTATTGGGCCTTCAAATTTTTTACAAAAAGTGTTGTGTATCGGAGCTACACATGCATATAAAATTTGAAGAAAATCGGGTTAATTTGTTTTGAAAAATTAATATTGGGCCCCACGACCCGGAGCCTAGGGTCTTCAAAATTTTTACAAGAAGTGTTGTCCATCGTATATACACATGCATTAAAATTTGAAGAAAATCGGGTTAATTTGTTTTGAAAAATTAGGGCCCCACGACTCCGGGGCCCCCGGTCTCCAAAATGTTCACAAAAAGTGTTGTCCATCGGAGATACACATGTATATAAAATTTGAAGAAAATCGGGTTAAAATTTATTTAAAAAATTGTATAGGTCTCCAAAATGTTTACTAAAAGTTTTGTCCATCGGAGATACACACGTATAAATTTCGATAAAATCGGACTTTGGGAAGTGGGTTAAAAATTGATCGCAAGATTCCACGACAAACAAACACACGGACACGAGAAGTTAATATATGGAATTGAAAAACATTAAAATAATTTAAGAAAAACCCTTGTATTTTCCTCCTCTTTTTGAGCAACCCTCAACCATTCTAAATAGAGATAAAAAACGGACGGTAGAACTCCTTCAGGTTCTACCCTCTGTATGAATGAACCCCCACCCCTACAAAATCCCAAAATGGAATTACAATTTACTATCAACGACGTAATAAGTATTGTTCCAGTATTTGATGGAAATTCTAAAGATCTCAATAAATTTAGTATCTTTGGCAATACTATTTTCGAGCACGTCACAGACCCAGTGCAACACTCACTATTTTTAAATATAGTGAAGACTAGACTCCAAGGGGCGGCATTTAACCTTGTTCAATACAAGGTCATTCCCAAGTGAAAAGAGTTGGTAACTGAATTAGAACTCCAATTTAAGGAGCATAGGGAAAACATTAAACAATTCGGGGATCTAATAATCCACTTACTATTTACGCTAGACACAATCACACGCAGTACTATCAGTGAACAGAGCGTTCGAGAATACTTGATAACAGAAAACAGGAAACTGGCACTACAAATTTTCGAGAATGGACTCGAAAATCCAACCATCGGAACACTAACAAAAGCCCAGAACATGGGAGACCTGCAAGTAGCTATAAACTATACGATCGAACAGTCCCTGCAAATGGAACGGATCGAAAACTTTACGGTTCTTCCACAAGCACCCATAATCACAGGCCTACATGCCAAACCTGTAATAAGGTCGGCCATACATCCACCACCTGCTACAGCAATCAACACGCTATATACAATTATAATCAAATCGAAGCTGCGGTAAGCCAGGACACACGCAAGAAAGATGTAACCGCAATAACCAATTCCCTAGTTTTTCGGATAGACCACCCATTAAGAAAGGGATACAGTATCTTACTTGTAGCTATTGTAGAAAACCTAATCACACCCAAAACGAGTGTAGATTACGCTTATCCAGGAATGGACCCCCGATAAACTACTCGCAAGATACACGGTCAGTGCGTAACCCATTCAGAGACAACACAGCAATCGCCAGTTCCAGCGGAAATACACGACCCAAAATAAATACAGGGCAACACGATAATCGAGGTGTCTGGTATCCGAGTATAAATCAGGCACAGCACTCGGAAAACGATTTTCTTCGGGAGGAGACGTATGCAATCCTTCTCGAAGTACATCAAATCGAGAACTTAATCTGCAATTTTACATATCGTTCTGTCCTGAATTCAAGGCACCATTGATACGTCTCAGATTTAGTCCATCGGATAAAAGATATAAGACCTTTCTAATTGACACAAGAGCTACCATAAGCCATTTAAAAAATGCCTTTATTAAAAATCTAAAAAGGAATGATAAACTCTGCACCATATCCAATATAACTGGGGATGCATTAAAAACCCTGGGGCTAATATGGGGTACTTAAGAGTTTAAAACCGACGAACACACCATGCTTTTGGACGATACATTTCACCTACTTACCGATCAGAGAAATCTTCCATATGACGGTATAATAGGAAACAACTTTCTATTCTTAATTAATTCTTTCTATTAAAAATTCAAAATTACAAAAAGTAAAATTGAAGAGGGGGGGTACTTGTCTACGGATAATGAGAGAACGCATAAAGGAAACACATATATCTCTATGAACGGGGCACAAAATAAAAATATAAATCTTAACAAAAAAGATATAAAAGACTCAGCAGAAGATAGGGCTGAGCATAAAATAAAATATAATAAAGAGGGATCAGCAGAAAGTAAGACTGAAGTACTGAAAGACACAGAAAAAGGTAAGACTGAAATACCAAAAGACTCAGCAATGAATAAGACTGAGCGTAAAATAAAATATAATAAAGAGGGATCAGCAGAAAATAAGACTGACCACACAAAAGAAACAATTTTTACTATTAAGCCCCTTTCAGAACAAATAATAGAGGTCCCATGAGAAACTCCAAAAGACATAATCATTTAAAAAAACAAATAAACGCAAATGTCTACATAGCAGAAAATATAGCCCGACCAAATCAGAACAAAATAAGAATCCTGGCAATAAACACAAGTGAAGAAGAGCTAAAGGTTAATACAAACGACAAAAACCTGCAATGGGAAGACTTAGAAAATTACAATATAATAACCCTAGACAAATTTAATATTCCTGTGAAACATAGATTGGTGATATTGGAATCTGTAATTAAGCTCAAACATTGCATTACAGAAGAGAAGGAGAGCATACTCAGAATCTGCAGAGAATATAACGATCTTTTTCTCCTAAAAGGAAACCACTTAACTCACACTAATGCGATGGAACACAAATTCATTACGGAAGCAACTAAACAACCTCTGTTTGTACGACCGCACAGACTGCCGAAAAGTCAGAAAAAGGAAATCATAATCAAGTGGACGAAATGCTTCAGGATAATTTAATAAGGCCTAGTTTCAGCCCTTGAAATTTTCCACTACTGCTTGTTCCTAAGAAAAGTGGAACTAATGGTGAAAAAAATGGCGAGTTGTGGTAGATTTTAGAAAATAAAACGAGCTAACTATTGGCGATTCATACCCATTGCCCAATAAAACAGACATATTAGATCAATTAGGAAAAGCTAAATACTTCAGCGCACTGGATTTAGCGAAAGGATTCCACCAGATTTTGGTCGACGAACAAGACAAAGGGAAAACCGCGTTCAGTACACCTTTTGGACATTACGAATACAATCACATGCTATTTGGGTTAAAAAACGCTCCCGCAACGTTCCAGAGACTAATGAATTAGTTCTCATGGGGCTACAAGGAATATAATGCTTCGTTTACGTTGACGATATAGTATTTTATGGACACAACCTTCTTGATTATAATAACAAACCCACTAAAATTCTAGATCGAATCCGCCAACACTATCTAAAATTACAACCAGAAAAATCTCACTTTGTCAGAAAAGAACTAACCTACTACATATAATCTATGAGGACGGTTTAAAACCCGATTCAGAAAAAATAAGAGCTGTTACAACCTTCCCACAACAAAAAAACGTGACAGGTATAAAATCATTCCTCGGTTTTGTTGGGTGTCACAGAACATTTATTTCCAACTTCGCCAAAACGGCAAAACCTCTAACCAACCTCTTGAAGAAAAATGTTACATTTAGTTGTGATGCATTTTGTGATGAGTCATTTGGGACCCTAGCCGGATTTCGCACAAGAATTCATAATCACTACTGATGCAAGCGACTTGGCGTTAGGAGCTGTACTATCACAGGGCACCATAGGGCAAGATAAGCCAATCTGTTTTATCAGTCGAACCCTAAATGATGCGGAGACCCGATATAATACTACCGATAAAGAATTGTTAGCAATTAATTTGCCGTTAAACAATTTGCCCATATATTTACGGAAAAAGATTAAATATATACTCCGATCATAAGCCCTTACAATGGTTAATGAATCTTAAGGATCCTACTTAGAGACTAGCCCGGTGGAGAACACTCTTAAGTGAATTTGAATACGAAATAATTTATAAGTCTGGCAAATCTAATGTAGTTGCTGACGCATTAATTCGTATAGAAACAAACAATAAGGTACTTGTAACAACCAGAAGTTAAACTAAAGTACAAGACCAAAACAATAAAACAGCGCAACCAACACAATCAGACCAATCCGAAGAAATGGAACCTCTCTCTCCCTTCAATATGTATGAAGAAAATAGGTCGATATACCACAATAAACGATCTGGATTAAAAACATTAATACTGCCTTTAATAGATTCAATTGAAGAAGAATTCTTAAAACAGAAAATGTCAGACTTCATTAAACGACGGATAGCAGAAATTTCCTCTTTCCAATTAGACAACAATACGGATCTCATCGTCACAGCTCTACCGGTACCATTTAGAAATTTGAAAGATCAAAATATCACAGAACTATGCTTGAATGACTTAAGAAGAAAACTTGTAGGACATAAATCCGCTGATTTCGCTACTAGAACAGACGACGAATCCAAAAATATTTTCAAAACCCTTCTTAAAAACACCTTTCAATCCTTTGAAGTGGACGTACACCTTTTTATAGACAAAAGAATATATTTAAAAAACGCGGACGACATTTCCAAAATACTGCATGAATATCATGATTCTCCATTTGGTGGACATCAAGGAGTAACACGGACAATAAAACGATTAAAACTGACTTATAACTGGCCCACCATTGCAAAAGATACTACCAAATACATTCGCAAATGCGATTCATGCCAAAGGAATAAACTATCCAGAAACACAAAAATTCTAATGAAAATCACGACCACAAGCAAAATTCCATTCGAGAGAATAGCTCTGGACATAGTAGGCCCACTTCCGGTTAGCCATGAAAATAATAAATATGTCCTAACTTTTCAAGCTGCCCTAACTAAATTCTCTGAAGCTATACCAATACCAAATGCAGAGGTAACAACCCCATACCATCCTCAAACCAACGGCACGTTGGAACGTAGCCACAGAACACTGGCCGAGTACCTCCGACACTACGTTAACCAGGATCCACTCACCTGAGATACTTGGTTGCCATATACTATGTTCGTGTATAATACTTAACCCCACAGCAGCACCGCATTTACACCCTATGAATTACTCTACGGATTTCCTCCACGGATACCCACCTCATTAAACAAAACACCTCAAATATCATACAATTAAGATAATTACACAAACAAACTAAAGGCGCGGTTACAGCATGGTTACCAAATAGCGAGAAATATCCTTTGCGAGAAAAAGGAAAAAGCTAAGCAATATTACGACAAAAACGCCAAGCCAAAATCATATAACGTAGGTGACAAAGTTTTAGTATAAAATCAGACTAAACAGAACAAGTTCTCCCCATTATGGGAAGGTCCTCACGAAATAGAATCAGAGGAAAACACAGTGGTGAAGATCAAAAACAAGTCCAAGTTAATCCATAGCAACAACCTCCAACTATTTCGGGAATGTCGAAACTATTTAAACACTCTCTACCCAAAAACTAAAAGACTTTACCATTAAAAGCCACAATACTCGATCAAACATTAATAACAATGTTTTTTATTCCCTCCCTTAATATATCAAGTTTCATCCCTACTAATAAAATAATCACTCTAGATAGTCTAGAAAAAACAGTACTAATAAGAAATTCGGCACCTCACGAACTAACCAAATTGTCTAAACGAATTGAGGAATTGAAAACAATCGAGAGTTATGATTTAAAATCCAATAACCAACATAACGTCCATCATTATGCTTTATTTTATTTTATAATTACTATCCTTATAACCGCGATCTCAATCAAAAAAAATATCAAGCGAAGAAACCAAACCAACGATTATCTCCACAAGAACCAAATACTACGGAAATGGCAACTAGTGAACAGACCAACGAAAACAAAGATCCGGAAACAGCTAGAATCGTTCTAAAAGTTTAAAAAATAAAAAATCAACCCATAAAAATTTTCATGTAAATTCTCTAATAACCAAAATTATACTGAATTCCACTATAAATGCTGAAATATAAAAACACACATGAAGCACTGAGTTAAGACATTCATTTAATGAAATAAATAAATCACACATTTTATGTGACATCTCCTAGAAGAGGTATATTCCTTGTATATCAGGTGGAAGAACGACTCGACACTCTCTCATCCACACAGACACCAACATATGGGGTAACATAAAAGTAATAAGACACTAAGGGATGGACATTCATTTGGTAATTGTCTATTCCCGTTGATCCACATCTGCAATCGATAAAACCGAAGGACAAACGATGGACGCCTCTTTAATTTAAGTATATATAGGTTAAGAAGTTGTTAAGTAACTCAGTCTTGATTTTGTGAAAAACACCGAGCAGGCTCATTAGGGAAAAAACAACCCATAAAAATTAAAATTTTTCATGTAAATTCTCTAATAGAAGATACATATTATGTTATTAAAATTTGAAGGAAATCGAGCTAATTTTTAAAAAATGTCGGGTCTCAGGGCCTGAAATTTTTTCAAAAAGTGTTGTTCATTGGAGATACACATGTGTATAAAATTCAAAGAAAATCGGATTAATTTTTTTAAAAATTTTGTATTGGGGCTCATGATCCCGGGGCCCGGGGTTTCCAAAATTTTTACAAAAATTGTTGTCCATCGGAGATACACATGTGTATAAAATTTGAAGAAAATCGGGTTAATTATTTTAAAAATTTGTATGGTGCCTCATGACCCCGGGGTCCTCAATATTTTTACAAAAAGTGTTGTCAAAAATTTTTAGAAAAAGTGTTATTCGTCGGAGTTACAAATGTGTATAAAATTTGAAGAAAATCGGATTAATTTTTAATTTAAACTTGTATGAGCACCCACGGCCCCGGCGTCTATATAGGACCCCATGATCCTGGTGCCCGGGGTCTCCAAAATTTTTTACAAAAAGTGTTGTCCATCGGAGATACACATGTGTATAAAATTTGAAGAAAATCGGGTTAATTTTTTAAAAAATTTTGTATAGGGCCTCATGACCCCGGGGCATCACTATCCCGGGCCCGGGGTCTCCAAAATTTTTATAGTGTTGTGCATCGGGGATACACATGTATTTTTGTTTTGTTTTTTATAATTCGCGCACGCAAAAAGGGGTTCGCACCAAGCAATATGCTTGGCACAGCGTGGGCGTTAAGGAAAAGGAGAAGAAGATAGGAGATGTCTATGAGCTTGTGTCTTTAATGTCCGTGGATCATAGTGTTGTGGAAAGACAGAGCTTGGCAGATCATTCCACATACGTGTTGTACGGCTGAAGAACGAATCCCTGAACTTAACTGTACGTCCGAAGATGGGCTTAAGGGTAAACTGATGTTAATTTAGAGCGCCACGAGTATTGCGGTTGAATACAAGGAGAGGTGGCATGCAACTGGCTATTTCTCTTGAGCACCGCTGGTGGAAGAAGCGATAAAACAGTGATAAGCAGGAGACGTTCCTGCGGTGATTAAGCGAATCAATTGATTTCGTAATATTTTCGTGACTGTTAAGTTTTATCACACGGTTTTGTATTCTATCTAGTTGATGCAATGTGGTTTTAGGCGCACCAGACCAGAATAAAAGCCTTGTAGATAGTATCCAGGTCAGAGGGAGTGAAGAGTTTCTTGCACCGGGTTAGAAAACCTAAACATTTCGCAGCATTTTTGGCGACGGTAAATATGTGGTCATTCCAACGAAGCTTGTCGTTGACGCACATACCGAGAATTGCGAGATTTTCAGTTTCCTCGATGCAAGTGCCATTCATGGATAATGGCATATGGTTTAGGATTCGCTTGGACGACAGGAGACAGCATTGGGTTTTGGAAGCGTTAAATTCTACTCGATTGTTTTCTCCCCATTTTATTATGCTGTCTAGGTCAGAATTTAACGTGCTTAACATACGAAGTTGTTTGAGTTCCACATGAGATGTGGAGGGACGTTCCTCAAACTTATATGAGAAGCTGTGAGTGCTGTCGTCAGCGAAAGAGTGAATTGGATTAGAAGTCACAGATAAGAGATCATTAATAAAAATGAGAAAGAGTGTCGGGGACAAAACAGAGCCCTGGGGAACGCCAGCATTTATGTAGTGTAATTCAGACTTGAATCCGTCCAAAACAACTTGAATTGAGCGGTCCAAAGATAGCTTCTAATCCAATGAAGCAGTTTATCATCAACACCAAAGGCACGCATTTTTGACAAAAGAGCTTGATGTCAAACTCTGTCAAATGCCTTAGAAATATCGAGTGCAACAGCTTTGCTTTCACCAAATTGATGCAAAGACCAGTTCCACTGTTCGGTTAGATATACCATCAAATCACCAGTGGAACGTTGCCAACGAAATCCGTACTGCCGGTCACTAAGGATTTCATTGGTTTCAAGATATTTCATGAGCTGAAAATTTATCAGCGTTTCCTTGACCTTGGAAAGAATGGATGTAAGTGCTATGGGTCGGTATGAAGAAGGAGACGACGGCTCGCCTTTTTTGGGTATGGGCTGGACAAAGGCTGTTTTCCAGCTTCTGGGGAAGAGTCCAGAAGAATAGGATAGATGGAAAAGCTTACGCAATGGTAATGCCAGCTTGGAAGAACACCTCTTCAGAACTAATGGGGAAATACCATCTGGACCAGCGGACTGCAGTGGACTCTAGCAACTGCACGAGCACGAGTACGAGTACATATATAAAAAAAATTCAAGAAAATCGGTAAATTTTGTAAAATATTTGTATGGGAGCGCCCCGACCACCAGGCCCGAGGGGCCCCAAATTTTAATAGTTATATTCTTGTCATAGGAGAAATGCATGTGTTCAAAATTTCAATAAAATAGGACTTTGGGAAGTGGGTTAAAAATTGATCGCAGGATTCCACGACAAACAAACCCACAAATCCACAAACAAACACACGGGCACGCAAAGTTAATATAGAGAATTTCAAAAATAAAGTTTTAATATTTAAAAAAAAATTTAAATTTCTTAAGTGTTTTCCTTCTTAAGTGTTTCCCTTTTGAACAATTTAACTAGCGCCCGAGCAGGGACTTAACAAAATCAGTGAAATAAGTTATATTAAATAAATTGTTAATAATTAACTTCAGTGATTAAACGCAGGCAAACCCTAACCGTATCAAAAGTAACGAAATTAAAACTTGTAAGTTAAGTACAAAATTAAAATAGAACAAAGTATTCTATCACCGTTGGAAAGGTTAATATAAAATTAACTTAACGATCTAAATCGTAGAGCGTAAAGCACTTTATGCTGTAGAACCATCAAAGGTTAATTGATCAAGAGAAGTAGATCCCTGAGAGATCGAAAATCCGATAAGACCCCAGAAGTAAGTCAACACAATAGAAGCAGAAACTCCAAAAGGATCAGTAAGAATATATTATAATAAGTGAATAATTTAAGCGATTAGCACATAGGTATATTTAGAAGTAATTTTTTTTAAGAAGAATTAAATAAATTAAAACGACATAAAATAAACACAGAGGAAATGTCAGATTTTATAAAGCGGGTGGTATCAGATGCCACTAATGATTTAAACTGCAAATTGAAGAGTTAACTAGGGGCTTAGAAAATTTAAGACGTAAGATTTAGTTCGATACATCACAATTAACCCACATATTCTGGGAGGTGAACCTTTAGACGTAGTTAAATGTTTACCACAATTTGATGGCTCTAGCTACGTGAGCTGGCGTACAGCCGTGCAAAACTGTATGAAGATATACGACCCAGTGAAAGGCGGCAGTAGATTCTATTCAGTTACGAATATAATTAGGAATAAAATAATAGGATCCACAAATGACATACTAACTTCTCACGGAACTCCGTTAAATATTGACGCAATTGTAGGTAGATTAGATTTAAGATATGAAGATAAGCGACCAATTTACATGCTTCGAATTAACATCGCTAAGACAAGGTAAACAAAACCTACAGGAGTTTTATGATCAAGTAAATAAAACCCTCACCTTAATCATAAATAAAACAATAATGACTTACGGAAAAGCCGAAACAAGTTGCTTAATAAATGTTCCTAGATCTGATGCTCTGAGAACATTTGTCTTAGGTCTAAGGCAACCAACGTCACATGTAATTTTCTCATTAAATCCAAGTGATTTACCAAATGCACTAGCTCGCGCACAGGATATAGAGATTAATATGGTACAGTTTAGAGATAATTTACCAAACACCCACAGGACATTACCTATAGTTCCTAGATTCAATCAAGAAGGAATAAATAATAATGTGACTCCGCTCCGTATAGTACCAAGAACATCTCATTATCAAGGCACACGTTTGCGCAGAACAATCCACAGAAAATGGATATTCAAATCAGCGGACAATTTAGGAGGGAAACCAAAAGTCATCAAAACCAGAATAGGTCTTATAATATTTCACGGCATTATAAGAATTATAGCAATAATAACGAAAGTCGTAATTACCAAAATAACTATAACCAAAACAATCCGTTTAAAAGAGGAAGAGCTAACAGCGATCAAATAGCTATAAAAGCTCCACGTTTAAACTATTTAAATTAAAGTGAAGATTTTTTTAGAATAAGGCACAACCTGCCTTGCATCCATAACACACACAACAAGTCAGGTCGTATATTTAAATATTCTCATTGATACAAGGCCGACCCATAATTATGTCAAACCCAACAGTGAGATGCACACGAAAACGTTAGAAGTTAAGTCCCAAGTAAAAAGCGTTCATGGAACCACTATAATCCATGAACATCAAGAAATAAATTTATTAGGTATTAAAGATAAGTATTACGTACTTATTTTCTCTAATATTCGTCGTACAGAGTACGTAATATTAGGAGTTAAAACATTAAAGAAAATAAATGGAGTAATTAACATAGGTCAAGGAACGTTAGAATAGTACCCCTTATTTTCGACGACACCTGCTTATTACTCTTAACATAGAAAGTAATTAAGAAGACACATCATAAGATTGAAAGAATTATTAAAGAAAAATCAAGGTATATTTACACGACAACCTAATTATCTTCCATTCAACACAAATGTTGAATGCGATATTCCCACCGCACATGAGGACCCGATATGGGCAAAACAATATCCGTATCCTCAGAGTGTTTATCAGTTCATTAATTCCGAAATTAAGAGTATGTTAGAGAACGGTGTAATCCGTACCAGCAGATCAGCTTACAACAATCCTATATGGTTGGTAGACAAAAAGGGAGTTAATGAAGATGGAACAAAAAAGCTTAGATTAGTCGTAGATTTTAAAAAGCTTAATCATCATCACCATATTTGGCAAAATGTCTCTCCACCGGTCCAGATTTCGAGCCGATGTCATCCAGTTTGGCATCCCTACACTCTGGGCATCCTGGTCTACGCCATCCTTACAGCGTAGGCTTGGCCGGCCTCGCTGTCGTGTTCCATAAATCATACCGCAAAAGACTTTCCGAGCAGGATCCTTTTCGCTCATGCGAGCTAGGTGTTCTGCCCACCGGAGCTTACCGAGCTTAATTTTATTCACGATGTCGACATCGCGGTAACGCTCGTAGATCTCATCATTATAGAGTCTCCGAAATCGTCCTTCCTCACATACGGGGCCAACAATTCTCCGTAAGACTTTTCTCTCGAACGCGGCTGAGAGGTGAGAATGCTTTTTGCTAAGCACCCAAGTCTCGGATCCATATGTAAGTATTGGTATGACCATTGTCTTATATATCAGCAGCTTGGATGTTGTGGAAGTTCCTGGATTTGAAGAGTCTTGACAGACTATAGTAGGCTTTGCACTACTTCAAATTCGCGCTCCACTATTTGAATTGAGGAATCATGTACGTACGATGAGCATTTAGAGCTCCACGAGTATTGCGGATATTCAAGGAGAGGTGGCATGCAGCTGGCTATTTCTCTTGAGCACCGCTGGTAGAAGAAGCGATAAAACAGCAACAAGCAAGAAACGTTCCTGTGGTGTTAAAGCGAATCTATTGATTTCGCTATATTTTCGTCACCGATAAGTTTTATCGCGCGGTTTTGTATCTATTTAGCTGATGCAAAGTAGTCTTAGGTGCACAAGACCAGATATGGCAATTGTACTCAAGTTTTGGGCGAATAAAAGCCTTGTATATGGTAGCCAGATCATGGGATGGCATGGGATTTAGGATCGCTTGAACGACAGGAGACAACATTGGGTTTTGGAAGCGTTAAATTCTACTCGATTGATTTCTTCCCATTGGATTAGAAGTCACAGATAAGAGATCAATAATAAAATTGAGGAAGAGAGTCGGGGACAAAACAGAGCCTTGGGGAACGCCAGCTTTTAAGTAATGAACTTTAGACTTGAAACCGGCTAAAACAACTTGAATTGAGCGGTCCAAAAGATAACTTCTAATCCAATGAATCAGTTTTTCTTTGACTCCATAAGCACGCATTTTAGACAAAAGAGCTTGATGCCAAACTCTGTCAAATGCCTCAGAAATATCGAGTGCAACAGATTTGCTTTCTCTAGCAAATCAAATCACCAGTAGAACGTTGCCCACGAAATCCATACTGCCGGTCACTAAGGATCGCGTTGTTTTCAAGATATTTCTTAAGCTGGTAATTGATCAGCGTTTCATGACCAGCGTTACATGAGAATGGATGTAAGTGCTATGGGTCGGTACGAAGAAGGACACGACGGCTCGCCTTTTTTGGGTATGGGCTGGACAAATGCTGTTTTCCAACTTCTCGGGAAGAGTCCAGAAGAATAGGATAGATAGAAAAGCTTACGCAATGATAATGCCAGCTTGGAAGAACACCTCTTCAGAACTAATGGGGAAATACCATCTGGCCCAGCGGATTTGTGAGTGTTGAGATCGTTTAAAACTCTATGGAATGAATATCTGTCACATAGAGTGTTCAAAACTCTGAGGTGCAGGAGGCAGCAATGCACAATCTGGAAGCATGGAGCTAGCTGCGAAATGCGTAGCAAACAGATTGGCTTGTCTGTAGAGCTGACAACTGGAATGCCATTATAACTGAGCGTTGGAATCGACTACGAGGTTGTATTTTTGATTCTTTTCACGAAAGACCAGAAATGTTTACTACCTTTGGGACATTGTAGTATTTTTTGCCTTAATTTTTGGTCGTAGGCGAATTTGACTCGCATTGCAATCATTTCTTGCTCGTTTAAACTTTTTTCGGTTTTCCTCGGTAGGGTTTGCTTTGTAAAACCGAAAGCATACCTCTCCAGGATCAACATGCAAAGTCCTCGAATTGAAAATAAGTTTTGCAAATAAGTTAGTAAGTCAACTCACAATGGCAAGAACCAAACGAGGGATTGATGAAATAGGGAAACTGATCACGAAGATCAAATAAATATAGGAACCAAATTGAAAGAATTGATAATTTCTAATAACAAACAGTTCGAAGTTAGCTCAAAATTATTTAAATCAATACAAGAAATTGCAAACGGAGAGTATCACGATAAGGTCGAACAAAACTATCTGTTAATAAGTCATATTATAACAGAACTAACGGAAGTAGTCAATACCATTAATTTAAGTAAAAATAACATATTAAATACTATTATATTTAGTCAAGAGGAAATAAACGAAATTATAAATATAGAACCTTAAGAAATATTATTAATCGATGTACTTGATGCTTCTGATTTTCACGTTATTCAAACTTAAGACATAATTGTAACTTATGTAAAATATTCAATCATAAATGGTATAGGAAAACATTTTAGAACATTTAGCGTACAGACACCAGATGGGAAACTTGTTAATCCGACTGATGTAACATTATATATGAATTCATACACCACCAACAATTGTAAACAAGAATTAAATATTAAAATATGTGAATACATGAATGAACAAAATTGTTTAACAAATATATTAAATAAAAATAAATCAAATTGTACTAAAATATTGGAAAGAAATCAAACTATATTAATATTATTAATCATAATCATATCGTAACCTCTAGCGAATTATTTATCAATCATCATCATATTTGGCTCTACAACCGGGGTCCGGTTCTGGCCTCCCGCAAAAAGTCTCTCCACCGGTCCCGATTTCGAGCCGATGTCATCCAGTTTGGCATCCCTAAACTCTGGGCGTCCTGGTCTACGCCATCCTTCCAACGTAGGCTTGGCCGGCCTCGCTGTCGTGTTCCATAAATCCTTCCGCAAAGGACTTTCCGAGCAGGATCCTCTTCGCTCATGCGAGCTAGTTGTCCTGCCCACCGGAGCCTACCAAGCTTAATTTTCTTCACGATGTCGACATCGCGGTAACGCTCGTAGATCTCATCATTATAGAGTCTCCGGAATCGTCCTTCCTCACATACGGGGCCAACAATTCTCCGTAAGACTTTTCTCTCGAACGCGGCTAAGAGGTCAGAATCCTTTTTGCTAAGCACCCAAGTCTCGGATCCATATGTAAGTACTGGTATGCCCTTGTCTTATATATCAGCAGCATTGATGTTATGGTTAAGTTCCTGGATTTAAAGAGTCTTGACAGGCTATAGTAGGCTTTGTTGGCTTTAAGCAACCGTGCGCGTATTTCTGGTTCCATGCTGTTATCGGCTGCTATAGTTGACCCGAGAAAGTTAAAGGATTGCACTACTTCAAATTCGCGCTCCACTATCTGAATTGAGGGACCAATGTTGGATCTTCTACTCGCAGACGTGGCCACCATGTACTTTGTTTTGCTCTAATTTATGTGCAGCCCCAGAATTCGTGCCGCCTGCTCTATCTGGATGAAAGCTTCCTGTACAGCTCTTTGGTTTCTACCAACGATGTCAATATCGTCTGCGTAAGCCAGTATCTGAATGGACTTATATAGGATTGTTCCTCTCGCCGTTACGTCAGAGTCTGGGATCACTTTCTCCAACGCCAGGTTGAAGAGGACGCAGGCCAGTCCATCCCCTTGACGGAGCCCGTTATAGATGTTGAATGGGCTTGATAGTGATCCGGATATTTTTACTTGGCTTATAACATTGGTCATGGTCAACCTACATAGTCGTGTCAGTTTATTTGGGACGCCGAATTCTCTCATGGCTTTATAAAGTTCTACTCTGGCTATGCTATCATAGGTGGCTTTAAAGTCTATAAAAAGATGGTGTAGTGAGTTTTGAAACTCTAGACTTTTTTCCATCACCTGCCTTAGGGTGTAAATCTGATCAGTTGTTGATTTGCCTGGGATGAAGCCACACTGGTATGGACCAATGATGACTTTAGCGAATGGGGCTATCCTGTCTTGAAGGATAGAGGAGAAAATCTTATACGTGGTACTCAACAACGTTATACCGCGATAATTGCTGCATTTTGTGATATCTCCCTTCTTATGTATGGGGCACAGGATGCCTCTTCGCCAGTCTTCTGGCATAAATTCTTCTTCCCATACTTGCACTATTATTTCATGAATTGCTTGGTGTAATGTGGGGCCTCCTATTTTTATCAGTTCCGCTGGGATCCCATCAGATCCCGGGGCCTTATTATTTTTGAGCCGATTTATCGCTCTGCTAACTTCGACTATGCTTGGTGGATGCAGCATAGTATGTTATTTGGTCATTGGTGGATCCTCCAATTCCTCAGTTAGATGGCCATTTAGCAACTCATGAAAGTGATCTTCCCATCGCTCTAAGATGCCTTTAAGATCGGCGATCAGATTACCCTCTTTGTCTTTGCAGTATGTGCAACGCGGTGTATATTGCGTCATACCGCGGACTATTCGGTAGAACTTTCGCGCCTGGTGCGTTCCTTACTCTCTGTACTGTTCCATTTCATGGACGAGATTCTTCTCCCAAGCTGCTTTCTTTCGCCGGTAAACTGTTTTTTTATATCTTCTGAGCTCTTTATATTCATCTTCGCGTGCCCGCGTTCTATGAGATTGTTGCATTGCTCGGTACGCAACATTCTTACGTTCAGTCGCTAGCTTACATTCGTCATCGAATCAGTCGTTTCGATCTCTACGACTACTGCCTAAGATGGAGTCAGCAGTACTAATGACAGGATTCTTAAGGCGTGTCCATTTCTCTTCTACGCCCGACATCTCAGCCCCAGGACTTACTCTCCCTGCATTTAGGGCGAGTCCTATCGCTTGACCGTAGTTGTTTCTGGTCTCTTCATTGCGAAGGGCAGCCGTGTTGACTCGAATCTGATTCGCGGATGCAGTCTTCCGTGATGATGCAATCCGCGCTCGGAGCACCATACCAACAAGATAGTGGTCCGAGTCGACGTTGGCACCTCGGTACGTTCGTACCGTCATCAGGTTCGGGTTGTGGTGGCGGTCTATCAACACGTGGTCTATCTGGTTGCGAGTGGCTCCATCGGGAGATACCCAGGTGGCTTTGTGGATATTTTTACGCGCAAACCTTGTACTCGCAACGACCAAATTATTGCTTGCTGCCATCTCTATGACTCGTTGTCCATTGTCAGTGTTCTCGTGTAAGCTATGGGTGCCAATGTACTGCCTGAATACTGGCTCCCTACCTATTTAGCAAACTTGGAATCTTCGATAGATAAACATACAAAATTAAACCAAGATTCTGACTCTACGATTGTTAAATATATTAAATCAGATAATGAATTGTTAAAATTTACCAATGTAGACTATATACTACCCTATGTATATGTAAAGGAACACCCGGTATTTATATAGTAATCATTTTGTCAGCATATAACATATAAAATAATTGTCGTATGCAAAGTAAGGAGACAACAGAGAGATCATCGAAATTTTGAACTTCTACTTGAACACACAAACCGCAATTCAGATTATAACGTTGGGGCAAATGTCTTCCGGCGGATGGAGGAGTTAAAACATTCATTTAACGAAATAAATAAACCACACATTTTATGTGACATCTCCTAGAAGAGGTATATTCCTTTTGTGGGAATCTCAAGTGGAAGAACGACGCGACACTGCAACCTAAATTTAATACGACACCAAGGGATGGACATTCACTTGGTTACTATCCATTCCCGTTGGTCCACATCTGCAATCGATAAAACCGAATGACAAACGATGGACGACTCTTTAGTTTAAGTATATATAGATTAAGAAATTGTTAAGTAACTCAGTCTTGATTTTGTGAGCAGATCGGCTCATTAGGAAAAAATAAGGTTTTAATATTTTAAAAGAAATAAATTTTTAAATTTATTTTCCTTTTTAATTGTTTCCCTTTGGAACAATTTTACTCACTGCAACCCAACACCAACAACAACAACAACAACAACAACAACAACAACAACCCCAACCGTAAAGCAAGCAGTGCTGCCCACAGCGCAGCGCACACAGAACACAGTCATTATAGTATGAAATGATCTGATGCCGGGAAAAAAAACTTGTATGGGAGCCCCAGATCCCGCGGCCTGATCACTTTCAAATTTTAATAGATATTACTGTCACCGGAAGTATACCTGTGTGCAAAATTTCGATAAATTCTGGCTTTGGGAAGTGGGTTAAAAATTGATCACAAGATCTGACCAGCCAGCCAGCCAGTCCGCCAGCCACGGGAACGCGATGTTAATATAGAGTGTGTGTGTGCAAAGCTTGAACCGGGTTAATTAGAAAAAATTAATATTAGAGCCCCCTTCACTTCAATTTTTTTTTCAAAAACTGTTCTCACCGGAGATACACATGTGTAAAAAAATTTTGTATGGGAAAAAAATTCAAATCAAAAACTTAAAAATTTTTACAAAAATTTCGGTCTATCGGAGATACACATACGTTTAAAATTTAAAGTAAATCGGGCTAATTTAAAAAAAAAATGTATGGCTCCGGCCCCGGGGCTCAGGACCCTTTGGGTTCAAAAATTTTACAAAAAATTTTGTCCATCGGGATAAACATCCGAGATACACATGTGTATAAAATGTTACCAAAATCGGGTTAATTTTTATTTTAAATTTGTATGAAATTAATATTTTTAGAAAGAACTTTCTTTATTTTTTAAATTTTTTTTTTTAAAAAATTTGTTTTACAATTGTTCTAAAATACTATAGATACACGAGCTAATGTATGTTGTAATTCAGTCTAGAGACTAATTTATCTTAAAAGCCTAATAGTATGCAACGTTAAATGTGGGTCTTTCATTCATTAGCGATAGGTCTTTCAGTCATAAGCTATTTCTGAAATAGACTGAAAAACCGCATTTAACTTTGCAAACCTTTGGGCTTAAAAAATTGATAGTGATGCGTAGATTTATTACTTTTCTCAGTTTCGTCAGGGGTAGTAACCTCTATGAGTGAAAAAATTAGCAGTCACAAACCGAGCGCTAATCAATCGTTTTAAATTTTTTCCTATCAAATTTTGACTGCTAGAAGCCGAGTTATACGACACGACAAACAAACGTACACACGATCGCTGGAAAAATTTTCATGTCCTCTGAATATAAGCTTCGCCCTTCGGGTTCGCAATCATAAATTTTATTATATTAATGGACGTTTTATCCTAAATATAATTTATAAACAATTAAAATTAATATTTTGGATTTTTTCAGGTCTACCTCCAGATATACTGATCTTGAAAAACGAAAAAAAAAAAATTCTTCGACATCTTTTAACTTTGTGTCCATTCCAAATACAATTAAACTAAGCATGCTAAACAGTGGTTTACTTTCATTTGGTGAGTAAAATTTATTTGTTGTCTACACTAGCGCAGGGGTCACTACGGATCAATTTATTCAAATGCAATAGGTGCAGTGCTGTTTGTCCAACATAGGCACGTGGTGCACACTTTGCTATAAATAATTATCAAAAGAAAGCATAGTTTGTATCTGCTTACATATTCAACACCATTCAACTTAGCGACCCCAAAAACAATGGAAACGACACTAATATCTGTCCGCCCCTCAGTTATCGACCTTATCCCCCTAGAGTTGTCTTACCATCACCGTTCAACTCAGCTACCCCGAAAACCACAGAATCGACACAAATATCGGGCACCCCCATTACCCTCAGTTATCGACAACATCCCCCTAGAGCTGTCTTACCATCACCTGAATGGTGACCCCGAAAACCGAAACCATAGAATCGACACTAATATTGGAACCCCCCCCCCCCCCGTTCTCAGTTATCGACCCGATCCCGGTAGAGCTGTCTTACCATCACTATTCAACTCAGCGGCCCCGAAAACCATAGAATTGACACTAATATCGGACACCCCCCTCGTCAATTATCGACCCCATCCCCTAGAGCTGTCTTAGCATCACCATAGAATCGATACTAAGATCGCCCCCCACCCCCACCCTCCCCTCAGTTATAGACCCCAACCCCCTAAGTTGTCTTACCATCACCATGCAACTCCGCGACCCAGAGTTAGTTAGGCACAAAATATACAAATATACAAATATACAAATATACAAATATACAAATATACAAATATACAAATATACAAATATACAAATATACAAATATACAAATATACAAATATACAAATATACAAATATACAAATAAACAAATATACAAATATACAAATATACAAATATACAAATATACAAATATACAAATATACAAATATACAAATATACAAATATACAAATATACAAATATACAAATATACAAATATACAAATATACAAATATACAAATATACAAATATACAAATATACAAATATACAAATATACAAATATACAAATATACAAATATACAAATATACAAATATACAAATATACAAATATACAAATATACAAATATACAAATATACAAATATACAAATATACAAATGTACAAATGTACAAATGTACAAATATACAAATATACAAATATACAAATATACAAATATACAAATATACATATATACAAATATACAAATATACAAATATACAAATATACAAATATACAAATATACAAATATACAAATATACAAATATACAAATATACAAATATACAAATATACAAATATACAAATATACAAATATACAAATATACAAATATACAAATATACAAATATACAAATATACAAATATACAAATATACAAATATACAAATATACAAATATACAAATATACAAATATACAAATATACAAATATACAAATATACAAATATACAAATATACAAATATACAAATATACAAATATACAAATATACAAATATACAAATATACAAATATGCAAATATACAAATATACAAATATACAAATATACAAATATACAAATATACAAATATACAAATATACAAATATACAAATATACAAATATACAAATATACAAATATACAAATATACAAATATTCAAATATACAAATATACAAACATACAAATAAACAAATATACAAATATACAAATATACAAATATACAAATATACAAATATACAAATATACAAATATACAAATATACAAATATACAAATATACAAATATACAAATATACAAATATACAAATATACAAATATACAAATATACAAATATACAAATATACAAATATACAAATATACAAATATACAAATATACAAATATACAAATATACAAATATACAAATATACAAATATACAAATATACAAATATACAAATATACAAATATACAAATATACAAATATACAAATATACAAATATACAAATATACAAATATACAAATATACAAATATACAAATATACAAATATACAAATATACAAATATACAAATATACAAATATACAAATATACAAATATACAAATATACAAATATACAAATATACAAATATACAAATATACAAATATACAAATATACAAATATACAAATATACAAATATACAAATATACAAATATACAAATATACAAATATACAAATATACAAATATACAAATATACAAATATACAAATATACAAATATACAAATATACAAATATACAAATATACAAATATACAAATATACAAATATACAAATATACAAATATACAAATATACAAATATACAAATATACAAATATACAAATATACAAATATACAAATATACAAATATACAAATATACAAATATACAAATATACAAATATACAAATATACAAATATACAAATATACAAATATACAAATATACAAATATACAAATATTAAAATATTAAAATATACAAATATACAAATATACAAATATACAAATATACAAATATACAAATATACAAATATACAAATATACAAATATACAAATATACAAATATACAAATATACAAATATACAAATATACAAATATACAAATATACAAATATACAAATATACAAATATACAAATATACAAATATACAAATATACAAATATACAAATATACAAATATACAAATATACAAATATACAAATATACAAATATACAAATATACAAATATACAAATATACAAATATTAAAATATTAAAATATACAAATATACAAATATACAAATATACAAATATACAAATATACAAATATACAAATATACAAATATACAAATATACAAATATACAAATATACAAATATACAAATATACAAATATACAAATATACAAATATACAAATATACAAATATACAAATATACAAATATACAAATATACAAATATACAAATATACAAATATACAAATATACAAATATTAAAATATACAAATATACAATTATTTTAATTAAAAAATTGGATCGACAAAGCCACCTGCTTATGAACAGTCACTTCAAAATCCACGAGAACTACAATCAATAAATGAATTCTTAGGATTTTTGAATAATCGATTTAAGGCATTAGAAGCAGTCGGAGGAAAGGACAAAACCAAGTATCCTCCGTGGCGACATCCAAAAATAATAAAGGGTCATCCATTTTACTACTGCGAAAAATTCCTTAAAATGTCAGCAGTTGAAAGGCTCAAATGGATCCAAAAACGAAACCTATGCGTCAATTATTTTAAGGCAGACCACACTGCAAAATCATGCCCAGGACGATGTTGTACTATATGTTCAGGAAAACATAATTCCTTATTGCATCTAGGAAAACCAATTACATTGTCGCAGGATAGGAAGTCTCAAGATGACCAACAAAAATCAAAACAATCAAACGAGAGTGCTCTACATGAGAGCACTCTACCGACAAATATTGCTACCGTTAATCAAGAAAGTATTCAGCAACGATACATTCTTCTGGCCACAGCCAAGGTTTTAATCAATGCAAAGAACGGGAAAACATGTGAAGCTCGGGCCATTTTAGATTCCGGCTCTCAGATCAATTTAATAAGGGTTAGGCTTCTTCGACGATAAGCCGTTTCACCAACAACACCATCACTTCGTATTGAGAGCTTTGGTAGAAGCGCAAGAAACACAACGAAACGAATCAACATTGAACTATAATCAAGAGTGGGAAAGTTCACATGCAGGCTGGAAGCCTTTATTCTCCCTAACATTGTATCACCTCAGCCAACACAAAACCTGAATACCGAAACCTGAATGCCAATGAGGACAAATGTCCTCAGCAGAAAAATTCTGCGAGACCCACTTCGCTCAAAACGTGTCAAAAACTGATACCGGCCGTTTCATCGTCAGACTACCATTACGCGAAAATGGCTCAACATTAGGAGATTCCAGGCAATTAGCTATGAATCGTTTTCTATCATTGGAAAGACGTCTTTACAAGAACCCGAAACTACGAGATGATTATGTAAAGTTTATGGCCGAATATGAATCTCTCAAGCACATCGAGGAGATAAAACTGGACATCATTGATGGCCCACACTTCTTCATTCCGCACCTGGGACCTACGATACAAAGCGAATTATTCTCAATACTACTTCGATTCCGTCTACACAAGTACTACTACTACTACACAGCTGATATAAAGAAGATGTACAGACAGATAATTATCCACGAAGAAGACCAAGGTTATCAACTGATCATGTGGAGAACGCAGTCAACAGAGGAGATAAAATACTTCAAATTAAAAACCGTTACCTATGGAACATCTTCAGCCCCTATTTAACAACCAAATGCTTACAATACTTAGCAACCCAAAATAAGATAACACAGCCAGATTCTCATTCTTTAAAACGATTTCTATGTGGATGACTGCAATAGGGGAGCGGATAGACTTCCTCTGGCAATTGAAGCTCATAAACAAGTGACTTTACTGCTAAACGGAGCCGGATTCAAACTTCGAAAATGGTCCATCATTGCTTAAAGATATTCCCGCTGCGGACCAAGAGATCAGTCTTGATTTTAGCGAATCCATAAACTGCACAATCAAAACTTTTGGTCTGATTTGGCCACCAAAATCCGACCAATTGTGGGGAAGAGCCCAAATAGGCAACGTTGCCTTAATTGCGAAACGATCAGTCAGTTCAGATCTTGCATGTATCTTTGACCCGCTAGGAATCTTTGGCCCAGTGGTCGTTAAGGCGAAAATATCTATGCAGCAGCTCGGTCACCTAAAACTTGATTGGGACGACGAATTACCCAAACACCTAAGTGAAGAATGGAAAGCATTTAGGAACAGCATATCAACACTGAATCATGCAAGTGTCTCTAGACATGTCTTCAAACATAATAACCCAACGTACGTACAAATCCACACCTTTGTGGACGCATCGGAACAATCTTATGGGGGAGCGGTATATCTACGGTCAACATATAAGGATCGAACGATAGTCGTCAGACTACTCTGCGCTAAATCACGCATAGCTCCACTAAAAAGGCAGACTGTTTCGCGACTTGAACTGTGCGCTGCAGTCTTAGGAGCTGAACTCACAACCAGAGTCAAAGGTGACTTAAGCTTCCAAAATATTCCAACATATTTCGGGACGGATTCACAAATCGTAATTTCGTGGATCAACTCAGCATCATCATCTTTCCATACGTTCGTTGCAAATCGAATTGCAAAAATTCAAGAATTTTCCTTGGCAACACCATCCGACTTAGAAAGAAATAAACAACTCATAAAAATTAAAATTGTTCATGTAAATTCTCTAATAGGAGAAACATATGTGTGCAAAGTTTGAACCGGGTTAATTTGGAACAAAATAATATTAGAGCCCCCCTTCACTTAAATTTTTTTTCAAAAACTGTTCTCACCGGAGATCGGAGATACACTTGTGTAAAAAAAATTTGAATGGGAAAAATTCAAATCAAAAACTCAAAAATGTTTACAAAAAGATCGGTTTATCGGAGATACACATATGCTTAAAATTTAAAGTAAATTGGGGTAATTTTAAAAAAGAAAACTTTATGGTCCCGCCCCCAAACCTTAGGGCCCATTCGCTCCAAAAATTTAACAAAAACTTTTATCCATTAGGATAAATATATGATTAAACCCCTCCCTCCCCACCCCTCGGACCACAGGGCGAATTTGCTCAAAAAATGTCCAAAAAGTTTTGTCCATCAGAGAAACATATGTGTATAAAATTTTACCAAAATGGGGTTAATTTTTATTTTAAATTTGTATGAGGTCCCACGACCCCAGGGCCCGGCGTCTGTAAAATTTGCACAATAATTGTTGTTTAGCTGAGATACACACATGTACAAAATATGAAGAAAGTCGGGTTGATTTTTTTAAAAAAATTTGTATGTGGTCCACAACCCCGGGCCCGGGGTCTCCAAAATTTTAACAAAAAGTGTTGTCCATCGGAGACAACAGCGTGTATAAAATTTGAAAAAATTCTGGTTAATTTTTTAAAAAAACTTGTTGGGGCCCCATGACCCTGGGGTCTCCAAATTTTTTACAAAAAGTGTTGTCTATCGGAGATACACGCGTATATAAAATTTGAAGAAAATCGGGTTAAGTTTTTTTAAAAAATTTGTTGGGGCCCCATGACCCTGTGACCCGGGGTATCCAAAATTTTTACAAAAAGTGTTGTCCATCGGAGATACATATGTGTATAATATTTAAAGAAAATCGGGTTAATTTTTAAAAATTTTATTTTAATAGAAACTTTTGTCTCCGGAAATAGACATGTGTGCAACATTTAAATCGGACTTTGGAAAGTGGGTTTAAAATTGATCGCAAGATTCCACGACAAACAGACCGACCGACCGATAGACAGACGTGCCACGGCCAAGCGAATTTAAAAATTAAAATTTATCTTGTAAATTCTCTGATCGGAGATTTAATTTTGTGGTGAAAACATATCAGCCACAGCGCACGGTTGATGCGACGTACACACAACGACGTACGAAGTACCACTAAAATTCTTTCTTTTGAGTGGAGTTAAGCTGTAGCAGTGTGAGTGCATAACCAGTTCTTCATATACTCGTAATATTGTACAAAACACAAATTAAGAATGCACTCACACAACTGAGTGTATAACACATTTCAGTTGCGGAACCATTCAGTTTTGTATAAAAATATTTGTTCTACTTCCTCTTGATATCTCTATACTCTCTGCTGCAACAATTGCTTGCGCTCATCAGCGCACACATAACACAGTCATTATAGTATGATATGATTTTTTGATGCCGCAAATGGGAAAATTTGTATGGGAGCCCCCGACCCAGGGGCCCGATCACTCCCAAATTTTTACAAAAAGTGTGTCCATCGAAGATACACATGCGTCCGAGGGCTCAGGTACCTTAATAGAAAGTATTGTCATGGAAAATACACATGTGTGCAAAATTTGAATAAAATCGGCCTTAGGAAGTGTGTTAAAAATTGATCAAATATTCTGCCAGCCACGGGCACGCGATGTTAATATAGAGAATTTAATAAAAACAACCCATAAAAATTATATTCTCTAATCGCAGAAATTGATATGGGAGCCCCTCGATCCTGGGTCATTTTTTATTTTTTTATTGTAGGAGAAAATAATCGAAAGAGACATTTGACATCAGATGTCAAATTTGAAAATGCTCAGATCATTTTATTCTGAGCACTTAGAGCACGCTCATACTCTGAGCAAATAAGAAACACGAGCATTTTTCTTGAGAACTCTTCGACTGCTCTGAACTAATGTATGAAAACGCCAAATGGCAGAATATTGTGAAACCTTGTTGTTCTATCTGTAAGTTGATATCGACAACAAAAAACGACATCAATAAAAATACAATTCAATTAAGCATAAATCTCGTTTCATTTGCTGGGTTCATTTGTGCGTGAGCTAAGATTTCTCTCTCTCTCCACCACCAAAACCAAGCAGCGCAGCCGACTGCGCAGCACACACCGCACACAGTCATTAAAGTACGACGGTATCTGATGCCACTATAAGATATTTAAAAAAATGTGTAAGGGCCTTGCGGCCGAACCCGAGGCCCGATCAGTACCAAATTTTGGAAAAAGTATTGTTTATTGGGTATACATATGTGCGTAAAATTTGAAAAAAATCGGGTAATTTTTATTTTAAATTTGTATGGGAGCTCCACGAACCCGGGCCCGATCACTTCCAAATTTTAAAAGAAAGTATTGTCACCGGAAATACACATGTGTACAAAATTTCAGGAAAATCGGGCTTTAGGAAGTGTGTGTGTGTGTACATTTTTAAACAGATGTGTTTCTCCGATCGACAAATCTTTTGCAAAATTTTTGAGACCCGAGTGGTGCCCATACACATTGTTTAAAAATTAGCCCGATTTCCTTCAAATTTTAAACACATAATTTGTGTCTCCTATTAGAGAATTTACAAGGAAACTTTTATGTGTTGTTTTTTTTTATTAATTAATTTAATGCTCACTTAACTTATAGTTGACAGTCTCCTACGCGTTTTTGTGAAAGAATTTTCGGGAGCGTGTTTTGAGGTTTTTGAGGGGATTTTGAGGTAGTTTTAACAGGGTCTTTAGTGTGATCTTGAGAAAGATTTAAGGCGGTCTTGAGGGCGTCTTGGTATGTTCTTAAGGTGGTTCTTAGGGGTTTCAGGAGTTTTTGAGAGGCCATTAGCTGGTCTTTTAGAGGGTTTAAGAGCGTTTTGAAGGATAGTCTTTAGTTGGGTCTTGATAAGGTTTAAAGGAGGTTTTAAGGGGAGTCTTTTGGGTTTTGAGGTTGTTTTATATAGTCTTAAGTTGATGCTTGAAGAGGTCTTAAGAGGGTTTCAAGAGTTTTTAAATAAATACCATTCTACTCAGAAACCTTTTGTGTACATGATCAATTAAACAGCTAAGATTTGGTTCAAGTGCCTAAATCTTAATTTCGTCGCTCCTACTGTTTGTACAGTCAGGAAACCTATTTTTACATTCAACATTTTGGTGACCCAAAAAAAAAATAATTTTGTTTTGCGATTTTGAGTCACGGTATTGGTCACATTATTTTGTTACATTTTTAAATTTTGGGAACTAAGTAATTTCTCTACCGATTTGTATGAATGGTATGGTCTTTTGAGCGTCCTCTGTGGGGTCTTTTGGGGGTCCTTTGAGGGTCTTTTTAGGGCCTTTTGAGGGTCTTTTGAGGGTCTTTAGAGGAATCTTTTGAGGGTCTTTTGTGGGTCTTTTGGAGGTCCTTTAAGGGTTTTTGGGAGTCTTTTGGAGGTCCTTTTAGGGTCTTTTAGGTGCCTTTTTGGGGTTTTTCGGGTTCTGTTGGGGTTTTTTTGGTGAGTCATTTGAACGTCTTTTATAGGTCTTTTGGGGGGCTTTGGGGTTTTTTGAGCGTCTTTTTGTGGTATTTCGGGGAGTCTTTTGAGCGTATTTTGGGGGTCTTTTGATGGTCCTATTGGGGTCTTTTGGGACCTTTTGATGATCTTTTGGGGGTCTTATATGATTTTTGAGGATTTCGAGGGACTTTCGGAGATCTTTTTGTGATACTTTTCGGGGTCTTAGGGGCTTTTGATGGTCTTTTGGGGTCTTTTGGAGATCTTTTTGCCAACAGCATCAAAGAAGTTTCACTTCAATTGCGCGTAAAAGTTACACGCACTGTTTTTTATTTTTTTTTTGTTGTCTGGCAAGTAAGTAAACGACGCTGATAGTTTGGATTTTCAAGGTTAATGCCGCGAAAACTGATTTATTTGATGTAATTGCGAATGCAAACCGCAGCCAAAACTGCAAGCGCTTTAAGTCTACTGGCATGTCGGTCGGAATCATTGGGATGCGTTGACAGATAGCAAAAGAAAGACCGTGCAAATAGATCAGCTGTCAAATGACATTTGCGCACGTAACCCCAACAATGGGAATCTATTGGAACAGAAATGAAATAACGACTTTTGTTGAACAGATCGCGAATCAACACAAATTTAATTTTAATTTAATTAAGGCTTGTTTACGCAAATTCATCGTTCGAATCGTGAGCTATGGTCGCGAGTTCATACAAAAATTCTATGGAAAACAGGACTTTCAGTTTTTTCCGAATTTTACAATTTTCCGGGCAACTCTTCTATTTTTTTTTAGCATAAACCTTATTCGAACTATGACGACTTTATAAAATAAAAGTTAGCAAAATCGGTCCAGTCGTTCCAAAATGTTTTTCTGGATAGGAAAACCCTAATCACCCAGCAGTATGAAAAATATTTAACGACCTTTTCTCATACCTACCAAAAATACATAAAAAAATTCATAACAATCGGTCGAGTCGTTTCGGAGCAGTGGGAGGACATACACCGTGACACGAGACCTTATTCGAACTATGACGACTACTGGCATGTCGGTCGGAATCATTGGGATGCGTTGACAGATAGCAAAAGAAAGACCATGCAAATAGATCAGCTGTCAAATGACATTTGCGCACGTAACCCCAACAATGGGAATCTATTGGAACAGAAATGAAATAACGACTTTTGTTGAACAGATCGCGAATCAACACAAATTTAATTTTAATTTAATTTAGGATTGTTTTCGCAAATTCATCGTTCGAATCGTGAGCTATGGTCGCGAGTTCATACAAAAATTCTATGGAAAACAGGACTTTCAGTTTTTTCCGAATTTTACAATTTTCCGGGCAACTCTTCTATTTTTTTTAGCATAAACCTTATTCGAACTATGACGACTTTATAAAATAAAAGTTAGCAAAATCGGTCCAGTCGTTCCCAAATGTTTTTCTGGATAGGAAAACCCTAATCACCCAGCAGTATGAAAAATATTTTACGACCTTTTCTCATACCTACCAAAAATACATAAAAAAATTCATAACAATCGGTCGAGTCGTTTCGTAGCAGTGGGAGGACATACACCGTGACACGAGATTTTTATATGTATAGAAGTGGATGCTTGAAGGGGTCTGAAGAGGGTTTTAAATGTATTTAAGGGATGGGGGGTTTAGGGGTCCTCGCGAATCAACACAAATTTAATTTTAATTTAATTTAGGCTTGTTTACGCAAATTCATCGTTCGAATCGTGAGCTATGGTCGCGAGTTCATACAAAAATTCTATGGAAAACAGGACTTTCAGTTTTTTCCGAATTTTACAATTTTCCGGGCAACTCTTCTATTTTTTTTTAGCATAAACCATATTCGAACTATGACGACTTTATAAAATAAAAGTAAGCCAAATCGGTCCAGTCGTTCCCAAATGTTTTTCTGGATAGTAAAACCCTAATCACCTAGCGGTATGAGAAATATTTTACGACCTTTTCTCATACCTACCAAATATACATAAAAAAAGTCATAACAATCGCTCGAGTCGTTTCGGAGCAGTGGGAGGACAAACACCGTGACACGAGATTTTTATATGTATAGAAGTGGATGCTTGAAGGGGTCTGAAGAGGGTTTTAAATGTATTTAAGGGATGGGGGGGGGTTTAGGGGTCCTTTGTTGGACTAGAGAAGGGTCTTGTTACTTGATCTTGGTCTTTTGGGTCTTTTAAGAGTCTTTTGGTGGTCTTTTTGGGTGGGGTATTTAGGGGTCTTTTGAAAGTGTTTTGGGTGTCTTTTGGTAATCTTTTTGGCGTCTTAAGCGCATGTTTTGCTGGTTTTTGGGACCAGCACAGTTTAATAGCATTATACATTGGGCTAGATGAACTAAGTTTTATCAAGCGATGACCGACTAATTCATCTTCTTGGAACCTCTTCAATAGAATCATGACGCCAGCATTGTGCCATTGTCAATGCCGACTAGTATATATTTTAAGCGTTTTGAAGACAACGCCGTATTAACTGATTGGCTTCTGTTTTTAAAAATGCACTTCGCTTTTTTAAATGCTTTTATATTCACTTGGCTGTGTCTGTCGGCATATATGTCGTTTTGTCACGCTTTTTTAAATTCTCTATATTAACTCCGCGTGCCTGTGTGTTTGTTTGTGTGTTTGTTTGTTTGTTTGTTTGTTTGTTTGTCGTGGAATCTTGCCATCAATTTTTAACCCACTTCCCAAAGTCCGATTTCATTAAAATTTTGCACACATGCATATCTCCGATGACAACACAATCTTTTAAAATGTGGGAACTCTCGGCTAAATTGCATTTAAATGAGCTTTTTAAACTCGACCAGCACAGTTTAATAGCATAATACATTGGGCTAGATGAACTAAGTTTTATCAAGCGATGACCGACTAATTCATCTTCTTGGAACCTCTTCAATAGAATCATGACGCCAGCATTGTGCCATTGTCAATGCCCACTAGTATATATTTTAAGCGTTTTGAAGACAACGCCGTATTAACTGATTGGCTTCTGGTTTTTAAAAATACACTTCGCCTTTTTAAATGCTTTTATATTCACTTGGCTGTGTCTGTCGGCATATATGTCGTTTTGTCACGCTTTTTAAAATTTTCTATATTAACTCCGCGTGCCTGTGTGTCAAACACAATCTTTTAAAATTTGGGAACTCTCGGGCCGCGGGGTCTGGGGGGTCCCATACAAATATTTTACAAAATTTACCCGATGATCTTCAAATTTTAAACACATGTGTATCTCCGATGGACAAAACTGATTGTAAAATTTTTGGAGTGAACCCGTGGGGATCCCATGAATTTTTGTAAAATAAGCTCGATTTTCTTACATTTTTAAACAGATGTGTTTCTCCGATCGACAAATCTTTTGCAACATTTTTGAGACCCGAGTGGTGCCCATACACATTGTTTAAAAATTAGCCCGATTTCCTTCAAATTTTAAACACATAATTTGTGTCTCCTATTAGAGAATTTACAAGGAAACTTTTATGTGTTGTTTTTTTTTATTAATTAATTTAATGCTCACTTAACTTATAGTTGACAGTCTCCTACGCGTTTTTGTGGAAGAATTTTCGGGAGCGTGTTTTGAGGGGATTTTGAGGTAGTTTTAACAGGGTCTGATCTTGAGAAAGATTTAAGGCGGTCTTGAGGGCGTCTTGGTATGTTCTTAAGGTGGTTCTTAGGGGTTTCAGGAGTTTTTGAGAGGCCATGAGCTGGTCTTTTAGAGGGTTTAAGAGCGTTTTGAAGGATAGTCTTTAGTTGGTTCTTGATAAGGTTTAAAGGAGGTTTTAAGGGGAGTCTTTTGGGTTTTGAGGTTGTTTTATATAGTCTTAAGTTGATGCTTGAAGAGGTCTTAAGAGGGTTTCAAGAGTTTTTAAATAAATACCATTCTACTCAGAAACCTTTTGTGTACATGATCAATTAAACAGCTAAGATTTGGTTCAAGTGCCTAAATCTTAATTTCGTCGCTCCTACTGTTTGTACAGTCAGGAAACCTATTTTTACATTCAACATTTTGGTGACCCAAAAAAAAATAATTTTGTTTTGCGATCTTGAGTCACGGTATTGGTCACATTATTTTGTTACATTTTTAAATTTTGGGAACTAAGTAATTTCTCTACCGATTTGTATGAATAGTATGGTCTTTTGAGCGTCCTATGTGGGGTCTTTTGGGGGTCCTTTGAGGGTCTTTTTAGGGCCTTTTGAGGGTCTCTTGAGGGTCTTTTGAGAGTTTTTTGAGGGTCTTTTGAGGGTCTTTAGAGGAATCTTTTGAGGGTCTTTTGTGGGTCTTTTGGAGGTCCTTTAAGGGTTTTTGGGAGTCTTTTGGAGGTCCTTTTAGGGTCTTTTAGGTGCCTTTTTGGGGTTTTTCGGGTTCTGTTGGGGTTTTTTTGGTGAGTCTTTTGAACGTCTTTTATAGGTCTTTTGGGGGGTCTTTGGGGTTTTTTGAGCGTCTTTTTGTGGTATTTCGGGGAGTCTTTTGAGCGTATTTTGGGGGTCTTTTGATGGTCCTATTGGGGTCTTTTGGGACCTTTTGATGATCTTTTGGGGGTCTTATATGATTTTTGAGGATTTCGAGGGACTTTTGGAGATCTTTTTGTGATACTTTTCGGGGTCTTAGGGGCTTTTGATGGTCTTTTGGGGTCTTTTGGAGATCTTTTTGCCAACAGCATCAAAGAAGTTTCACTTCAATTGCGCGTAAAAGTTACACGCACTGTTTTTTATTTTTTTTTTGTTGTCTGGCAAGTAAGTAAACGACGCTGATAGTTTGGATTTTCAAGGTTAATGCCGCGAAAACTGATTTATTTGATGTAATTGCGAATGCAAACCGCAGCCAAAACTGCAAGCGCTTTAAGTCTACTGGCATGTCGGTCGGAATCATTGGGATGCGTTGACAGATAGCAAAAGAAAGACCGTGCAAATAGATCAGCTGTCAAATGACATTTGCGCACGTAACCCCAACAATGGGAATCTATTGGAACAGAAATGAAATAACGACTTTTGTTGAACAGATCGCGAATCAACACAAATTTAATTTTAATTTAATTTAGGCTTGTTTACGCAAATTCATCGTTCGAATCGTGAGCTATGGTCGCGAGTTCATACAAAAATTCTATGGAAAACAGGACTTTCAGTTTTTTCCGAATTTTACAATTTTCCGGGCAACTCTTCTATTTTTTTTTAGCATAAACCTTATTCGAACTATGACGACTTTATAAAATAAAAGTTAGCAAAATCGGTCCAGTCGTTCCAAAATGTTTTTCTGGATAGGAAAACCCTAATCACCCAGCAGTATGAAAAATATTTAACGACCTTTTCTCATACCTACCAAAAATACATAAAAAAATTCATAACAATCGGTCGAGTCGTTTCGGAGCAGTGGGAGGACATACACCGTGACACGAGATTTTTATATGTATAGAAGTGGATGCTTGAAGGGGTCTGAAGAGGGTTTTAAATGTATTTAAGGGATGGGGGGGGGGGTTTAGGGGTCCTTTGTTGGACTAGAGAAGGGTCTTGTTACTTGATCTTGGTCTTTTGGGTCTTTTAAGAGTCTTTTGGTGGTCTTTTTGGGTGGGGTATTTAGGGGTCTTTTGAAAGTGTTTTGGGTGTCTTTTGGTAATCTTTTTGGCGTCTTAAGCGCATGTTTTGCTGGTTTTTGGGACCAGCACAGTTTAATAGCATTATACATTGGGCTAGATGAACTAAGTTTTATCAAGCGATGACCGACTAATTCATCTTCTTGGAACCTCTTCAATAGAATCATGACGCCAGCATTGTGCCATTGTCAATGTCAACTAGTATATATTTTAAGCGTTTTGAAGACAACGCCGTATTAACTGATTGGCTTCTGGTTTTTAAAAATGCACTTCGCTTTTTTAAATGCTTTTATATTCACTTGGCTGTGTCTGTCGGCATATATGTCGTTTTGTCACGCTTTTTTAAATTCTCTATATTAACTCCGCGTGCCTGTGTGTTTGTTTGTTTGTTTGTTTGTTTGTTTGTCGTGGAATCTTGCCATCAATTTTTAACCCACTTCCCAAAGTCCGATTTCATTAAAATTTTGCACACATGCATATCTCCGATGACAACACAATCTTTTAAAATGTGGGAACTCTCGGCTAAATTGCATTTAAATGAGCTTTTTAAACTCGACCAGCACAGTTTAATAGCATAATACATTGGGCTAGATGAACTAAGTTTTATCAAGCGATGACCGACTAATTCATCTTCTTGGAACCTCTTTAATAGAATCATGACGCCAGCATTGTGCCATTGTCAATGCCCACTAGTATATATTTTAAGCGTTTTGAAGACAACGCCGTATTAACTGATTGGCTTCTGGTTTTTAAAAATACACTTCGCCTTTTTAAATGCTTTTATATTCACTTGGCTGTGTCTGTCGGCATATATGTCGTTTTGTCACGCTTTTTAAAATTCTCTATATTAACTCCGCGTGCCTGTGTGTCAAACACAATCTTTTAAAATTTGTGAACTCTCGGGCCTCGGGGTCTGGGGGGTCCCATACAAATATTTTACAAAATTTACCCGATGATCTTCAAATTTTAAACACATGTGTATCTCCGATGGACAAAACTGATTGTAAAATTTTTGGAATGAACCCGTGGGGATCCCATGAATTTTTGTAAAATAAGCTCGATTTTCTTACATTTTTAAACAGATGTGTTTTTGAGACCCGAGTGGTGCCCATACACATTGTTTAAAAATTAGCCCGATTTCCTTCAAATTTTAAACACATAATTTGTGTCTCCTATTAGAGAATTTACAAGGAAACTTTTATGTGTTGTTTTTTTTTATTAATTAATTTAATGCTCACTTAACTTATAGTTGACAGTCTCCTACGCGTTTTTGTGGAAGAATTTTCGGGAGCGTGTTTTGAGGTTTTTGAGGGGATTTTGAGGTAGTTTTAACAGGGTCTGATCTTGAGAAAGATTTAAGGCGGTCTTGAGGGCGTCTTGGTATGTTCTTAAGGTGGTTCTTAGGGGTTTCAGGAGTTTTTGAGAGGCCATGAGCTGGTCTTTTAGAGGGTTTAAGAGCGTTTTGAAGGATAGTCTTTAGTTGGGTCTTGATAAGGTTTAAAGGAGGTTTTAAGGGGAGTCTTTTGGGTTTTGAGGTTGTTTTATATAGTCTTAAGTTGATGCTTGAAGAGGTCTTAAGATGGTTTCAAGAGTTTTTAAGGGGGGTTTTTAGGGGTCCTTTGTTGTACTAGAGGAGGGTCTTGAGGGACTTTAGGTTGGATTGAGGAAGGTCTTGAGAAGGTCTTGATTGTGGTTTTCAAGAATTTCTTGAGGGGGCTTTGATAGGGTTTTGGTGTCCTCTGAGGGGTTTATAAGAAGGTCTTGATATGGTGTTGAGGGAGTCTTTAGTAGATCTTTAGGTGGTCTTGAGGGGTTTAGAGAGGGTCTAAAGTGGGTCTTGAGGGGTCCAAAGGGGATTTGGATGGGGTTTTAATGCGGTCTTATAGGTGGGTCTTAAGGGGGTCTTGCGTATGTCACGAGGACGAATTTTTTCGGTTCGTTTGGAGATCTTTTTGGGGTCCTTTTAAGATCTTTTGGGAATCTTTTGGGGTCTTTTTTATATACTTTAGGATATTTTTTGGGTCATTTGGAGGCGTCGATATTCCCATCCCATCTCTACATAATTGAAATTACATTCAGGGGGTACGTGGTTCGAATCCCAGTAACACCAAAAGTTTTTTTCACGGTGTCCCACCTCTCGCGAATGGGTGACAAACGTTACGAGAGTACTAACTTGTCACGGAAAGCTTCTCTCAATTTGCCGTTCGGATCCGGCCTTAAATTGTAGGTCCCTTCCATTTGTATGCAAAAATATACATGCTCAACACGAACGGTTGCGATAAGCTAGGCCTTAGACCGCAATGGTCTGTCGCGCCGAATATTATTATTATTATTATTATACTTGAACGACTCTGTGTTTTCGCATTTGTATAATCTGCAGTCATTGTATTACATGTGCATAGACGTCTTATTTGTTTCTCTTTCTAATTTCCTAACGCCCACGCTGTGCTAAAAAAAATATTTTTTAAAATAAGCGATCTCTTAAAGGTATTTGAACCCTTATAATGGCAAGGTGTAGGGGGGTTTGAAAATATTTGGATAGAACAAAGAAGGAAAGTGGTGGTGGATGGAGTTGAAAGTTCACACCCGAGCATTGACAAACAAGAATATTGTCTTCCGATTGGGCGTAAACTGAGCTAACCACTGCACCACCTACACCGACATAATGGAACATACCAATATTTCCTATGTAACCAATGACATGAATGTTAGCTCCTATGCTGCCCGAAGTCGTTTAACTAAATAAAACAACCCATAAAAATTAAAATTTTTCGTGTAAATTCTCTAATCTGGAATACACAATGTGCAGTTTGAATAAAATCGGGTAAATTTTTTAAAATTTTTGTTAGAGAGCCCCCCGACCCCGGGGCCATTCCACTTCCAAATGTTTACAAAAAGTGTTGTCCATCCATCGGAGATACACATGAGTATAAAATTTGAAGAAAATCGGGTAATTGTTTTTATAAAATTTGTATGGGTGCCCCCCGACCCCGGGACATTTCACTTCCAAATTTTACAAAAAGTGTTGTCCATTGAAGATACACATGCTTATAAAATTTAAAGAAAATCGGGTAAATTTTTTAAAAAATTTGTATGGGTGCCCCAAATTTTAATAGAAAGTATTGTCATGGGAAATACACATGTGTGCAAAGTTTGAATAAAATCGGACTTTAGGAAGTGTGCTAAAAATTGAATACAAGATTCTGCCCACCACCCAGCCAGCTAGCTAACCAGCCACGGGCACGCGAACTTAATATAAAAATCGTTTCATCCATGTAATCAATTGGCGTCTTCTTTCACGACAACGTAAGATGATGTATTCTTACATACATACTACTTTATTTACCCATGTTTCTCGTTTTTTTTGTGTATGTTTCGATATTTTTGCCTATATGTAAGATTATTACGCCTAAATCACTGAACAATTCGGAGCCACATTTACAACATATTTTCGTTTGGTGCTCCGATAAGTTCATGATCATTTTAAATCCGGGAGGTGGCGCTGGAATCCTGATGTCATCACGCCTAAACAATGTCATCACGCCTAAACCACTGGACGCATGAAGCCATATTCACACCATATGTTCGCTTGGTGCTCCGATAAGCTCGTATTTTTTTGGCACCTGGTAGTTGGCGCTGGAGTCGAGATATTCACTAAAATGTCACTAGCTTAGTTATTAGCTATTTAATTTTACAAAAACAAAGTGTTGTGAAGTAAGTTTTGATTATAGAATATAAAACACCCCCTTCAAATATCACCTATCCCTGCGTGGAGGGTAATGTAGAATGTTAATATAGGCCACCGCAACCACCGCAGTGGTAAGAGGAAGGCGTGGGTTCATTTGTGTGGGTAGCGAAGCGCCCCGGTAGAGCTAGTATTTTATAAAATTTAGCTAACTCAAAATTACAATCATGTCACAAGTGGACCAACTGAAATAGTAATGCGTTTGATTTACCGAAAGGGAGACCCCCTATTTTGTGTTACACATAAAACAATATAGATTAGTTTGTACTATTCGGATCTTGTGTTTTTTTTATAGTATCAAGTAATCTGCAGGTCTATCAAAAATTAAGTCACATAAACATATTTAAACTTATTCATTAGCTTGCATTTATTTACAAAAAATTTTCTTTTTACAGAAAAAATTAAACTGGAAGCAAGAGGTAAGGTAGATGCAAACTTTATTGATTTAACAAATATTTTTTTTATCAACAGATGAAAAGAATTCATTATCGCAGACAATACCAAACAAACCAATTGATACCAGTCATTTTTTGAAGCTATGTGAGCTTCGAAGGAAATTTCCAGTTTTATATAAACTAGAATTTCAAGTAAGTACACGTTTGCGTTACATATTTACTTTTATTTTGGAGAAGTATTGCACTATCAAATTATGAACTTCAAACATATTAACCTTTAGTTGTTTATTATCACTTTGTGGGCGCTCTAGTGCTGAGAGCGTTGGACTTCTGTGCAGGATGTTCGAGGTTCAAATTCCAGAAACACCAAAAATGTTTCTCACAAACGTGAGAAACCAATATAATGGTCGATTCTATAGTTTTCAGGGTAGTGGTCGAAGGTTGAAGGGGGTCAGTTGGCGGATGGCCAGGGTTTTCCGCTGGTTATATCATATTATTGGCGCCGTGACTCAGTGGAAATGCGCGTGGCTACTGAGCAGGATGTTCGTGGTCCGAATCCCAGTAACACCAAAAGTAAGTTTTACGGTGTCCCACCACTCGAGAATAGGTGACAAACGTTCCGAGAGTAATAACTTGTCACGGAAAGCTTCTCAATTCGCCGTTTGGAGCCGGCCTTAAATTGTAGGTCCCTTCCATTTGTGTCCAAAAATTTAAATGCGCAACAAAAATGGTCGCGAAAAGCTAGGCCTTGGATCGTAAACTCAAAAACGAAAAGTCTGATTTTAAAATTTTGGTCGCGTAAAGTTGTTCTAAGAACATGTTTTTGGTTCAGCCAACAGTTTGAGGTACCTGCCATACAAACTGAAAAAAATTACCTATTCTGTTTTATACCCTCACATAAACCTCTGATGTACAAACAATTATCAATTGTATAATGTGCTTGTTACCGCGAACACTTTACAATTTTTTAAAGTCTGTACGTCAATGATATCTGGTTCCTCCTACACAAATTGACCAACAAATTTTACATTTTAAACTATTCTGTTTTTAAATTCTCTATATTAACTTGAAAGTGGGCATCATGGCTCTAGTGGTTTGTGCGTTGGACTTCAGAGCTGGAGATTCGAGGTTCCAATCCCAGAACACTAAAAAAAAATTTCACGGTTCCACCTGTCGCGAATGTGTTACAAACGATCGAGAGTAACAGCGGTCACGGAAGCCTCCTCAAATTCGCATTTCGGGTACGACATTAAATTGTAGGTCCCTTCCATTTGTGTGCCAAAATATTACACGCACAACACGAATGGTCGCGAGAAGCTAGGCCTTGGACAGCATCGGTCTGTCGCGCTAAATATTATTGTTATAATAACTTCGCGTTCGGATCTGTTTTTTTGTTTGTGGCAGGCTTCCAAATTTTCTGGGTCTGATTAATTTTTAATCCACTTCCTAAAACCCGATTGTATTCAAACTTTGCACTAATATGTATTTCCGATGGCAACATATACAAATTTGGAAGAGGCTCCCATATAAATTTCTTCAAAATTAACCCAAATTTAAACTTTGCACACACGGGTATATCCGATGACAACACTATATATGTTATAAAAATGTGGAATTGATCGGGTCCCATTGTCGAGGGGCTCCCTACGATTTAATTAAATCTTTGCACACATGACGTTATCTCCGATTAGAGAATTTACTATTATTTTTAATTAAAAGTTTCGTTTAAATTGTACGGAAGTTTTGTAAATTTTATATTTCCAGCGTACAGCTTTTTTTATTACCCTTGAAACAAGGGTACAATCTACATTTTAACTCAAAAAAGTAAGAGTGCATTTTTTTGTTTATTTTTTATTGAATGCAGAAGCGCGAATATATCTTACTATATTCAATAGAAGTACTTACAATTTAGTTAGGAAATTTTAATTACCATTGTATACTTAACAAACAGTTTCTCTCAAGAACGACATTTTGACTTTTTGTTTCAAGATATTATATAAATACTCATATTTTTGTTATTAATTCTTAATTACTATTAATAGTTATATAATTTTTGTTTTGTTTTTAAGACTGCACTTAAAGTTGAAACAAACACTTGTAGACACGCTTGGAGAAAAAGCAATCATGAGAAAAATCAAAATCATAAATGCATTCCATATGATTACAACCGGGTTGTTCTTAAAAAAATTCCTGGTGTACCAGATTCAGATTACGTAAATGCATCTTATGTAGATGTAAGCATGCATTGATTTCAACCAGGGTAAAAAAAATATTAAATATTTGATGTTTCCTTTTTTTAGAGCCTTCTCAAGCCTAATGCGTATATTGTCACACAAGGGCCTGTAGAAGAAACGGTGAATGCATTTTGGAGAATGGTTTGGCAAGAAAATGTCAGCGCTATAATCATGCTAACTAAAACTTTTGATTTTACAAAGGTAAGTTAATGTATTAAATAATTTAACTCTCTAGAAGTAAGGACCAACTGCAGACGGTCTTCACTAGAATTCAACTAAAAGGCCGATAATCCATTTTCAAGTCTTATATTATTGATAGTATGTGTCATCTTCTTTTATATTTACCTAACCTGACTCACAAACGCTTTTAATTTGATCGAAATCGATCGATCTCCTCTACACAAAGCATACAGTACATTGTCATGGAAGACTCTCCCAGTGTAATTTACAAAGCTTCCTTTCACAGGAGCTAAGGGTTGCTGTGGCTGAATCCTAATTGACTCCACATAAAAGCTTCGGGTACTGAAAGCCCAAGCTAGTTCATTCGGGTAAGCGGGAGCCCAGCCTAGTTAAAAATTGTTGTACTATGACAGACCCTTTGGTGGCGCCCCTACATCCCGTCCCCAACAACCCAGCTAAAGAATTCAGTGAATTATAGCCGTTGTATGCTATGCATGCGGCAGTGTGATGATCTAATTGTTTGGCATATGAATAACGGACTGCGACTGTTTGTTTCTTCTGGTCATTAGACTTATTTTGTCGTGAAGGTATACCACTGGCGAAAAGTTGTGTCAATAATCCATTGTGAGACATTCACTTCTTAGCTCAGCGGTAAGTTGTGTTTTCTGTGTTTGTTTTTGTAGTTATGTTTAAATTTAAGATAGATCTCAGCAAAATTCGTGGACTAAGAACGAATTTTTCGCTGTGTACGCTCATAGATATCTCCACAGTCCAGCAATTCTGGCACTGAGTGAAACCCAGGTATTTCATGATTCCGATACCACGCGGAATTAAATCTGCTTGGGTACAACTTATATATTTTTCCCTCGATGTGGACTCGCGATTTATATCCGTAGTGATGTTGCTTTTCAACTTTTACCTCAATTCAGCCAATGTTCCAATATGGAATTTAAAAACCACTGAAATCATGATTGCGGGCGATTTTAATGTACACAATTCTGGGTGGCTTCGCTATTTTGGGCAGACACTGAGATATTCGCTGAGATTAATAAGCTTACTCAGATTGTAAATGAGCCTACACGAATTACTCGCGAACACCCTTGACTTGTTCTTTACATCTCATCCGGATCAATACACCGTCAATGTATTATTGCCTCTAGGCTACTCAGACCATTGTGTAGTATCAGCTAATTTCCCGTCAATAAACAGTCAGTCAGAGAAAAAACTATCAAAACAGTATGGCAACACGAGAAAGCTTATTTGGGCTGCCTTAACAACTTCTTTTGAAGTTTTAATTGGTCGCTATTATTTCGCGAGAGCAACACGGAAGCCGCCGCAATCACAAACATCATCTTAATTGGTATGAGAGAATTTATCCCTTTCCAGCCTCTTCATCGATTCCAACGCTCATTTATAATGATATTCTAGTTGTCAGCTCTAAAGACAAGGACAATCTGTTTGCTGCGCATTTTGCAGCTAGCTCCTCGCTTTCAGATTGTGCGCCGCCTGCACTTTCGAGTTGTGAACACTCTATAGGACAGATTTACATTCGTACTCGTGTAGTTGCTAGTGTTGTAAACGATCTCAACAATCACAAATCTGCTGGGCCAGATGGTATTTCCCCATTAGTTCTGAAGAGGTGTTCTTCCAAGCTGGCATTACCGTTGCGTAAGCTTTTTCATCTAACCTATTCTTCTGGACTCTTCCCGATAAGTTGGAAAACAGCCTTTCTCTAGCTCATACCAAAAAAAAGGCAAGCCGTCGATTCCAATTTTCATCTAATGATATATCTTAAAACTAAGGAAATTCTTAGTGACCGGCAATACGGATTTCGTGGGCAACGCTCTACTAGTGATTTGATGGTACTCGTATATCTCACCGAACAGTGAATTAATTTGGTGAAAGAAAAACTGTTGAACTCTATATATCCAAGGCATTTGACAGAGTTTGGCATTAAGCTCTTTTGTCTAAAATGCGTTCTTATGGGGTTGATGAAAAACCACTTCATTGGATTAGAACCTATCTTTTAGACCGCACTTAAAGGCTGTCTTTCCCCAGAACACTGTTTTTTCCCCGACACTATTATTTTTACTAATGATCACTTGTTCATTAATCTAATCCAATTCATTCTTTCGCTGACGACAGTACTCTCAGCTTCTCAGATAAGTTTGAGGACCGTCCCTCTACATCTCATGCAAAACTTAAACAACACGTATGTTAAACACTTAAAATTCTGGCCTGGACAGCATAGTTAAACGGGAAGAAAACTATCGAGTAGAATTTAACGCTTCCAAGAGACAAAGCTGTATTATCTAAGCAAAACATAAATCCAGTCCCATTATCCATGAATGGCACTTGCATCGAGGATACCAAAAAACTCGCAATTCTCGGTATGTTCGTTAACGAAAAGCTTCGTTGGAATGACCATATAATCACCGTCGCCAAAAATGCTGTGAAATGTTTGGGTTTTCCATCCATCTCCATCTGATCTGGCTACACCTACAAGGCTTTTATTCGGCATAAACTTGAGTACAACTGGCATATATAGTCTGGTGCCCCTTAAACTACCTTGCATCATCTATATAGAATACAAAACAAAACGATAAAACTTATCTGTGACGAAAACATTGCAAATTCAATAGATTCGCTTTCACAGCGCAAAACGTTTCCTGCTTGTAAATGTTTTATCACATCTTCCACCAGCGGAGCTCAAGAGAAATAGCATGACACCTCTCCTTAAATTAAACCGCAATACTCGTGGCGCCCTAAATGCTCATCAGTTTACTCTCAAGCCTATCATCGAATGTACAGTTTAGTTAAGAGATTCGTGCTCTGATAAGCTCTGTCTTTCTACATCACTATGATCTACAGGCATTCAAAACACAAGCTCATAGACATCTCTTTTCCCTCTCATGCATATAGCCTAGCATTATAAGGGTGCGAAACCCATTTGGCGGGCGCAATTTATAAAAAAAATGTCACTCTGCCTTCGTTTTTATTTAATTTCCAATGACCAATCATGAACAATCGAACTAAGTTTTGGTTAGCTACGACCCAATTCTCTCTGCTAAACTAAAACATTAGAATAAGCTGTTTTTTTAGAACGACCCTAGTCGATATGGCTGACACTGCGACCTAATTAGATCTAATGTATCTTAGGGTGTAATTAGTCTAAGAAACGTACTACCTCCCTAATGAAAGATAGTATGTCCTTAGTGGCAGAGGTTCTCTGCTCCGTTAACGAACATATTTCCTTATGGAAAATACGTCTCCTTAACCAAAGTAATGCTGGACATGAGCACGGAATGTGCTCGGATAATTCATCATCTTTCCAACAGAACCTACGTTCATCTGCAGTTTCGTTGCCTGCAATTCCTTGATGATCAGGGACCAGGGATTGCAATTCATTCTAGCAGCATTTAACTGATTCCATTAAGTTCGACGACAGCGCTCCAAGTGCAGCTTGGCTATCTTAAAAGATATATATTCTCGCGCCCTTAATGCCTTTACTAAGGTTAATGCTATCGCAGATCTCAATGGCATGAAGTTTCACTTGGAATACCGTGGGACGCCTTCCCATTTGTATCGAGACTATGGTGTAAGGTTCAAAGACACCAGCTCCAACCGCGGATCCAATCATCAATCCATCAGTGAACCAGACCAGACCTCTGGGGTCCAGTCCCGGAACACCATTAGACCAGTTTTATTATTTCTACCTCAAATACATGTCGAAACAGTACTTCCTCACAGCTTCTAATGCTGTCGTAGGTCAGGTACGCATGGCACCTGTGATATAGAGACAGGTAGTTCTTTGAAGCATCTGAAGCTTAGTTGCTCTTCTCCGTTCAAGTACTTTCGGCCACCAAATGTACGTGATAAACCTTCCCACCATCATTGATACAACCAAAGCATCATTTTAGGATTTAGACTCCACGCTCTGCCGTAAAGGCGTCTACTGGCCCAAATGGACATAGTAGCTCCTTCGATGGTGGACTGGATGTGAGAATTCTAGTTAAGTCGTTTATTAAGGATAACTTCGAGATATTTAACCTCACTGGAATAAAATAAAGTGGTGCTTGATAATGATAGGTCCTAGATCGACCAATCTTTCCTTTGTGAAAGGCACTAGGATGGTTTTGCAAGGATTGATGATATAAAGTCGTTCTCTGTCGCACCATTCTAAAATGCGTAGTAAAGCACCTTGCATAACACTAGATATGGTCATCCAAAGTCATCCAAATATCCAATGGTAATGTAGCCTGATCTATATAGTCGACTACTGATCACAGAAGGGAGGAAAGGACTCCTCTCTGGGGACAACCCTTAACTGCGGTCGCAGACACTGAAACACCTCCTGAGGAGGAAGTAATATCTCGACTTTCAAGCATGGCCCTTATCTATTGACTGGTCGAATCTTTGATACTCTGCTACTAACTGATCTCGCTACTAAATCGTACCCAGTGCATGGGATGCGCCCTCAATGTCAAGTAATGCACACATAGCCACTTCCTTGGAAAGATAAGTTCCTTCTATCTTTTTACAAAATAGTGAAGGGCACCTACCTACCGTGCTTTTAGCTTTCCTGTGTGCAAACTGACTTTATTGCATGGGGATAGACTAGGTAAACTAGGTGTATTGCCTGGTTTGAGGATAAATATTACATTTATCTGTCTTCAGGTAGTAGGTATGTACACCCAGTTGTAGCTGGCTTTAAGTAAAGCAATCATATCCTGCAAGTTAAGATCAGTTGCCTTCTGTAGAAACGCTGGAAAAATACTATCACTATCTTGAGCACCGCTGGTGTAAGAAGCGATAAAACCGTGAGAAGCAGGAAACGTTCCTGCGGTGTTCAAGCGAATCTATTGATTTCGCATGCTTTCGTCACCGGTAAGTTTCATAGCACGGTTTTGTGGTCTATTTAGCTGATGAAAGGTTGTTTTAGTCGCACCAGACCAGAAATGACAATTGTACTCAAGCTTAGGGCGAATAAAACCCTTGTAGATAGTAGTCAGATCAGAGTGAGTGAATTATTTCTTTCACCGGGTTAGAAAATCTAAACATTTCGCAGCATTATTGGCAAAATAACGTGCTTGTAAATTTGCTTAAAAAAAACAACCCATAAAAATTAAAATTTTTCATCTAATTTCTCTATTCCCAGAAATGTATATGGGAGCCCCTCGATCCTGGGTCATTTTTTTTTATTGTAGGAGAAAATCATCGAAAGAGACATTTGAAATCAGATGTCAAATTTGAAAATGCTTAGATCATTTTGTTTTGAGCACTTAGAACACGCTCATACTCTGAGCAAATAAGAAACACGAGCATTTTTCTTGAGAACTCTTTGACTGCTCTGAGCTAATTTATGAAAACGCCAAATGACAGAATATTGTGAAAACTTGTTGTTCTATCTGTAAGTTGATATCGACAACAAAAAACGACATCAATTAAAATACAATTCAGTAAATAAGTAAGTAAGTTGAATTAAGCATAAAACATTTATGTCTCGTTTCATTTGCTGGGTTCATTTGTGGGTGAGCTAAGATTTCTCTCTCGTGGTTTCAGTTTAACGTTGCATTTGCGAACTGTGCCCGGAGTACGGTTTGATTTTATGTACCTTTGTTTTTTAACCGATAATGTTACTTTGCTACCCGTCGGCAATCGGGTACTTCGGGCACTCACCTCGTTCACCTCGAAAACTCTGTCACTTTGATACCCATATGGGTATGGTTTCGGATACGGTTTGTGCAATTGGAAAGAGACATTAGTAAACAAAATACATACATATTACTTAAGATGAAATGGAATGTTGATAATCGATTCGACTTTTATACTATTACGCACATTTATGGTAACTTTGTGAAATGGCATTAATAATAATTGTGTAAGTCGGAGTAATGTATATTGATGCTTGGGAAATGATGTGAAACCGTTTTCGTTTCTGTTTTCGTTCATTATTAGAAATAATGACATTATTAATAACCGTGTAAGTGCCGAGTTAAAAATATGGCGACGCAAACTCGTAGTAGATTTTGCAATCAAAATCCACCACCCAAAACCAAGCAGCACAGCCGACTGCGCAGCACACACCGCACACAGTCATTCAAGTCCGACGGTATCCGATGCCACTATATGATATGATATTTAAAAATCACTACCAAATTGTAGAAAAAGTGTTGTTTAATGGGTTTACACATGTTTGTAAAATTTAAAAAAAAATCGGGTAATTTTTATTTTAAATTTGTATGGGAGCCCCACGAACCCGGGGCCCGATCACTTCCAAATTAAATTAAATTAATTAAAAGAAAGTATTGTCACTGGAAATACACATGTATACAAAATTTCAAGAAAATCGGGCTTTAGGAAGTGCGTTAAAAATTGATAATTAAAAAAAAAATTTGTATAGGAGCCCCCGACCCCGGGGCGCGATCGCTTCAAAAAAATTTACAAAAAGTTTTGGCCATCGGAGATACACATGCATATAAAATTTGAAGAAAATCGGGAACTTTTTTCATAAAATTTGTATGGGTGCCCCCCCGACCCAGGGGCCCGATCACTTCCAAATTTTTACAGAAAGTGTTGTCCATCAAAGATACACATGCGTCTAAAATTTGAAGAAAATCGGGTAAATTTTTTAAAATTTTTTAAAAAAGCCAGCCGGTCGCCACGGGCAAGTGAAGTTAATATAGAGAATTTAAAAATGCGATGCGATTTGGTTGCAAACCGTTTGTTATCAAAACTTCCAGTGCTGGAATTTTACCGCAACAACATGCGTTGGGCAATTATTTTGTTGCAAACCGTTTGTTATCAAAAATTCTAGTGCTGTAAATGTGCCGAAAAAACGCGCAATTCATTATTTTAAATGTATACGCGTATGGTCAATGTGGTCGCCAGGCTTAGGCTCAACCGAAGAGGTTTTTTCAGCTCACATGCAGGATGCGGTGATACACGTATCTTTACATAAAACTCCCAGAAAAAAAAAACAACTAGTTTTCTTACAGCGCTCTCGATTTCCTGGTTCGACTTTGTGACGACCGCGAGAATTAAAGGTCACCTTTGGGCCGGACTAGCTAAGAGATTAAAGATGAGAAAAAATATAGCAAGTCATATTAAGTTTTAGTTAGTAAAGTTTGCCTAAATTTTCAACTAACAAAACCCCCAAATCTTGCCTCGGAAACCCTCAGTGACGCCGTTTGTAGCATATCGGTAGCCGAAATAGCAAGTGGATCATGGCTCAGTGGAAAGTAGTCGGACAACAAACGCTAATAAACTAACAGAAAAATAAAAAAAAAACAACCCATAAAATGAAAAATGTTCATGTAAATTCTATAATAGGAGATACGTATTATGTGTTTATAATTTGAAGAAAATCGGGCTAATTTTTAAAAAATTTACATAGGCACCACACGGGTCACCCGATCACTCCAAAAATTTTGCAAAAAGTTTTGTCCATCGGATATACACATTGTGTTTAAAATTTGAAGAAAATCGAGCTCATTTAAAAAAAAAACAACTCATAAAAATTAAAATTTTTCATGCAAATTCTCTAATAGAGAATATATGTGTGTGCAAAGTTTGAACGGGTTAATTTGGCAAAAAATTAATATTAGAGCACATCTGTACAAAAAATATTTGTATGGGAAAAAAATTCAAATCAAAAATTCAAAAATTTTTACAAAAAGTTAGGTCTATCGGAGATACACATATGTTTAAAATATAAAGTAAATCGGGCAAATTTTTATAAAAAAAATGTATGGTCCCGCCCCCGGGTGTCAGGGCCTATTCGCTCCAAATATTTTACAAAAACTTTTGTCCATCGGGTTAAACATATGTTTAAAGTTTGAAGAAAATCGAAATTTTTTTTACAAAAAGTGTTGACTATCGGAGATATACGCGTATATAATTTGAAGAAAATCGGGTTAATTTTTTTATAAAAGTTTTTAGGCCCCACAACCCTTGGGACCGGGGTCTTCAAAGTTTTTACAAAAAGGGTTGTCCATGGGGCCCCATGACCCTGTAACCCGGAGCCTCCAAAATTTTTACAGAAAGTGTTGTCCATCGAAGATACATGCTTCTATAAAATTTGAAGAAAATCGGGTAAATATTTGATCTGATATTTGTATGGGTGCCCCCCGACCCCGAGGTGCCCCAAATTTTAATAGAAAGTATTGTCACCGGAAATATACATGTGTGCAAAATTTCAATAAAGTCGGGCTTTGGGAAGTGGGTTAAAATTTGATCAGAAAATCTGACCAGCCAGCCAGCCACGTGCACGCGAAGTTAATATAGAGAATTTAAAAATGAGGTTCGACACCGAGAACATGAGGACTATATCCCACTTTTTTTTTTTTATAAAGAGACTCATTGCCAAGGGAGGACTCCCTGAATGACTTGCGTCACGGCAATAAGTTGGGCTAAGCCCTTTATTAAATTCAAAATAAAATAAAAATCGAAGAAATGTGATTTACAATATATATCACATTCCTCACGTTTGTAGCCGGTTTCAATTTATTTTTTTTTTTTACTTTAAACGCGACTGTCCAACTCATTTCCTTTTCCTTCTTTTTTTTTCTCCATTCCTCCGATGCGCAACATTAATTGCAGCATTGTTAACCGAAAATTCGGATCATCCGATCAGAATTATCCAACCAGAAGCTGCCAACAAGACCAAACCGGTTTTACTTTAAGCAACTGCAGTCAGACAGGAAATGTTGCATTATGCGACAACTTATGTCGGTTGCATTTCGTCATTAAATGACATTAATCTGGGACGTCTGCAAACTACTTGTGGATGTTACAAATCGTGGGGACGACCCATGCCCGAGAAAGGGTCTCTAAAAGCCGGGCAAACACTAAGGAATTAGCAGAACTAACAACTTGCGACAACGCGCGAAACTGGTTATCTTCTGTTTAAACACGCAGGTCTTTCAAGTGGTATGTGCCCAAGGACTTGTCACGTAAGTCACGTAACTTATAGGCCACATTCCCAACTTTCGCTTCGATAATAGCGGGAACAAACTTTGGAGCCAACTTCGCCGCTAATTTATTAACGGCGTCGCTCTGGGGAAATGGTTCTCACAAACACCGGCTGTCCAATATGGAACATTCTATTATGACTACGTAAATTATACCGCCGCGCATTATTTTGATGCGCCACCCTTAAGTAGTGCAGCACCTTTTCACGGATAGCATTTAGGCGATCCGGCTTGGTGGTAACGTGTAAGAAATTGTCATCCGAGAACCCCAATAGCCGACGAAGTTTATAATCAGACCCATGCAAAATCATATGTTGCCCGAATACCAGGAAATGGGGGGAAAACTTCGTGGATGAATGCACGACATTTCGCAAAGTGGACGTGATTTCAGCGAGATGTAGATCCCACTCAGCATGAGAATCATCCAGATAGGACCGAATAGCGGACAGAAGTGTACGGTTTACGCGCTCAGAGGCATTGCTTTGTGGTGAGTAGACTGGGGTACGAATATGACTGACTCCATAATTCTGCAACAATTCCTGGAACAGTTTGGAGATAAACTGCCGACCATTATCCGTGGTAACGCTTTCAGGTACAGAGAAATGTTTCTGAGACATCAGCCATTGTAGGCTGGCGTGGTCTGTTTATAAAGTGAAAGAATATCCTTCAATATATGGTCGAAACTTTTTGACACTCAAGAAAGCCGCATAGCATTCCAGCTCCGTGACCGAATAGTTCCTCTGTGCAGCATTCAATTTCTGTGACACGAAGGCTATAGGACGTTCGTTTCCCTCAGAATCCAGTTGAAACAACACGACGCTACCTACCCCAGTGGTGCTGGCATCACACTGTATGAAGAAGGGTTCGCATTATTTGGATTAGCCAGAACCGGTGATTTAGACAAGGCAGACTTCAGTGATTCGAAAGCGGAGTCAGCCAAGGCTGACTATTTAATCTTAGATCCCTTTTTTAAGCAGGCCAGTGAGCGGTGCTGATAGAGAAGCATAGTTTCGTATAAAGCGTCTATACCAACCACTCATGCCCAAGAATCGACGAATCTGCTTTGTGGTTTTAGGAATGGGAAACTCCACGATAGCACGCACCTTTTCAGGGTCTGTTCGGAGACAACCGATATGACCATCACCCCCCACCCCCCCACCATTAACATTCGTCAATACACGCACAGCACCTCAAGTATTGTACAACCATTTACTTTATTTATAATCTTTGAATTCAAGTCTAAACATAATTTTCTCGATATATATTAAATTATCATATTTTATACTTATACTTATAATAGAATTAGTTTTCACTAGATATCTTAAATTATCATTACATTTTATACTGTTTTTTTATAATCATTAAAACCAATTTTAGAATTAGTTTCCACTAGATATCTTAAATTGTTTTCACACGCCCATAGACGAAAGTGACTGTTTTGTACGCTATAAACTAGCCTCGAAAGTAGCCCATAACAACACTAGTTATGTTATTATATAAACGTCTTTTGTTATTTACTACAATCTCAGCGAACACATTGCGCATGAGCAAGAATTCTCTTTTGTTTGTCGTTTGTGATTTCTGCTTCTCTCTCGAATTAGCAAAAAACCGGTTTGAACGCGTGAAAAATTCATTTCTTTGTTATTTACTGCATTCACAGCGAACACACATTCTCACATTTCTGCTTCTCTCTCGATTTAGCAAAAAAAAACCGGTTTGGACGCGTGAAAAATATCGTACACGACTTGCAGAAAAGTGCTCATCGTGCTCGTTAGATTGTCAAGCTTCGACCTCGCACAATAAACTCCACTTTCCTTGCTCTTTCTGTAATATACTATATCATATCCTATACTGTTTATATATACATATTGCTGGTGCACCACATTTATAAAAGTAGCATTTTTCATGTGTATTAAATAATTTTGGTCAATAACCTTACTAGTAAACCTTGCGTTTTTGTTTCATGGTTGTTCTTCATTTCTTCTTCTGTTCGTGGCCAGATGACTCGGGCATAATTACAAGTCATTGAGGCTGAGGTCGCGCAGGTCATGCTGACCTCGGTAGGCTAGAGCCGAGCGTTGCACCCATTTCCCTTTCCCATTTCCTTCCTGCGGTCTTATCAAGTCGCGTGTTATGCCCCGCAAGAACCCTGACCTTCCCTGAGCGGTAGCCGGCAAATAAGACCGCGCGGGACCCATGCATAACAGGGAAAAGTCTGTCAACTGAGTGGATGTGGGACTTTGCCCAATCCATTATGTTACAAAAGTTAATAATGTTCTAATAAAGTGCTAAAGTGAATTTGATTTAGTTTGTTGAACGCCCGAAAAAGAAAACCCCATTTCCATCGTAATATACTTTCTCTTTCTATCGTACAAGAGCTCAGCTGCCATCGTGGGACTGTCGACAGCCTCAGGAAAGAAGCGAGTTGCATTGAATCCAAGGTAAATCATATTATATTGTTGTCGTTGGTCACCAATACTTTGGTTTTTTTCTCCGTGACTTTTTTTTAATATAGTCTAGTAATTTTATGCTACTAAAATCTATACGAAGACTTGATTCTCATCAACAATTTTAATGATATTTTTGCCAATCTAACAGTACGCAAAGATACACGTACATGTAAGGATTTCTTGTTTTTTTGGATGTTTATTGTACATTTTATTTGTATAATTGAACAATACTCGAAGACCCATGAATATAAGAATTTTTTTTCTTTAAGCTTTAGTTTAATACTTCTCTAAGTTAATGATACTCGAATATTGAATTTTCCTCAATAATTGTATGGATAATTCTGTAATTTAATAATATTCAAAGATATCAACATTTGTTTATTCCTTTTTTTTGTACTTTCATTAATGTTCAAATATGCCCGTAAATTTGAATTGCCCCAGTAATATTTGATTATTTAACTAATAATATGGGTTTGGGGCCTATAAATAGAAAAAAACAAATTGATTTAGGAAATCCAAATTAAACATGTTTTCGATACTAATTTTGGCGACTTAGAACCATTTGATACCTTTTTTTATTGTTTGCACCAATAAAAATAAACAAGTAATATTGATACCCTGGTGCTCAAGAATTACTTTCTTTTTTTTGTAGTATAAATACTTTCCTAAATTTTAATATTTTTTTTGGTTTAATGGGAAATTAAAAAGAGTTAAGAATAACTTACCATTTTGTTAGTTTTTTCTGAATCATAAATACTTTCCCAAATTTTAAATTTTTGATTTATGTAAAAATATTTAAGAATGACTTACCTTTATTATATTTTTTTTTACTCCAGTTGGGATTTTTTTTTATGAGAATTAAAGGATTTAAGGTTGAATAAATACTGTTTTTGGTATTTATTTGTGTCTATGGCTGATTAAATATACACTATTTTTGGAGTCTTCCATTCGCTTCGCTGGTAATACCTGGGCAAGTGCCGATGACGGGTCGAACATTCCCCACTTTTATTATTTTCCTTCTCTAAGACGTGCACGTAATTACTTTCTTATGGTGAAGATGACGGCTTATGGCGGTGCAATAACCCATTTCGGTGAGCTTAGCTTGAGCATCCGCAAGACGTGCACCCCGCACCTCCCCCAATAAGCTGACACGACAGCATTTAATACCGGCCGCGGAAAGCCATCGAGATCCTAGGTCTCAAAAACTGCCGATAAATCATTACATAAAATGGCGACCAATGGGGCCGAAAAGTGTTCTGGGGTGAATTCTTTTGGGTCTCACACTTTTTTTCTTATTTTTCTTAAATTTTAATTTTCGAATAGCTTAATTTAAACAGTGTCACTAATGGCACTATCTATTTTGTGCCTCCAGCGTGATTGATTGTGCAGGGCCATCCGGAAATGAAAGACAATTGGTGTCCGACTGCCGTGTCCGACTACCAGTTTCTTGACCGTTGATATTTGTACAATCGAGATATTAATCCTTTGGGACAACTTCTTTCTGTTCAAAGATATTTCTCGCTGGAGCTATCCTCCTAATTTCGGTTATCCGTTATTGAAAAGATTGTGGCGTGGTTTGTCTCGGAATTGCAAGAGTTTGGCATTCGACTGACTTCCTGACCAGAAGTGAATCATTTCTAATTGTGATTATAATGGATTTATAACCCTTTTAACCTTTTAGGTGGTACTCGGAAGTGAGGGAGACCCCGATGGAAAATTGATATTTAGATCCTTTTGTTTGTGGAGTTTTATAACGAATTGGTAGATTTAAGCTTTTGTTTTTTTTGCTTAACACTTAAGGTTTTATTATCAATTTATTTTATTTCAGAATTTTTATTAAAAATATCGTTTTGAGTTTCTTATGCAGACCTTAAAGTTCATTACAGGTTTTGTTTATAGATTAGGATTGAATTTTTTTTTGAAAAAAAAAACTGCAACTTATTTCGATTGTTCTGCTTCGTTTGGAAGATTCTATATGCTTGGTAGCAATTGGGTTTTGTTTGCATTCTTAACTATTTTGAATAGTTATTTAAATACTTACGACGTTTTAATTCCAACTGATTTCTTTGTATTGTAAGGTCCCATAGCGATCAATCTGACTGATCTGACTGAAGTAGTCGTTCCCGGCTTACAAATTTGTATACTTTGTAAAATCGAAATCGACGGTAGTGCGGAAAGTGTGATCACTACATGCAATCTCGCGTTTCATAAGTACTGTCTAGCTGAAGTGCTGAAAGGTTCTGAATTCTGTCTGCAATCTGCCAAGTTCGTTGAATTCCCTGCGTCCGTTTCTTATCTCAAATCGTACCAAAGCCGTTAGCGATAGCGATATCGAAATGCCTAAAAATACGAGCTCGTATAATACACGTTTTAGATCTCAAAAGAGACCCCTGGTACGACCTCAGCTAGGTTCGCAAGAGGAAAAACCAGTGGGAAATCGAATTTCGGATTAACGCCCAGTGCAAACCCCCAAACTGTAGGATATGCTGACAACAGCGCTAGATCCTCTTTCGCTGGTAAACCTGCTAGTCAAAGCCGCAGTAAACGCGTAGCGTCGGTACCCGTTAATTCACCAGCCCTTGAAAATGTATCTTAGCCGCGCGATATGCCTTTTGAACAAAGAGAGCTATATAATTCATATTTCATTTCCTAATCGTTCATCACAACTGAACGTTGACACGGCTGTGAAAGTAGCTAATATTGTTTTGAGATGGCACCTTCAATTTGATGGTTCGTCCGAAGGATTGGTAGTTGACAACTTCATCTATTAAGTTAATTCGTAGACACAGCAAAGTCTGGACGGAAATTTTAGCCTACTGTGCAGAAATGAGCAAGTTTTGTATAAAGGTAGAGCCAAGGAATGGTTTTGGAGATTTCACAGATATCAACCGTATTTTACATGGGATCCAAGACGAGCGTTTTCAATATATAATCAAAATTAAGTTTTAGGGTATTTATAAATAGTGGGGAAATACCAGTCTCAACTAGAAGCATACTATTTGGTATGCTTTGAGGCAGTTTAATTATTTCAAGAAAAAAAACGCATCAGTTTTATAATATATCTTATAACCCCAAACCTGTGCTGCATACAGCAAGACTTATTTAAAAACCGCTTGAAATATCTGTTATTTTACTCTTAAGGATAAGTGCTTATCTTCCAGACAGTTTTTCCAAGCCGCACTAATGACTGACTTCGTTGTTGTAAACTTCTCTTTGAGATGTTGTCCCATATTCATGTTATTGGAGATATTGATACCGAGGTATTTGTAGGATTTAACTATTTCTAGCTCTTGACCGGAAAAAACCACTTTTCATTATTCGCATATCGTCCTCCTCCTTCTCTGAACACCATGACCTTGGATTTGGTTAAATTGACCTTTAGTCTCCACTTTTCGCTGTACTTTTGTAACCGGTTTATCATTCTCTGCAATCTCTCCGGTGAGTCCGCAAGTACGACCAAATCATATGCATATAGCAGACTTTTAATGGAAATTCTACCAATTTTTATACCCCCAAATAAAGCTTCTGTTATGTCATCAATAAACATCACAAATGCTTGGGGGCTAAAGTTGCATCCCTGTTTTACCCCCATTATTGTTTCAAAGAAATTTGATAATTGTTTTTCATATATCTTTTCGATCAGTTTTCCAAACTTTCTGGATAGCCCAAGATTGTACAGTTTGTAGAAAAGTGCACTTTTGTCTACTTTGTCGAGGTCTAAGAAAAACGCATACAATTTCTTCTTTCTTCTAATGTAGTTCAGCGCAACTGTTGTTAGTATGAAGATTTGGTCCGTTGTTGGGTAATTTGCTCGAAACCCCGCTTGAAACTCAGATAGCAAGTGATTTTGGGATACCCAGATTTGAAAACGTTTAGCGAGAATACCCATTAGAATTTTTAATGACGAGTTTAAAAATGCAATGCCATGGTAGTTTTCTGCCAGATTGGGGTCACCTTTCTTGAGAATGGGGAAGATCACTGATTGCTTGAAATTGTTTGGGATGGCTCCTGTTTCAAAAATACGGTTATATTCTTTTGTGAGAAGTTTAATCAGATCGTTATTTGCATATTTGTAAAATTCGACAGGTATAACATCCGTATACTGGGTTCTTTGCGGTTCTTGCAGTTATTTAACCAGCCTTTTACTACTTCTTCTGTGATGGGGTCATCCAAGAGATCATTCATATTATTCGGCACTGCATATTGGAACCTATAATCAAAATTAAGTTTTAGGGTATTTATAAATAGTGGGGAAATACCAGTCTCAACTAGAAGCATACTATTTGGTATGCTTTGAGGCAGTTTAATTATTTCAAGAAAAAAAACGCATCAGTTTTATAATATATCTTATAACCCCAAACCTGTGCTGCATACAGCAAGACTTATTTAAAAACCGCTTGAAATATCTGTTATTTTACTCTTAAGGATAAGTGCTTATCTTCCAGACAGTTTTTCCAAGCCGCACTAATGACTGACTTCGTTGTTGTAAACTTCTCTTTGAGATGTTGTCCCATATTCATGTTATTGGAGATATTGATACCGAGGTATTTGTAGGATTTAACTATTTCTAGCTCTTGACCGGAAAAAACCACTTTTCATTATTCGCATATCGTCCTCCTCCTTCTCTGAACACCATGACCTTGGATTTGGTTAAATTGACCTTTAGTCTCCACTTTTCGCTGTACTTTTGTAACCGGTTTATCATTCTCTGCAATCTCTCCGGTGAGTCCGCAAGTACGACCAAATCATATGCATATAGCAGACTTTTAATGGAAATTCTACCAATTTTTATACCCCCAAATAAAGCTTCTGTTATGTCATCAATAAACATCACAAATGCTTGGGGGCTAAAGTTGCATCCCTGTTTTACCCCCATTATTTTTTCAAAGAAATTTGATAATTGTTTTTCATATATCTTTTCGATCAGTTTTCCAAACTTTCTGGATAGCCCAAGATTGTACAGTTTGTAGAAAAGTGCACTTTTGTCTACTTTGTCGAGGTCTAAGAAAAACGCATACAATTTCTTCTTTCTTCTAATGTAGTTCAGCGCAACTGTTGTTAGTATGAAGATTTGGTCCGTTGTTGGGTAATTTGCTCGAAACCCCGCTTGAAACTCAGATAGCAAGTGATTTTGGGATACCCAGATTTGAAAACGTTTAGCGAGAATACCCATTAGAATTTTTAATGACGAGTTTAAAAATGCAATGCCATGGTAGTTTTCTGCCAGATTGGGGTCACCTTTCTTGAGAATGGGGAAGATCACTGATTGCTTGAAATTGTTTGGGATGGCTCCTGTTTCAAAAATACGGTTATATTCTTTTGTGAGAAGTTTAATCAGATCGTTATTTGCATATTTGTAAAATTCGACAGGTATAACATCCGTATACTGGGTTCTTTGCGGTTCTTGCAGTTATTTAACCAGCCTTTTACTACTTCTTCTGTGATGGGGTCATCCAAGAGATCATTCATATTATTCGGCACTGCATATTGGAACCTATGTTGATTACTAGGTCCAGGCGGATTTAGGACATTTTTAAAGTGCTCTTCAAGTTGCGATGCAGTGACGTTTAAACCAATTTTAAATTTTATCCCGTTTTTCTTACTGAGTAGTTTCCAGAGAGTCGTAGGATCTCTGCATTGCGATATTTCGCTGGCTTAACCGTTAAAAAATTGATTTCATTTTTGTTGGCAAGTTTTTTTAAATTCCCGATTTGCATGTAAATACATTTTTTATAGTTTGGCTCGTCGTATTGCACTCGACTCTTGTGAAGAGAATTCGAATCAGGTTACAATTGGTAGGTGATCTGAAAAATTCTTCAATTGTACTTCAAATTTCTTGATTAACTGAGCTTCCTTGGGTACCCACAAAAGTATAGTCTTATTTAGTGCATCCGTTTTGGATGATTAGTTCGTATTCACTGCAGAGGTCTAATACCTTACGCCCTTTTCTGTCCAAAACCTTATCTTAAGATTTGCGGTATTGTGTTGATATATTATGGTTGTCTGGTGAAAAAGCCTGCGTGGTACCGGTCCTCGTATTAAATTAGCCTGCAGAGAGTATGTTAGTTTTATCTAGAAGGTTGTTTATGGCATCGGTTAATTTTTACAGATCTCTTTCCCTTTGCGGTCCATATGATCTATTTAGATAGATCGGAATAATGCAGTATTTATAGCCTGGAGAGAGATGTGTCTGGATATTGCAGTATGTGTATCCCATTGATTGTCTAAATTCGATTTTGATACCATTTCTATTTTTTTTATATCCATAAAGGCAGCCTTCACTTGCTCGCCCACGATTGCTATTTCTGACGCCAGGTGTCGAACTTAACTCATAGTTGTCAAAAAATTTGGCGTAATTATATTTATTATTTTCTAACAAGTGTATTTCAAATAAACAAAATAATTTAAATTTATTAACATAATTAAAAAATTCTGTGTATAAAAGTTTACTATGTGGACCAGTAATGTTGTAACTTAGAATACTATAATTTTTCTTTTCAAATAAATTTTAACTTAAAACTATACCAGGACAGACGGAGATTTCCTACATTTTGCGTGGAGCAGTTGCTCTGGCAGCACTGAGCTTTGCTTTATTTATCGCCTGATTGGTAAATGTCGCTGAGTGATATTTATCGTTGTTTGCTTGTTGGTCAGCTGATTAATTGACAGTTGAATAATTAGCGCAGCTTAGGATTTCTTTTATTATATAATAACCGTTTTCCGCATTTTCCGCATTTTAAGCCGTGATTTAAACTCCATGTAAAAACTTTTTTTTGCACAAGAAGACGGTCATATCTCATGCGAATTTCAATATTTGAATTCCTCGTCTTGATTGATTTCCTGACTTCAAGGAGGTAGATAATTGGATAATCCCTATGAATCACGACTCCCGTATCCCTCAGAACTCTTGATGCACGAAGGTTTTGGATTACTGGCGTTTTATCTTCCAATCGCACAAAAAAGTTACTGCTTTCCGGTTTATTCGATCTGATCCCAATAATGTTGCTTTCAGCGAGAGTGGGAGTTTTGCCATGAGTGCGACAGATTTTTTGAATATGGCCTTTTGGCTCCACACCGTTGTGGTTCGCTATGTGGAATATTAAATTCCCTTCTGTGCTTTGAATTTGACTCGCATCCATCCGTTCCTCTAATAAATCGCATATGTCTTCTAAGGCAGCGAATTTATCAATTAGCACTTGGTTGTGGTTTTGCAGCACTTTAATTTCTTCGTTTAGTTTGGTCATATCCGATAGTTTGACTACTTTTTTTAAAGTATCTTTAATGCCCTTCAGATTCAAATCCAGAATCTCCTGCAAAGCACTACGAATCATCTCCCTATTCATGATGTTGCCCGCACTTTTCTTACTTGGGTTAAATTCGCTGGGGAGATTTCTTCTAATTTGCTCTTTTCCATCGGTGTTTTTATTTCTTAAGGTTAGGTGCTAGCTTCCTATGTATTTTATATGTTTTCTTTTTTAATTTAAAATAATTTGACTTACGGCATTCAATTGGAATTTTAAAGGCTGTCTGTATTAAATTTTTTGCGCTCTTGGATTTTAAAGATTTTCTTTCTTAAATTCTCTATATTAACTTCACTTGCCCGTGGCTGGCTGGCTGGCTGGCTGGCCAAATCTTGTGATCAATTTTTAACCCACTTCCTACAGCCCGATTTTATTGAAATTTTGCACACATGTATATCTCCCATGACAACACTTTCTATTAAAATCGGGGGGCTCCCATACAAATATTTTAGAAAATATATAATCGATTTTCTTTAAATGTTGTACACATGTGTGTCTTCGATGGAAAACACATTTTGTAATTTCATTATAAATTTGGAGCGATCGGCCCCTTGGGGACCCCAATATACAATTTTTAAATATCGCTATATCGCATCAGATCACGGCAAAGTCTGAGCTCTGTGCTTTGTGAGCAGCGCTGTTCGCTGCCGCTGCGTCATTTGGTCGATGATTTTGCCACAAAACGAGCACGCAGTGTGTGTGTGTGTGTATACCCGATTAGAGAATTTACAAGAAAAATTTTAATTTTTATGGGTTGTTTTTTTTAATCACATTTATTGGTTTTTTGAGCTGCGATAGATCTTTTTCACTGTCGACACTGTTGCTGTCAAAATCAAAACTGAATTAAAACAGTAAATGAACGGCTATGCATCCTTCGCGTACGGGGCAGATTTAAAACACGCACCTACAGAGGATTCAGCAGATGATGAAAAAGAAGAATTCTTTGAATCAGTTGAACGGGAACTCCATGCCTGTCCTCATATGACGTAAACATCATTCTGGGGGATATGAATGCCAAAATAGGTAGGTAGCCAGTATTCAGGCAGGACATTGGCACCCACAGCTTACACGAGAACACTAAGGACAATGGACAACGAGTCATAGAGATGGAACCAAGAAATAATTTTGACGTTGCGAGTACAAAGTTTCCGCGTAAAAATAACCACAAAGCTACCAGGGTATCTCCTGATGGAGCCACTCGCAACCACATAGACCACGAGTTGATAGAGCGCCGCCACAACACGAACCTGATGACGGTACGAACGTACCGACGAAAAAAAGCAGTCTGAGAGAAGAATCTCGTCCGTGAGCTAGAACAGTACAAAGAGTGAGGACCGCACCAGGCGTGGAAGTTCTACCAAAGAGTCCGCCGTACGACGCAATATACACCACGTTGCACATACTGCAAAGACAAAGAGGGTAATCTGTTCGCCGATTTTAATGACATCTTAGAACGATGGGAAGAGCACTTTCATGAGTTGCTTAGTGGCCAGCTAACTGAGGAATTGGATGCTCCACCAACGACCCAAAACCACACTATGCTGTCGTCACCAAGCATAGTTGAATTAAGCAGAGTGATAAATCGGCTCAAAAATAATAAGGCCCAGGGATCTGATGATATCCCGGCGCTGATCTGACTAAAACAGGAAGCCCCGCAATACACCAAGCAATTCATGAACTGATAGTGCAAGTATGGGAGGAACAAGCAAATCCAGAAGACTGGCGAAGAGCCATAAGAAAGGGGATATCACAACATGCAGAAATTATCGTGGTATAACGTTGTTGAGTACGCCTACAGCCCAGGCAAATCAACAACTGATCAGATTTACACCCTTAGGCAGGTTATGGAAAAATGTCTAGAGTTTCAAAACTCACTACACCATCTTTTTATAGACTTTAAAGCCGCCTATGATAGCATTGCTGGAGTATAACTTTATAAAGCCATGAGAGAATTCGGCATCCCAAATAAACTGTCACTACTATGTAGGTTCACCATATAACTAATGTTATAAGCCAAGTAAAAATATCCGGATCACTATCAAGCCCATTAAACATCTATAACGGGCTCCGTCAAGGGGATGAACTGGCCTGCGTCCTCTTCAACGTGGCGTTGGAGAAAGTGATCCGAGATTCTGACGTGGCGGCGAGAGTAACAATCCTCTATAAGTCCATTCAAATACAGGCTTACGGAGACGATATTGACATCGTTGGAAGAAACCGAAGAGCTGTACAGGAAGTTTTCATCCACATCGAACAGGCGGCACGAAATATGGGGCTTCACATAAATGAGAGCAAAACAAAGTACATGGTGGGCACGTCTGCGAGTAGAAGATCCAACATTGTCCCTCAACTCAAATAGTGGAGCGCGAATTTGAAGTAGTGCAATCCTTTAACTATCTTGGGTCAACTGTAGCAGCCGATAACAGAATGGAACTAGAAATACGCGCACGGTTGCTTAAAGCCAACAAAGCCTACTATAGTCTGTCAAAACTCTTCAAATCCAGGAATTTAACCATAACATACAAGCTGCGGGTATATAAGATAATAGACTATTAAAATCGGGGGGCTCCCATACAAATATTTTAGAAAATATATAATCGATTTTCTTTAAATGTTGTACACATGTGTGTCTTCGATGGAAAACACATTTTGTAATTTCATTATAAATTTGGAGCGATCGGCCCCTTGGGGACCCCAATATACAATTTTTAAATATCGCTATATCGCATCAGATCACGGCAAAGTCTGAGCTCTGTGCTTTGTGAGCAGCGCTGTTCGCTGCCGCTGCGTCATTTGGTCGATGATTTTGCCACAAAACGAGCACGCAGTGTGTGTGTGTGTGTATACCCGATTAGAGAATTTACAAGAAAAATTTTAATTTTTATGGGTTGTTTTTTTTAATCACATTTATTGGTTTTCTGAGCTGCGATAGATCTTTTTCACTGTCGACACTGTTGCTGTCAAAATCAAAACTGAATTAAAACAGTAAATGAACGGCTATGCATCCTTCGCGTACGGGGGTACGGGGCGTTGGAGAAAGTGATCCGAGACTCTGACGTGGCGGCGAGAGTAACAATCCTCTATAAGTCCATTCAAATACAGGCTTACGGAGACGATATTGACATCGTTGGAAGAAACCGAAGAGCTGTACAGGAAGTTTTCATCCACATCGAACAGGCGGCACGAAATATGGGGCTTCACATAAATGAGAGCAAAACAAAGTACATGGTGGGCACGTCTGCGAGTAGAAGATCCAACATTGTCCCTCAACTCAAAAAGTGGAGCGCGAATTTGAAGTAGTGCAATCCTTTAACTATCTTGGGTCAACTGTAGCAGCCGATAACAGAATGGAACTAGAAATACGCGCACGGTTGCTTAAAGCCAACAAAGCCTACTATAGTCTGTCAAAACTCTTCAAATCCAGGAATTTAACCATAACATACAAGCTGCGGGTATATAAGATAATAGTCATACCAGTACTTACATATTGATCCGTGACTTGGGTGCTTAGCAAAAAGCATTCTGACCTCTTAGCCGCGTTCGAGAGAAAAGTCTTACGGAGAATCGTTGGTCCTGTATGTGAGGAAGGACGATTCCGGAGTCTTTATAATGATGAGATCTACGAGCGATACCGCGATGTCGACATCGTGAAGAGAATTAAGCTCGGTAGGCTCCGGTGGGCAGGACACCTAGCTCGCATAAGCGAAGATGATCCTGCTCGTTAATTCCTTTTGGGTAAGATTAATGGAACACGACAGCGAGGCCGCCTCGCTCTAGACCAGGACGCCCAAAGTTGAGGGATGCCAAACTGGATGACATCGGCTCGAAATCGGGACCGGTGGAGATTTTGTGGGAGGCAAGGACCGGACACCGGCTGTAGAGCCAAATATGATGACTAAGAGTACACAGTTAATTGTACCTGAATTATACAGCGCGGTCTTATGATCATTTATGCGGCTTTTCTAGTGCCTAGCGTTTGCTTAAGCAATTACTCCGCTATAGATAGGACATAGTGCAGACATCATAAGATGATCAGCACTCTGGCCCTTAGATTCACAACTGCGACAATGCGGCGATTTGTCGCACTGTGCAGCCACGTGTCCTTTGCTACCACAGGGACTACACACGTCGAGCGTCATGCGGTCGCACCTTACAGGAGGTCCACTTTATGTAGCAACGGCCAGCATCAAGGAGAGATTTAAACTCTAGGTCAGATCCTACTAGAACGACATCCGCTACCGCCTCCTTACTTCCTTTTTGAGCCGGCTCACAACAGCGGCGCTCCTTTTAAAGACTTCCAATGTCATCTTATCCTTCATTTTCCTCTCATAAATTTCCAATATGAGTTCTTCGCTTGGTTATTCAGCGGGTATACCCTGGTGGGGTTTCTAGTCAGCAAAAGAATGAAACCCACCGTTATCGGCTTTAATGGAGTAAATGAACGGCTATGCACCCTTCGCATGCGGGGCAAATTTAAAAGCATAAGCCTCATAAACGTTCACGCACCTACAGAGGATTCCCCAGATGATGAAAAACAAGAATTCTTTGAATCAGTCGAACTGGAACTCCATGCCTGCCGTCAGTATGATGTAAAAATCATTCTGGGGGATATGAATGCTAAAATAGGTAGGGAGCCAGTATTCAGGCAGTACATTGGCACCCATAGCTTACACGAGAACACTAATGACAATGGACAACGAGTCATAGAGATGGCAGCAAGCAATAATTTGGTCGTTGCGAGTACAAGGTTTGCACGTAAAAATATCCACAAAGCCACCTGGGTAGGAGCCACTCGCAACCAGATAGACTACGTGTTGATAGACTGCCGCCACAACCCGAACCTGATGACGGTACGAACGTACCGAGGTGCCAACGTCGACTCGGACCACTATCTTGTTGGTATGGTGCTCCGAGCGCGGGTTGCATCATCACGGAAGACTGCATCCACGAATCAGATTCGAGTCAACACGGCTGCCCTTCGCAATAAAGAGGCCAGAAACAACTACGGTCAAGAGATAGGACTCGCCCTAAATGCAGGGAGAGTAAGTCCTGGGGCTGAGATGTCGGGCGTAGAAGAGAAATGGACACGCCTTAAAAATACTGTCATTAGTACTGCTGACTCCATCTTAGGCAGTAGTCGTAGAGATCGAAACGACTGGTTCGATGACGAATGTAAGCTAGCGTCTGAACGTAAGAATGTTGCGTACCGAGTAATGCAACAATCTCATAGAACGCGGGCACGCGAAGACGAATATAAAGAGCTCAGAAGATATGAAAAAATAGTTCACCGGCGAAAGAAAGCAGCCTGGGAGAAGAATCTCGTCCGTGAACTGGAACAGTACAGAGAGCAAGGACTGCACCAGGCGCGGAAGTTCTACCAAAGGGTCCGCGGTATGACGCAATATACACCGCGTTGCACATACTGCAAGGACAAAGAGGGTAATCTGATCGCCGATCTTAAAGGCATCTTAGAGCGATGGGAAGAGCACTTTCATGAGTTGCTAAATGGCCAGCTAACTGAGGAATTGGAAGCTCCACAAATGACCGAAGATCATACAATGCTGCCGCCACCAAGCATAGTCGAAGTTAGCAGAGCGTGAGGGAGGAGTGAGGAAGGACGATTCCGGAGACTCTATAATGATGAGATCTACGAGCGTTACCGCGATGTCGACATCGTGAAGAAAATTAAGCTCGGTAGGCTCCGGTGGGCAGGACACCTAGCTCGCATGAGCGAAGAGGATCCTGCTCAGAAAGTCCTTTGCGGTAGGATTTAAGGAACACGATAGCGAGGCCGGCCAAGCCTACGCTGGAAGGATGGCGTAGACCAGGACGCACAGAGTTTAGGGATGCCAAACTGGATGACATCGGCTCGAAATCGGGACCGGTGGAGAGACTTTTTGCGGGAGGCCAGGACCGGACCCCGGTTGTAGAGCCAAATATGATGATACCCTGAATCGCGATCTGATGCCGGGGCACTGGTGTGTTTGCCACATTCAGCCAAACTTCTCGTTCTTACTAATTTTTGCCCGTTATGCCATGCTTGGGGTGCGTATAAGTACGCCCCCGTCTTTCAGTGGCTTCACTTCAGTCATCACCTTCTTGATGACATCCTTGGCAGTACTCCGGACAATAACCGACCAGGTTTTAGCTGGTTTTGTAGCTATAGCTGGGGCTGCAATTTGTGGTGCCTGAATGAGAGCGGCTTGCGTCTTTGTGAGACCATGAAGAACTTCTTCCATTTTCCTCGTCATGTTTCCATAGATTTCTGCATGGTTTCAATAATAATTTTTCTCCTTGACTCATCTGGATGAGTGTTCCCTACTTTTGGAGCTATTAGATCATCTTACTTGGAATATAGGTCGTAAAATGCGTCAAAAATTTCCTTATGGTTTCTACGGATTTCTCTTTGGTTATTGTCATATACCTCTCGCACTTCATATTGTCTTAGCTTTATGCTCTCGTAAAACTCATTGGCTCCTTTTACTGAATTTACAGACGCCTCTGCAGGAGGAATGTACCTTAAATTGTCAGCAGGCTTATCATCAGGTGCCTTGGCGTGTCGTTATTTTGGTCTTTATGGTTATCAGTAACGGCACCAACATCAGGAGGATTGCTCATTATTTCGTCAGAAGGCTTCAATTAATTGTTATGCTCTCTATTAATACCAGTTTCACTTACCCCAGATTCTGTAACTGCTTTTACCTTCCTGGGCAGATCGTTTGGACTTCTGTCATCCTCGCTGGTAGACAAGCGAACGTTTGCCTCCGAAGTTGTCCTTGAATCCTTCCCCTTTCCGGCTTCATATCGTTGGTCTTGGCACAACCACTCATTTGCACTAAATGTTTGTTGTACTTTTGTTTCCACTTGTGAAATGCCGACGGTTTTTATTAAACGGGGTTTTTTGAAAATTCGTTGTCACACTAGGATTTATACCTGCACGGTCTGCACACACAAATCGGTCAACAGGTATCACTTGCGGTGCGGTGTTCACGTACACACACGGATAGTAATCCGTTACAGGTAATAAAAACACGCTTATGGGCATAATGTAATAGAAACTTATTTTGCAGCTGCAATTTTTAGTTTCTACAAATTTATTACCGCGTAATAACACGCAATAAAAACACAACTCAACTGACCCATCGCTGAATTAGTTTTTGTGGAAATCTTAATAAGAAATCTTCGATCTGACGTGCGTCACAAGATTCTCCATTTGGACATTCCGTCTGTTTCCGCCCTGCGCAAAGCGAACCTTCCATAGCCACAGAATATTCCTTTTCCATTATGGAATTCGTTTTGTTGAGCGTCTGCTCCAGTTGAGACATTCTGTTTCGCCCTGTTCAAAGAAGCGAACGATTTTTGAACAATATTTATCGCAATTTTCCACCCACTCGGATAACTTATCCTCAACGTCAAGTTGCTGAATTGCTTCCAACGATTGGGATGGCGTAGGCGTCTACAATTTGACAATTCCGCCAAGTCCGAGTCCGAATTCGCCAGTTAGTTTAGAAAATTGTGCACTATCCAAATTCATTTTCTGGAACTGCAATATTGAGGTCATAGTTTCGATATGTGTCTTTAGCCCCGTCGAATATTCTGCTATAGCTGTGGTGCAGCGAATACGTACAAACCGAGCTGTAGTCATTGTATCCCATAGAAAACTTGTCGAGGGATGTGAACAAAAACCAACTCACGCCCGCCTCAGTAGTTAACCCATCTAGTTTAGTCTATACTCTTAAACCGGTACTTGTAACACCCAAGGTAAAAATTATACTAAAAAAAGACCAGCCCTGTATGATAATTCGTTGAATGTAGAGACCAATAATAATCTATACCAAATTAGACCTTACCATTTTCGTGTCAAGAAGTATAAGGTAGCTCAAGAGAAAATCTTCAACTGTGTAGATTCTATTGTAAAATCCAGACTTAGTAGATCCTCTAACCGGATATAACAGTTTTAGAAAAGGGTTCGAGAAAGTCGTAAGTTGCTGATAAGCACTATTATCGTTCAACCTAATGATGTTCGACCGTATGCCTCCGTAAGACTGCTACGAAAAGATGTGTTGGTACTGTTGGACAGCGGTGCATCTTTTAGTTACATTGCATCAAAACAGCAAATGGTATTTCACAGAACGTTTGTGGTTGCTTTGTTTCTGACATTAAATTTCGTGGTAAGTCGAATAGACTCCAGTTATACGTTGTTCCCTTCCTGTCTCAAAATCTTATTCGCCAGCCATCGAGAAACTTATTTTTGAAGAATTAGACCGAATGCTCGAACTAGGTATTATAGAGGAATCGCAAAGTTACTGGAGTTAACCGGTGGTCTTGGTTCGTAAGCCGGGAAAAGTTAGATTGTGTAACTGTTACCCATGCTTATCCCCTTCCGCACATACAGGGAATACTGAGTAGCATACAGCGTGCCGAATTTATTTCTAGTCTCGACTTAAAGGACGCTTTATGGCAAACTCCCATGGAGGAGAATTCTCGAGTTTTCGGTGCCTAAACGTCCATTGTATCAATTTAAAGTTATGCCGTTTGGCTTGTGTAACGTGCCTCAAACTATGTGCTGCTTGATGGACAAAGTTATTCCTGCGGAGTTATACGAAAAGGTTTTCGTTTACCTTGATGACTTATTAGTCATCACCGAAGAATTCGATAGTCACGAATAGCTCTTCAAAGGGCAGGGTTGACTTTGAATATCGCCAAAAGCTAATTTTGCCTTCGAGTATCTTCGGGCAAGTATCTCGGACATAAGGAGGATTAAGAACAGATCCAGATAAAGTAAAAGCGATCGTGGAATATCCAGTTCCCACTAACGTTAAATTCGCCGTTTTTTTTTATATGTCGGGTTGGTATAGGAAATTCGTTTCAAATTTTGCTTCCATTTGTACACCGCTGAATGATCTTCTAAAGAAGTTGAAAGGTTTACAGTAGACCAGTGACGTGCAGTTCGCTTTCGAAGAGTTGAAGGTCAAACTCACTTCTTCCCCGGTGTTAATAAGGGCCAACGCAATTATAGCGTTACCGAACAAGAGTGCCTTGCGGCCGTGCGTAGCATCAAGCACTTTCGACCATTTGTCGAAGGATTTGAATCTACAGTAATAACGGACCATGCCTCGTTGCAATAGCTTATGCGACAAACTGATCTCAGTGGTTGGCTAGGCCGATTAGCTTTAAAACTTCAAGGCTTTCAATTTTAAATTAGTCTGAAAACAAAGTACCAGACGCACTTTCAAGAGTTTACGAAAACGATGTAGCAGCCTTAGAGTTTTTGCTGCCGGAAATCGACCTTTCCTCACCGGAATTCTCATCGGTAGCTTATGAAAAACTAAAACAACAAGTTTAAGAAAATCGCGATCGACTTCCAGATTTCCAAGATCGAAGTCTGGACATATTGGATTACTGATCTTTTTAGAACATTTCACTAATTTTCATTTTTTGTTATCACTAAAAAAGTTTATTGCGAAACTGATCAGTGAATATATGAAAAATTACATATTTTCTACGTTCGGAGTACCTGAGACTATTGTCAACGACAACAGTGTACAATTTTAAAAGTACAATCTTTACCCAACTTTTAACAATGTATTGCATTGAGAATATCTATACCTTATTCACCGCAAGCGAATGCGTCGGAGCGTGTTAATAGATCCCTTATCGCGGCTATTCGGACTTTTATAAGTAAAGGCCAGTCTGATTGGAATGTTAATCTCTGCCATATAAGCTGCTCACTTCGAAGCTCGGTGCATACCGCTATAGAACTTTCACCATACTTCTTGACTTTCGGCCAGAATATGTTTGTGCACGGTGAGAGTTACAAACTCCTGCGTAATTTGGATATGCTAGAGCCTCCCAATACCTTTGAGTTTCGTGAGGACGGGTTGGTACAGGTTCGCGCTAAGGCCAAGCAGAATATGAAGAACGCGTATGACGTAAATGAACGCATTTACAACAGTCGAACAAGACACACAGATTTTTGCGTGGGTCAGGAAATATATCGTCGTAATTTTGCACAGAGCAATTGGCAAAAAGGGTTGAACGCCAAGCTAACACCTACTTTTGTGAAAGCTCATATAAAGAAAAAACTAGGAAATTGTTATTATGATCTGGAAGATTTGCAAGGCAAAGCGATAGGCACTTTTCATGCTAAAGATATGAAACAGTGAGTTTGCTCTGGTGGTATTGTTCGCCTTTTTCAGCCTTTTCATTGTACTCAACGCCTTAAAGTAGTGGCAAAATTTTTATGTGGCACCCTATCTCATAAACAGGGAAAAAACCGCCTCGTAAAATTGCTTAAAAAACATGCGATGTGCACTTTCTTTGGTTGCAAAGCGTTTGTTATTAAAATTTTCAGTGCTGGAATTTTGCCGCAACAACATGCGTTGGGCAAATAATATAGTTGCAAACCGTTTGTTATCAAAAGCAAAAACATACGATTCATTATTTTAAATGCATAAGCGTATGGTCAATATGCGATCTGACTGCGCTCGATTCATCTCACACTTCGCCAGGCTTAGGCCCAACCGAAGAGGTTGTTTCAGCTTACATGCAGGATGCGGTGATACACGTATACACCCGCAGGCTCGAGTAATCCAGCAACCGGTTGTCAAAGAACGAAAGAAGCAAATTACACATGTGGCAGTCGGTCACCAAACACCAAGCGAGACAGTCGTTAAATAAAACTCCCCGGAAAAAAAGAACAAATTTTCTTACAGCGCTTTCGATTTGCTTGTTCGACTTTGTGACAACCGCGAGAATTAAAGGCCACTATTGGGCCGGAATAGCTAAAAGATTAAAAATGAGAAAAAATATAACAAGTCAAATTAAGTTTTAGTTAGTAAAGTTCGAAATAAGAAAAGGGGAAACTGGGGTATCTATAGGGATTTGCTAGGGAAACTACTACCGGTGGCTCCAAAGCCATCACTCACTATAGAGGAGATAGATACCATGGTAGACACTGTAACAGATGCCATGAATCGCTCCTTCGATGCTGCCTGCCCTGTGATAAAACCAAGGTGCAAGCAAAAGCCAATTTGGTGGTCCGCGGAGTTAGGGACCTATCAGAAGGCAAGCAGGAAAGCATTCAATAAGGCAAAAAGAACGGGACTGGCTCTGGACTGGGAATCCTACAAGGAACATCTCAGAAATTATAAGAGGGAATTGAGAAAGGTACAGACGAAGTCTTGGAGGCTCTTCTGTGATAAGATGGAAGGGGCCTCGGAGACCTCTCGTCTACGAAAGATTCTCTTTATGACAAAAACCACTCCAAGTTATTTAATAAAACCGGATGGTTCATGGACGATCTCGATTGAGGAATCGTTGGAACTGCTCATGGAGACTCACTTTCCTGACTCAACTCGGGTGTGTGAATCAGAAATGAGCAGGTAACATCTGGAATCTCAATCGGTTAAAACAAAAGAGATCGCGAGCAAAACGCGAATCCAGTGGGCGATAAGCGGTTTCAAACCCTTCAAATCGGCTGGCCCAGATGGGATAATCCCTGCGGAAATTCAGAATAACTCGGAGTGGATACTCCCATGGTTAGAGGCAATTTTCACAGGTTGTATAAAGCTGACGTACATTCCTAGGGCTTGGAAGGAAGTCAAGGTAGTTTTTGTACCGAAGGCGGGTAAAAGCTCACATGGCTACCCAAAAGACCTGAGACCTATAACTCTATCATCCTTTCTTTTGAAAACCCTGGAAAGACTGATAGATGTTCATATATGGGCTTAGGTAAAACCTAGCAGTTGGGCAAAGTCCCAACATGCTTACTGCAAGGGGAAGTCTGTAGACACAGCCTTACACACCTTAGTAAGCATAATTGAGAAATCAATATACTCCCAGGAGTATACACTAGTAGCATTCTTGGATATCGGGGGTGCGTCCATCAACAGTAAAACAGAGGCAATCTGTAAAGGACTGTCAGACCTAGATGTGGACTACCCTACAAGCAAAGAAACCAATCATATGCTTCTAGGCAGGATTATTAGTACGGAGCTGGGTGGTTCCATCTTAAAAAGGCAGGCAGTTAGAGGAACACCGCAAGGAGGTGTAGTACCCCCTCTACTCTGGAATATAGTAATCAACGAATTACTGTTGAAACTGGAAGGAAAGGGGATAAAAGTGGTAGCGTATGCTGATTATGTAGCGTTAGCTGTCTAAGGAAAATACCTTAGAACGATTAAGGAGGTTATGCACAATGCCCTCCAAATCGTTAAAGAATGGGCAAATAAAAGCGGTTTGGGCGTCAGCCCGAATAAGACAGAGCTTGTCCTTTTCACCAGGAAATATAAAATTCCAACAGTTGATCCTCCAACACTAAATGGTACCCCTTTAGTCTTTTCTGATAAAGCAAGATTTCTGGGCACAACCTTGGACAAGAAACTGAGCTGGAAACCTAATATAATAGAAAGAGTTAATAAAGGTAATATTGCTTTATACTCGTGCAAGAATGGGGTTTGAAACCAAAGCTGGTACACTGGCTTTACACGTCGGTAGTGAGACCAACACTACTGTATGGGGTAAGCGTATGGTGGCCAACTATGGAAAAAACTACGTATATAAGTATATTAGGGAAGGTACAAAGAGCGGCCTGCATGCTTATAAGTGGGACGCTGAGTTCTACACCAACTCGCGCTCTAGAGGTTTTTCTCCACATGATCCCACTAGATATATTTGGTAAACAGAAAGCGGCAATTACGGCTACGCGACTGTTAGCTGTCAATCAGTGGAAAAGTCTTCAAAAAGGACACTCCACCATAACTAAATCGCTAAAGCAGGAGTTGACGAAACTGGATTACATAATAACACCAATTTTATGCTTTCAAAAAGGTTTTCGGACAACAATACCCTTCAGAGAAGACTGGACGAGTGGATCCGTAACCGACAACGAAACAATACAGTTTTTCACGGATGGCTCTAAGCTAGACGGTAAAGTAGGAGCAGGAGTCTTCTGTGACAAGCTGAAAGTAAGCATCTCTGTCCGTCTACCTGATCGCTGCAGCGTATACCAGGCTGAGGTGATAGCGATTGAAGAGGTAATGAGCTGGCTGAAGCATAATGTATTATCTTCAAAGAAGATTAACATTTATGTGGATAGTCAGGCGGCTATAAAATCGTTGGAGGCGGTCTCACTGAAATCCAAGGTGGCGTTGAGCTGTCACTCCTCTCTTAACGAGATGAGTGAGCAGTTCAATATAAGGATCATATGGGTCCTGGATGTCGAGGGGAACTGAAGGGCGGACGAGTTAGCTAGACGTGGTACTACTCTCCAGCTGCTACCGGAAAGGGTGGAGGTGGGGAGTCCTATCGCGACACTGAAATTTGAGCTTCGGAAAGAGGACGAAACAATAACAAATGTAAGGTGGGAAAACACCGACACTTGCAATATTTCAAGACAGGTCTGGCCGAAGGTTGATTTGAAGCGCTCAACTACGCTTATTTCCCTACAAAGACGTGAACTAAGAACGGTTGTAGGGATAATGACAGGACACTGCCTTCTAGGGAAACACGCGAGTAGGAAGGGTGTCGAATATAATGACTTCTGCAGAGGTTGCATGGACGAGGAGGAGGAAGAGACCATAGAGCATCTTCTTTGCTCATGTACGGCACTAATGCACAGAAGGCACAAATACTTGGGTAAGCGGATAATGAATAACCTATCAGATCTCGAAAACGGTTTATAAGTGCAAGCCCAAAGAAAAAAAAACTAAAAAAATGGGTCTTTACTTCACGATAATGATACATCGAAACGCCCTTAATTGACTTGACTTTTTTTCTCCGTGACTTTTTTTAATATACTCTAGTTATTTAATGTTACTAAAACCTATACGAAGACTTGAATCTCACCACCGATGTTATTGATATTTTTGTCAATCTACGCAAAGATACACATACATATAAAGATTTCTTGATTTTTATCGATGTTTATTGATCATTTTATTTGTATAATTGAATAATACTTGAAGACCCATGAATATATGCATTTTTTTTCTAAGCTTTAGTTTAATACTTCTGTAAGTTACTTAAGTTATACTCGAAGATTAGATTTTCCTCAATAATTGTATTGATAATTCTGAAATTAAATAATATTCAAAGATATCAACATTTGTTTATTTCATTTTTTGGGTACTTTAGTGAAATAAATGTACAAATATGCTCTTAAATTTGAATTACCCCAGTAATATTTCATTAATGCCTTATCTAACTAATAATATGGGTTTGGGGCCTATAAATAGAAAGAAAAAACTAATCGATTTAGGAAAGCCAAATTAAACATTTTTTCGAATGTAATTTGGCCGACTAAGAACCATTTGATACCTTTTTTTGTGTTTTTATTGTTTGATTTAGAAACATAAATAGCTAATCTTAATGCCTAAGACACAAACACGCTTCAGCTTCGTCTTCGCCTGACGTTTACGAGGTCAGCTATACGATTTCAATGCTTCCTAACACAATGTCGCTTCGGCTTCAACGTTTCGTTTGGCAATCGTAAAGAAAAAACGTAATGTTACGTTACGAAGCTACAAACGGAAGCTCTAGTTCAAAAGTGCTGAACATTTGCCTGGCAGTTCAAAGCAGAGAATTGTGGCAGTTTTTTCTGAATCATAAATAATTTCCCAAATTTTAAATTTTTGGTGCCGATGACGGGTCGAACATTCCCCGCTTTTATTATTTTCCTTCTCTAAGACGTGCACGAAATTAATTTTTAAATTCTCTATATTAACTTTACTTGCCCGTGGCACGTCCGGTTATCGGTCGGTCGGTCGGCAGTCGTTTTTTGTAAACATTTTGGAGACCCCGGGCCCCGGGGTCGTGAGACCCATACCAATCTCTTAAAAAAATTAACCCGATTTTCTTCAAATTTTATATACATGTGTATCTCCGATGAAAAACAGTTTTTGTAAAAATTTTGGAAACCCCGCGCCCCGGATCGTGCCATTACAAATGAGACCCATATAAATTTTTTAAAAACTACCCCGATTTTCTTCAAATTTTCAACACATGTGGATCTCCGATGTCAACACTTCCTATTTAAATTTGGAAGTGATCGGTCCCCAAGGTCGTGGGCTCACATACAAATTTTTTACACATGTGTATCTCCGGTGACAACCGTTTTTCTAAATTTTTTTAAGTAAAGGGGCTCTTATATTTTTTTCCAAATTAACCCGGTTTCAAACTTTGCACACATATGTATCTCCTTTTAGAGAATTTACATGAAAAATTTTAATTTTTATTTGTTGTTTTGTTTTATGGTGAAGATGACGGCTTATGGCGGTGCAAGAACCCACCCATTTCGGCGAGTTTAGCTTGAATCTCCGCAAGACGTTTAATACCGGCCGCGGAAAGCCATCGAGATTCTAGGTCTCGACAAATAACGGGTGTTTTTTTGGGAGGTTTGTTTTTCCGATAGATGTCGTTTTATTTTATGACAGTTGTTTTGACAGCTCAAAGTGGCATTTCTACTCAGTATTGTTTGGCAAATCATTATGAAAAAAAAAAAAAAAAAAAAAATTTTAATTTTATATGTGTTTTATTCAAAAAAAAAATCGGCAACCTCTTAAAAAAACACCCGTTAGATATAACGTGTTTTTTTAAGAGGTTGCCGATTTTTTTTTTGAATAAAACACATATAAAATTATGAAATGACCAAAATTTTTTTTTTTTTGGTAGATAATTTTTTGGCATTTAACATTTAAACACAATTTCTGGCATATGGCTACCACGACTATTTTTCACAAATGTAATTTTTTTTTTTTTTTTTTTTTTTTTTCATAATGATTTGCCAAACAATACTTAGTAGAAATGCCACTTTGAGCTGTCAAAACAACTGTCATAAAATAAAACGACATCTATCGGAAAAACAAACCTCCCAAAAAAACACCCTATACAACCGGATGGCAAGTACCGATAAATCATTACAAAATATGCGGTCATTCCAACGAAGCTTTCTTGGAACGAAAAGTTCCTTCTATTTTTTTCAAGGTAGTGAAGGGCACCTACTGTGCTTTTACCGTTCCTGTAACCTGTATGCAACTGACCTCATTTGCCGAGGAATAGACAAGGTAGACTAAGCCTATTGCCTGGTTTGGGGATAAATATTACATTTACCTTTCTCCAGGTAGTAGGTATGTGCACCCGGTTATAGCTGACTTTAAATAAAGCAATAATACCAGGCAATATATTAATATTAATATATTAACCTTTTCAAGCTTTTATATCGAGCTTTTTGTCTCATCTTGTCTTGATTAAGACGTTCAATTTCACTACTATTTGGTACAGCATTAAATACCAAATCGTGAATCAAATTCTATTTCATTACTATTTCGTACAATATTAAATACCAAATCGTAAATCCAATTCTATTTTACATAACATCGTGAACTAAATATTATTTTTTATGTTATATACCATATTGTGAATTAAAATATCTTTTTATGTATAATATAATAACGTATTGTATTAAATTAAATGTAATAATGTAGAGACTTCTATTCTAAGAGCTTCTATTACAACACTTTATGTGTTGATGCAAAACGATCTCTATAGAAAGCCCAACTATATGCATACTAATCCACTGAACAATCCCAAACGCCTCTGTTTGTGGGATTGAATACAGTGTAGAAAAAATAAACAGTCGGGAAACAGAAAAATTTTATATGGTTTTTGCTCTTTTGTTGAGAGTCTTTATTTATTGTGTAATCACACTAGCGGCCACAATAGTTAATACAGTCGAAATCACGGTAACGCTCGTAGATCTCATCATTATAGAGTCTCCGAAATCGTCCTTCCTGACATACGGGGCCAACAATTCTCCATAAGACTTTTCTCTCAAACGCGGCTAAAAGGTCGGAATGCTTTTTGCTAAGCACCAAGGTCTGGGATCCATATGTAAGAACTGGTATGACTATTGTCTTATACACCAGCAACTTGGATGTTATGGTGAAATTCCTGGATTTGAAGAGTTTTGATAGACTAAAGAAGTTTTTTTTTATAATGCGCGCACACGTAAAGGGGCGTTAAGGAAAAGGTGGAGAAAAAAGGAGATGTGTATGAGCTTGTGTTTTGAATGCCTGTGGATAATAGTGATGTTGAACAGAGCTTGGCAGAGCATTCTACATACGTGTTGTACGGCTGAAGAACGAATCCCTTAACTTAACTGTACCGGCGATAAGATTACCGTCTTTGTCCTTGCAGTATGTGCAACGCGGTGTATATTGCGTCATACCGTGGACCCTTTGGTAGAACTTTCGACCCTGGTGCGGCCTCGCTCTCTGTACTGTTCTAGTTCACGGACGAGATTCTCCTCCCAGTCTGCTTTCTTTCGTCGGTGAACTGTTTTCATATCTTTTAAGCTCTTTATATTAATCCTTGCGTGCCACTGAAGCACATCTAAAGGCCTATTTTGGTCGCAAAAAGTGAGTCGTAAAGCGAAAAGTGAGTTCCCCTCCTGCAGAACCGCAAGTTTGCAATGTTAGTATGATTTTCTGACGCATGCGCATAACTTGATTTGGTTCTTCTTCCAGAAGCAGTGCTGCTGTTTTTGGAGTATATTACCAAAAAAACGGTCTGCAAAATTTTTACAAAAAGAGTTGTCTATCGGAGATAGCGAGGTCCCACTAGGGGTTCCGCCACTGGCAAGGACGTTGCGACACGCTCGCGGATTAAGAGAGGAAAAGGATAACGTCCCTCAGACCAGATGCACCCAGGTCATTCCTTTACTTTCTTATTTAAAACTAACAACTATTCTATTCTATGTTAAAACTATGTTAAAACAAAAAAATATTTATTTTTATAAAAGAAAAATTTTCTTTTATAAAAGAAAAAAAAGGAATGAACTGGGAGCATCTGGTCTGAGGTACGTTATCCTTTTTCTCTCGTTTATCCAGCCCCCTTTTTATTCCGATTTTCCTTTTTTTTATATTTTTAAATTCTCTATAATAACTTCGCGTGCACATGGCTGGTCAGATTTTCTGATCACTTTTTAACCCACTTCCCATAGCCCGATTTTATTGAAGTTTCGCACACATGTATATTTCCGGTGACAATACTTTCTATTAAACCCATACAAATTTTATGAAAAAAGTTCCCGATTTTCTTCAAATTTCATACGCATGTGTATCACCGATGGACAAAACTTTTTGTAAAATTTTTGAAGCGATCGGGCCCCGGGGTCGTGGGGCACCAATACAAATTTAAAATAAAAATTACCCGATTTTTTTCAAATTTTACACACATGTGTATACCCAATAAACAATAAATAAACTTTTTCTAAGATTTGGTAGTGATCGGGCCCCGGGTTCGGCCGCAAGGCCTTTATACATTTTTTTAATTTCTTATAGTGGCATCAGATACCGTCGTTCTTTAATGACTGTGTGTGGTGTGTGCTGCGCAGTCGGCATGGTTTTGGTGGTGGAGAGAGAGAGAGAGAAATCTTAGCTCACGCACAAATTAACCCAGCAAATGAAACGAGACATAAATATTTTATGCTTAATTCAACTTACTTACTTATTTACTGAATTGTATTTTTATTGATGTCGTTTTTTTTGTCTCGGATCAGGGATGTCAACGAGGCAGTCAGCTCGAAGAGGGGGTCAGATGAATGGAGATCAAGTAGACAATAACAGTAATGCGATGCGTGCCAATCCATGGAGATTTCTGCTTTGGCAACTCCGGTTTGCTGAGCCCATTAGCATCAAGTGCTCAGGTCAATCCTTCTGTAGGTGAACAGCCAAACTCCTCAATGATTTTGACTGGTCCACCGATATATGTAGAAACAGGAGTTCTCCAATTTTGGCATATCCACAGGCAGGAGTAGTCTTCACCCTGAAATCTGACGCGAGCAATGCGGGAATAGGAGTGGTTCTATTGCAGAGTCAAGAAGGTAAGGAGCGCGCAATAGCGTACTACAGCCATTCGCTTTCTAAGTCCGAGAAGATCTACTGCGTGACGCGAAGGGAATTGCTAGCTGTTGTCGATATCGTTAAACACTTCCACAATCACCTATACGGTCAGGAATTTCTTCTTCGAACTGACCGTGCAGCTCTCAAGTGGTTAATGCAGTTCAGGGAAGCAGAAGGTCAAGTGGCCAGATAGAGCGAACGACTCCCCGCGATGATTCGATTGCTCCAATATTTCAATGGATGGAGAAAGTTTAAAGACCGGAGTGGCACAAGATTGCAACAGTAAGTCCTACAGTAAAAATCGAATCGGCTGATGTTCGAAGCACAAATTCACAGATTATGCTACCAACGAACCGAGTCAAAGAATTCCTGCAGGAAATACATAGTGGTATATCAGGAGCACATTTGGGCGTTAACAAAAAGCTAGATTAAGTAAGGAATCGCTTATATTGGGTAATTTGCCGCATAGGTGAGGAAGACTGGTGGCGAACGTTTGATACATGTGCCGCAAGCAAAGGACCACAACCAAAAACCAGAGGAAAAATGCAACAGTACAATGTTGGAGCGCCATTTGAGCGAGTGACAATGGACAGAGCTGGTCCATTCCCAGAAAAAAGAGATGGAAATCGCTATATACTCGTGTGCATTGATTACTTCAGTAAATGGGCAGAAGCATTGTAACGGAGTTTTCCAGCCGGGGTAGGTGTCAGTGTGACCAGGGTTCTATTTACAGTGGGTCGTTACAATAATAAGATTTGTTTTTTTAGGTTCTCGGAATTTTCTTTATTTCGTTTGAGTTTATTTGATATTAATTCAATGTTATTTACATAAAAAAGATGTTTGTGGCCCCTTGGGGCGTGTAGCGAAGAGTTTCTAGTGCAGCCTCCTTGGCAGCGCGTGATGTCGCGGCGGTCTGTTGGTGGGCGGTGCCTCCTTGGCAGCGCGTGAGGTCGTAGCGTTATGTGATTAGGAAATTAAGTTTATTTTATATAGAGTTCGATAATTTTCCTGTGACAAAGAGATTAAGAAATTAAGTTTTTTTTATGTAATGTTCGATGTAAGATTTTTGATAGCGGATAATTGCACAGCATATAGCTTTTGCTGTAACGGCAAAGTAATGTCAAAAGTCTTTAACCGTTAATTTGAGGACTCAGTCGGTCGTCGCAGCGTTTAGCTTATGCGGTACCGGCAAGGTAAGTACTCTTCAACCGTTAATTTGAGTATTCAGTCAGCGTCGCAGCGCTTAGCTTCTGCGGTAGTGGCAAGGTAAGTACTCTTTAACCATTAAGTTGGGGGTCAGTTAGCGTCGCAGCGTTCAGCTTCTGCGGTAACGGCAAGGTAAGTACTCTTCAACCGTTAATTTGAGTATTCAGTCAGCGTCGCAGCGTTTAGCTTCTGCGGTAAAGGCAAGGTAAGTACTCTTTAACCATTAATTTGGGGACTCAGTTGGCGTCGCAGTGTTTAGCTTCAGCGGTAATGGCAAGCTAAGTACTCCTTAACCATTAAGTAGTCGATTCCAAAAGGAACTCAGGAAGACTGCCCTTCTGTCGAGCTGCGTGCTCCTTTTATACTTTTCCGTTGCTACAAACTATTGGGAAACCGTTGTTGCTATACAGCGTGGTTCTCCGTTTGTTTGTCGTTGTCCTTGTGTTTTGTTGTTGTTTCTTTGATTTTCCCACTACTGGCTGATGCATATTGCCATATATTGGTGGCAATGTAAATGGTTGACGTATTTTGCATACATGTTTCATTTTGGTAGTATACATGTTTGTTTCTTTGCCTTTGAAATATGTGTGTTCTTATTTTAATATAAATGTTGACAATATACATGTTTTATCTTTTGGCAATATACATGTAATATACATGTTTTCATTTTTTATACGCATGCTTTGCTTATTCCCATACGCATGTAGTGCGTTTGTTTAATCTTTTCTTAGCTTGTCTCTGTTGACGTCATTTGCACATTCGGTTTTGAAAACGGTTTTGTATTTCGAAGAGTTTCGGTCACCGACCCCATCAGCCGTTTGTCTGATGTTAATGTGCATTGGATTCCAATCAATGCATATGAGTCCACTGGCCGCCTGAGTGTGAGTGGGACAGCCATTCTTTCGGGCGAATTCAATGCTGCTATCGTCTTATGCTTGATTTCTTTTCTTCTGTGATTTCCTGATCGCCTATGCGTCATATGAGATCAATTGCGTTGCGTTGGTTGTTGCAGATTTGTTCGGCTTGGTAGTGATGGTCGGTGATGACGGCTGTGATTGGTTGTCATCTGTATTGCATTTGCCTGCATTGAGTGATTTTGTCCTCAAGAGAAGATACACATGGCTGATATTGAGTGACTTGTTTTATATTGAGAACACTATTGGTATATATTTCGTTTTGAACAAAGTGTAATTAAATATTTCATGGCGTTTGTTTTGTGTGGGCAAAATTCTATTTTAAGAATTTTGTTCCTCACACCCCCCCGTTGCTTCGGTGGACAAGCACTTACCCTTCCCAATAATTAGGGCTGTGAAACGGAAGCCCTCTTGGAAGTGAACGAAACCAGGTTGTGGTTGGCATGCGGTTCCTTTTCGTTTTGGTGACTGCGGTATTTATTGGCGGCGGTAGGTACTGTGAGGTTCCAGACGACTGTGGCGACTGTGACTGCTGTGGTGACTGTGACGAATATGGCAACTGTGACTGCTGTGGCGTCTGTGACGAATGTGATATCGGAAACTGTGGCGGTTGCGGCGAAGGTTGATGTTGCTGTGGCTGATTAGGAAGAGCAGTCGATAGTATTTGTTGTTGTTGTTGTTGTTCTTGTTGTTGCTGCTGCTGCTTGCTTTGCAATAACTGTATTTGCTGTTGTTGCAAGTATTACAAGCGTTGAGGATTAATAACTTGCGGTTGGTTCATAACGATTTGTTGCAATTGCTGCTGTTGTTGTTGCTGTCCAGTTGTTGTTGTTGTGTAGGTAGCTGCGACTGCTGACTGCGATGTTGCGGAGAGATTAATATTACTTGCGATTGAATGTTTACCTGTTGCGGCTGTTGTGTTTGTTGTGGTTGTTGCTGCTGTTGTGACTGCTGTTGTAGTTGTTGTTGCTGCTGAGGTTGCAATATATTCCCATCTACTTCCAACTGTTGCTGCTGGACCTGTGTTTGTGGATACATTGGCGGGGGTGGCTGTACTTACTGCTGCTGATGTTGCTTCTGATTAAAAGTCTTAATCATTTGTCCAATACTCGTGGGGCTCTGCTGGATGTTATGCGGCGATTGGATTTGCTGTTGTAGTTGTGGTGTTTGTTGCAATTCTTGTTGTAGAATGTGTTGTTGAACTACATGCGTTGGCTGTTGTGCCTGTTTTTCTTGCTGTGTTATTGGCTGTTGCTGCTGCTGCTGAACGGTTTGCGGAATATTTTGTTGATTAACGATTATTACATTTTGATTTTTTGGATTCTGTAGTATTTGCTGCTGCTGCTGTAGGCTAAGCTGACTGAACTGCTGTTGACTTATGATGAATTTAGCTGGATATTGTTTACTATTGGTTTGCGATGCAGCGTTCATTTGCTGTTGTGGTGTGTTGACTGCTGCTGCTATTGTTGCACTTGAATTTGTGATTGCGTCAATTGGGGATGCTGGGAATTTGCTGTGCCTGTTGTTGTTTGATGCGCACCTGATGTTGTACTTGACCTGAATTGTAAATGTTGACTGCTAACAGAAGTAGCCGGCATATTCGTTTTCTGTGGCAATTTCGACTGCTGCTGTTGCTGCTGATGCAATTGTAAAATTTGTTGTTGTCTCTGATGCTGCTGCTGTTGTAATTGCTGCTGATGTTGTTTTGCATTTGCAATTGTTGTTGTTGCTGTTGATGCTGCAATGGAATTTTTTTCTGGGATGTCTGATGGTGGCGGATGTTGTTGCTGACCCAATTGTAATATACTTTTGATTTGTTGTAACTGTTGTTCCAAGGTTATTTGGCTAGATGCCTGTTGTGGCGGCTGTTATTGAATTTGTTGTTGCGGTTGATTCTGAGTTTGCTGGGGACTTTTTAAATTTCTCTGTTGAACATTGATGATTTGTTGTTGCTGTTGTTGCTGCTGATGCAACTGAGTAGTAGTAGTTGATAAAAAATTCACCGGAGTCGTATGAAATTGGCTATCTGGTTATTGGCCTGCGTTGTTGCTACAGTTGGTTACAGTTTTGCTGAAGAATTATCGGCTGTGTTTGTTGTGGTGGCTGCGTTTGTTGGACGCTGTCTACTGCTCCTGTCTTTTCGTCAAGTCTTACTGTCTGGCCGCCACAAGTTAACCGTGCGCCAACTCGTGATAGGAAATGCAGCCCCAGTATGATGTGGTCCATGGTGTCTGGAAGGACCAGGAACAAGAACTCCATGTGTTTGTTCCCAATCCGAATGTCTAATCGTAACGCCTCTTGGATGAGTTTAAGTGTCCCTTCAGCCATCCGGACGGTCATGTTGACGGCCACGCTGTTGGTTGTACTTCTCTTGTCTGTAGCAGATTGTTCACTTATGAAACTTCTGGTAGCTCCCGTATCGATGGTTGCGTTAACAAGTTCTTCTCCTATAGCGATGGTGGATAGAATGCGGTTGGAATCAGACGTTAAGAAATTTATTTGGTATGAAGTGTCTGTCTCTGGGATTCCGGCGCACCTCTGTTCCACCGGTTCCCCTGCTCGTTTCCCGCTCGGTTATTTCGTTTGCGGCAACACTCCATTGTTCGTATTTGCCGCTTTCCACAGTCCCAGCAGAAGAGTACTTGCGGGTTGCGGCAGTCCCGTCTAACGTGTCCATGTTGACCACATCGCATGCAGGCGGTTCTGACGTCTATTCGTTCATATCGGAGTCTGGTGCGACCATGCAGTTTCGTTCCTTCGGTCTAGGCCGCGACACGTGGCTGATTGGGTCCGCGGCGTCTGCTATGCCCTCGAAATCCTCCACCAGTCCTATGAGTTCACGGAGGTTGCTGAAATCTTTCCGTCGGATGTAATACTGGTATTCATTGTGGCAGTTAATTTGAGTATTCAGTCAGCGTCGCAGCGCTTAATCTGCGGTAGTGGCAAGGTAAGTACTCTTTAACCATTAAGTTGGGGGTCAGTTAGCGTCGCAGCGTTCAGCTTCTGCGGTAACGGCAAGGTAAGTACTCTTCAACCGTTAATTTGAGTATTCAGTCAGCGTCGCAGCGTTTAGCTTCTGCGGTAAAGGCAAGGTAAGTACTCTTTAACCATTAATTTGGGGACTCAGTTGGCGTCGCAGTGTTTAGCTTCAGCGGTAATGGCAAGCTAAGTACTCCTTAACCATTAAGTAGTCGATTCCAAAAGGAACTCAGGAAGACTGCCCTTCTGTCGAGCTGCGTGCTCCTTTTATACTTTTCCGTTGCTACAAACTATTGGGAAACCGTTGTTGCTATACAGCGTGGTTCTCCGTTTGTTTGTCGTTGTCCTTGTGTTTTGTTGTTGTTTCTTTGATTTTCCCACTACTGGCTGATGCATATTGCCATATATTGGTGGCAATGTAAATGGTTCACGTATTTTGCATACATGTTTCCATTTGGTAATATACATGTTTGTTTCTTTGCCTTTGAAATATGTGTGTTTTTATTTTAATATAAATGTTGACAATATACATGTTTTATCTTTTGGCAATATACATGTAATATACATGTTTTCATTTTTTATACGCATGCTTTGCTTATTCCCATACGCATGTAGTGCGTTTGTTTAATCTTTTCTTAGCTTGTCTCTGCTGACGTCATTTGCACATTCGGTTTTGAAAACGGTTTTGTATTTCGAAGAGTTTCGGTCACCGACCCCATCAGCCGTTTGTCTGATGTTAATGTGCATTGGATTCCAATCAATGCATATGAGTCCACTGGCCGCCTGAGTGTGAGTGGGACAGCCATTCTTTCGGGCGAATTCAATGCTGCTATCGTCTTATGCTTGATTTCTTTTCTTCTGTGATTTCCTGATCGCCTATGCGTCATATGAGATCAATTGCGTTGCGTTGGTTGTTGCAGATTTGTTCGGCTTGGTAGTGATGGTCGGTGATGACGGCTGTGATTGGTTGTCATCTGTATTGCATTTGCCTGCATTGAGTGATTTTGTCCTCAAGAGAAGATACACATGGCTGATATTGAGTGACTTGTTTTATATTGAGAACACTATTGGTATATATTTCGTTTTGAACAAAGTGTAATTAAATATTTCATGGCGTTTGTTTTGTGTGGGCAAAATTCTATTTTAAGAATTTTGTTCCTCACACCCCCCCGTTGCTTCGGTGGACAAGCACTTACCCTTCCCAATAATTAGGGCTGTGAAACGGAAGCCCTCTTGGAAGTGAACGAAACCAGGTTGTGATTGGCATGCGGTTCCTTTTCGTTTTGGTGACTGCGGTAATTATTGGCGGCGGTAGGTACTGTGAGGTTCCAGACGACTGTGGCGACTGTGACTGCTGTGGTGACTGTGACGAATATGGCAACTGTGACTGCTGTGGCGTCTGTGACGAATGTGATATGGGAAACTGTGGCGGTTGCGGCGAAGGCTGATGTTGCTGTGGCTGATTAGGAAGAGCAGTCGATAGTATTTGTTGTTGTTGTTGTTGTTGTTCTTGTTGTTGCTGCTGCTGCTGCTTGCTTTGCAATAACTGTATTTGCTGTTGTTGCAAGTATTGCAAGCGTTGAGGATTAATAACTTGCGGTTGGTTCATAACGATTTGTTGCAATTGCTGCTGTTGTTGTTGCTGTCCAGTTGTTGTTGTTGTGTAGGTAGCTGCGACTGCTGACTGCGATGTTGCGGAGAGATTAATATTACTTGCGATTTTACCTGTTGCGGCTGTTGTGTTTGTTGTGGTTGTTGCTGCTGTTGTGACTGCTGTTGTAGTTGTTGTTGCTGCTGAGGTTGCAATATATTCCCATCTACTTCCAGCTGTTGCTGCTGGACCTGTGTTTGTGGATACATTGGCGGGGGTGGCTGTACTTACTGCTGCTGATGTTGCTTCTGATTAAAAGTCTTAATCATTTGTCCAATACTCGTGGGGCTCTGCTGGATGTTATGCGGCGATTGGATTTGCTGTTGTAGTTGTGGTGTTTGTTGCAATTCTTGTTGTAGAATGTGTTGTTGAACTACATGCGTTGGCTGTTGTGCCTGTTTTTCTTGCTGTGTTATTGGCTGTTGCTGCTGCTGCTGAACGGTTTGCGGAATATTTTGTTGATTAACGATTATTACATTTTGATTTTTTGGATTCTGTAGTATTTGCTGCTGCTGCTGTAGGCTAAGCTGACTGAACTGCTGTTGACTTATGATGAATTTAGCTGGATATTGTTTACTATTGGCTTGCGATGCAGCGTTCATTTGCTGTTGTGGTGTGTTGACTGCTGCTGCTATTGTTGCACTTGAATTTGTGATTGCGTCAATTGGGGATGCTGGGAATTTGCTGTGCCTGTTGTTGTTTGATGCGCACCTGATGTTGTACTTGACCTGAATTGTAAATGTTGACTGCTAACAGAAGTAGCCGGCATATTCGTTTTCTGTGGCAATTTCGACTGCTGCTGTTGCTGCTGATGCAATTGTAAAATTTGTTGTTGTCTCTGATGCTGCTGCTGTTGTAATTGCTGCTGATGTTGTTGCATTTGCAATTGTTGTTGTTGCTGTTGATGCTGCAATGGAATTTTTTTCTGGGATGTCTGATGGTGGCGGATGTTGTTGCTGACCCAATTGTAATATACTTTTGATTTGTTGTAACTGTTGTTCCAAGGTTATTTGGCTAGATGCCTGTTGTGGTGGCTGTTATTGAATTTGTTGTTGCGGTTGATTCTGAGTTTGCTGGGGACTTTTTAAATTTCTCTGTTGAACATTGATGATTTGTTGTTGCTGTTGTTGCTGCTGATGCAACTGAGTAGTAGTAGTTGATAAAAAATTCACCGGAGTCGTATGAAATTGGCTATCTGGTTATTGGCCTGCGTTGTTGCTACAGTTGGTTACAGTTTTGCTGAAGAATTATCGGCTGTGTTTGTTGTGGTGGCTGCGTTTGTTGGACGCTGTCTACTGCTCCTGTCTTTTCGTCAAGTCTTACTGTCTGGCCGCCACAAGTTAACCGTGCGCCAACTCGTGATAGGAAATGCAGCCCCAGTATGATGTGGTCCATGGTGTCTGGAAGGACCAGGAACAAGAACTCCATGTGTTTGTTCCCAATCCGAATGTCTAATCGTAACGCCTCTTGGATGAGTTTAAGTGTCCCTTCAGCCATCCGGACGGTCATGTTGACGGCCACGCTGTTGGTTGTACTTCTCTTGTCTGTAGCAGATTGTTCACTTATGAAACTTCTGGTAGCTCCCGTATCGATGGTGGCGTTAACAAGTTCTTCTCCTATAGCGATGGTGGATAGAATGCGGTTGGAATCAGACGTTAAGAAATTTATTTGGTATGAAGTGTCTGTCTCTGGGATTCCGGCGCACCTCTGTTCCACCGGTTCCCCTGCTCGTTTCCCGCTCGGTTATTTCGTTTGCGGCAACACTCCATTGTTCGTATTTGCCGCTTTCCACAGTCCCAGCAGAAGAGTACTTGCGGGTTGCGGCAGTCCCGTCTAACGTGTCCATGTTGACCACATCGCATGCAGGCGGTTCTGACGTCTATTCGTTCATATCGGAGTCTGGTGCGACCATGCAGTTTCGTTCCTTCGGTCTAGGCCGCGACACGTGGCTGATTGGGTCCGCGGCGTCTGCTATGCCCTCGAAATCCTCCACCAGTCCTATGAGTTCACGGAGGTTGCTGAAATCTTTCCGTCGGATGTAATACTGGTATTCATTGTGGCAGTTAATTTGAGTATTCAGTCAGCGTCGCAGCGCTTAATCTGCGGTAGTGGCAAGGTAAGTACTCTTTAACCATTAAGTTGGGGGTCAGTTAGCGTCGCAGCGTTCAGCTTCTGCGGTAACGGCAAGGTAAGTACTCTTCAACCGTTAATTTGAGTATTCAGTCAGCGTCGCAGCGTTTAGCTTCTGCGGTAAAGGCAAGGTAAGTACTCTTTAACCATTAATTTGGGGACTCAGTTGGCGTCGCAGTGTTTAGCTTCAGCGGTAATGGCAAGCTAAGTACTCCTTAACCATTAAGTAGTCGATTCCAAAAGGAACTCAGGAAGACTGCCCTTCTGTCGAGCTGCGTGCTCCTTTTATACTTTTCCGTTGCTACAAACTATTGGGAAACCGTTGTTGCTATACAGCGTGGTTCTCCGTTTGTTTGTCGTTGTCCTTGTGCTTTGTTGTTGTTTCTTTGATTTTCCCACTACTGGCTGATGCATATTGCCATATATTGGTGGCAATGTAAATGGTTGACGTATTTTGCATACATGTTTCCATTTGGTAGTATACATGTTTGTTTCTTTGCCTTTGAAATATGTGTGTTCTTATTTTAATATAAATGTTGACAATATACATGTTTTATCTTTTGGCAATATACATGTAATATACATGTTTTCATTTTTTATACGCATGCTTTGCTTATTCCCATACGCATGTAGTGCGTTTGTTTAATCTTTTCTTAGCTTGTCTCTGCTGACGTCATTTGCACATTCGGTTTTGAAAACGGTTTTGTATTTCGAAGAGTTTCGGTCACCGACCCCATCAGCCGTTTGTCTGATGTTAATGTGCATTGGATTCCAATCAATGCATATGAGTCCACTGGCCGCCTGAGTGTGAGTGGGACAGCCATTCTTTCGGGCGAATTCAATGCTGCTATCGTCTTATGCTTGATTTCTTTTCTTCTGTGATTTCCTGATCGCCTATGCGTCATATGAGATCAATTGCGTTGCGTTGGTTGTTGCAGATTTGTTCGGCTTGGTAGTGATGGTCGGTGATGACGGCTGTGATTGGTTGTCATCTGTATTGCATTTGCCTGCATTGAGTGATTTTGTCCTCAAGAGAAGATACACATGGCTGATATTGAGTGACTTGTTTTATATTGAGAACACTATTGGTATATATTTCGTTTTGAACAAAGTGTAATTAAATATTTCATGGCGTTTGTTTTGTGTGGGCAAAATTCTATTTTAAGAATTTTGTTCCTCACACCCCCCCGTTGCTTCGGTGGACAAGCACTTACCCTTCCCAATAATTAGGGCTGTGAAACGGAAGCCCTCTTGGAAGTGAACGAAACCAGGTTGTGATTGGCATGCGGTTCCTTTTCGTTTTGGTGACTGCGGTAATTATTGGCGGCGGTAGGTACTGTGAGGTTCCAGACGACTGTGGCGACTGTGACTGCTGTGGTGACTGTGACGAATATGGCAACTGTGACTGCTGTGGCGTCTGTGACGAATGTGATATGGGAAACTGTGGCGGTTGCGGCGAAGGCTGATGTTGCTGTGGCTGATTAGGAAGAGCAGTCGATAGTATTTGTTGTTGTTGTTGTTGTTGTTCTTGTTGTTGCTGCTGCTGCTGCTTGCTTTGCAATAACTGTATTTGCTGTTGTTGCAAGTATTGCAAGCGTTGAGGATTAATAACTTGCGGTTGGTTCATAACGATTTGTTGCAATTGCTGCTGTTGTTGTTGCTGTCCAGTTGTTGTTGTTGTGTAGGTAGCTGCGACTGCTGACTGCGATGTTGCGGAGAGATTAATATTACTTGCGATTTTACCTGTTGCGGCTGTTGTGTTTGTTGTGGTTGTTGCTGCTGTTGTGACTGCTGTTGTAGTTGTTGTTGCTGCTGAGGTTGCAATATATTCCCATCTACTTCCAGCTGTTGCTGCTGGACCTGTGTTTGTGGATACATTGGCGGGGGTGGCTGTACTTACTGCTGCTGATGTTGCTTCTGATTAAAAGTCTTAATCATTTGTCCAATACTCGTGGGGCTCTGCTGGATGTTATGCGGCGATTGGATTTGCTGTTGTAGTTGTGGTGTTTGTTGCAATTCTTGTTGTAGAATGTGTTGTTGAACTACATGCGTTGGCTGTTGTGCCTGTTTTTCTTGCTGTGTTATTGGCTGTTGCTGCTGCTGCTGAACGGTTTGCGGAATATTTTGTTGATTAACGATTATTACATTTTGATTTTTTGGATTCTGTAGTATTTGCTGCTGCTGCTGTAGGCTAAGCTGACTGAACTGCTGTTGACTTATGATGAATTTAGCTGGATATTGTTTACTATTGGTTTGCGATGCAGCGTTCATTTGCTGTTGTGGTGTGTTGACTGCTGCTGCTATTGTTGCACTTGAATTTGTGATTGCGTCAATTGGGGATGCTGGGAATTTGCTGTGCCTGTTGTTGTTTGATGCGCACCTGATGTTGTACTTGACCTGAATTGTAAATGTTGACTGCTAACAGAAGTAGCCGGCATATTCGTTTTCTGTGGCAATTTCGACTGCTGCTGTTGCTGCTGATGCAATTGTAAAATTTGTTGTTGTCTCTGATGCTGCTGCTGTTGTAATTGCTGCTGATGTTGTTGCATTTGCAATTGTTGTTGTTGCTGTTGATGCTGCAATGGAATTTTTTTCTGGGATGTCTGATGGTGGCGGCTGTTGTTGCTGACCCAATTGTAATATACTTTTGATTTGTTGTAACTGTTGTTCCAAGGTTATTTGGCTAGATGCCTGTTGTGGCGGCTGTTATTGAATTTGTTGTTGCGGTTGATTCTGAGTTTGCTGGGGACTTTTTAAATTTCTCTGTTGAACATTGATGATTTGTTGTTGCTGTTGTTGCTGCTGATGCAACTGAGTAGTAGTAGTTGATAAAAAATTCACCGGAGTCGTATGAAATTGGCTATCTGGTTATTGGCCTGCGTTGTTGCTACAGTTGGTTACAGTTTTGCTGAAGAATTATCGGCTGTGTTTGTTGTGGTGGCTGCGTTTGTTGGACGCTGTCTACTGCTCCTGTCTTTTCGTCAAGTCTTACTGTCTGGCCGCCACAAGTTAACCGTGCGCCAACTCGTGATAGGAAATGCAGCCCCAGTATGATGTGGTCCATGGTGTCTGGAAGGACCAGGAACAAGAACTCCATGTGTTTGTTCCCAATCCGAATGTCTAATCGTAACGCCTCTTGGATGAGTTTAAGTGTCCCTTCAGCCATCCGGACGGTCATGTTGACGGCTACGCTGTTGGTTGTACTTCTCTTGTCTGTAGCAGATTGTTCACTTATGAAACTTCTGGTAGCTCCCGTATCGATGGTGGCGTTAACAAGTTCTTCTCCTATAGCGATGGTGGATAGAATGCGGTTGGAATCAGACGTTAAGAAATTTATTTGGTATGAAGTGTCTGTCTCTGGGATTTCGGCGCACCTCTGTTCCACCGGTTCCCCTGCTCGTTTCCCGCTCGGTTATTTCGTTTGCGGCAACACTCCATTGTTCGTATTTGCCGCTTTCCACAGTCCCAGCAGAAGAGTACTTGCGGGTTGCGGCAGTCCCGTCTAACGTGTCCATGTTGACCACATCGCATGCAGGCGGTTCTGACGTCTATTCGTTCATATCGGAGTCTGGTGCGACCATGCAGTTTCGTTCCTTCGGTCTAGGCCGCGACACGTGGCTGATTGGGTCCGCGTCGTCTGCTATGCCCTCGAAATCCTCCACCAGTCCTATGAGTTCACGGAGGTTGCTGAAATCTTTCCGTCGGATGTATTCATTGTGGCAGTTAATTTGAGTATTCAGTCAGCGTCGCAGCGCTTAATCTGCGGTAGTGGCAAGGTAAGTACTCTTTAACCATTAAGTTGGGGGTCAGTTAGCGTCGCTGCGTTCAGCTTCTGCGGTAATGGCAAGGTAAGTACTCTTCAACCGTTAATTTGAGTATTCAGTCAGCGTCGCAGCGTTTAGCTTCTGCGGTAAAGGCAAGGTAAGTACTCTTTAACCATTAATTTGGGGACTCAGTTGGCGTCGCAGTGTTTAGCTTCAGCGGTAATGGCAAGCTAAGTACTCCTTAACCATTAAGTAGTCGATTCCAAAAGGAACTCAGGAAGACTGCCCTTCTGTCGAGCTGCGTGCTCCTTTTATACTTTTCCGTTGCTACAAACTATTGGGAAACCGTTGTTGCTATACAGCGTGGTTCTCCGTTTGTTTGTCGTTGTCCTTGTGTTTTGTTGTTGTTTCTTTGATTTTCCCACTACTGGCTGATGCATATTGCCATATATTGGTGGCAATGTAAATGGTTGACGTATTTTGCATACATGTTTCCATTTGGTAGTATACATGTTTGTTTCTTTGCCTTTGAAATATGTGTGTTCTTATTTTAATATAAATGTTGACAATATACATGTTTTATCTTTTGGCAATATACATGTAATATACATGTTTTCATTTTTTATACGCATGCTTTGCTTATTCCCATACGCATGTAGTGCGTTTGTTTAATCTTTTCTTAGCTTGTCTCTGCTGACGTCATTTGCACATTCGGTTTTGAAAACGGTTTTGTATTTCGAAGAGTTTCGGTCACCGACCCCATCAGCCGTTTGTCTGATGTTAATGTGCATTGGATTCCAATCAATGCATATGAGTCCACTGGCCGCCTGAGTGTGAGTGGGACAGCCATTCTTTCGGGCGAATTCAATGCTGCTATCGTCTTATGCTTGATTTCTTTTCTTCTGTGATTTCCTGATCGCCTATGCGTCATATGAGATCAATTGCGTTGCGTTGGTTGTTGCAGATTTGTTCGGCTTGGTAGTGATGGTCGGTGATGACGGCTGTGATTGGTTGTCATCTGTATTGCATTTGCCTGCATTGAGTGATTTTGTCCTCAAGAGAAGATAAACATGGCTGATATTGAGTGACTTGTTTTATATTGAGAACACTATTGGTATATATTTCGTTTTGAACAAAGTGTAATTAAATATTTCATGGCGTTTGTTTTGTGTGGGCAAAATTCTATTTTAAGAATGTTGTTCCTCACACCCCCCCGTTGCTTCGGTGGACAAGCACTTACCCTTCCCAATAATTAGGGCTGTGAAACGGAAGCCCTCTTGGAAGTGAACGAAACCAGGTTGTGATTGGCATGCGGTTCCTTTTCGTTTTGGTGACTGCGGTAATTATTGGCGGCGGTAGGTACTGTGAGGTTCCAGACGACTGTGGCGACTGTGACTGCTGTGGTGACTGTGACGAATATGGCAACTGTGACTGCTGTGGCGTCTGTGACGAATGTGATATCGGAAACTGTGGCAGTTGCGGCGAAGGCTGATGTTGCTGTGGCTGATTAGGAAGAGCAGTCGATAGTATTTGTTGTTGTTGTTGTTGTTCTTGTTGTTGCTGCTGCTGCTGCTTGCTTTGCAATAACTGTATTTGCTGTTGTTGCAAGTATTGCAAGCGTTGAGGATTAATAACTTGCGGTTGGTTCATAACGATTTGTTGCAATTGCTGCTGTTGTTGTTGCTGTCCAGTTGTTGTTGTTGTGTAGGTAGCTGCGACTGCTGACTGCGATGTCGCGGAGAGATTAATATTACTTGCGATTGAATGTTTACCTGTTGCGGCTGTTGTGTTTGTTGTGGTTGTTGCTGCTGTTGTGACTGCTGTTGTAGTTGTTGTTGCTGCTGAGGTTGCAATATATTCCCATCTACTTCCAACTGTTGCTGCTGGACCTGTGTTTGTGGATACATTGGCGGGGGTGGCTGTACTTACTGCTGCTGATGTTGCTTCTGATTAAAAGTCTTAATCATTTGTCCAATACTCGTGGGGCTCTGCTGGATGTTATGCGGCGATTGGATTTGCTGTTGTAGTTGTGGTGTTTGTTGCAATTCTTGTTGTAGAATGTGTTGTTGAACTACATGCGTTGGCTGTTGTGCCTGTTTTTCTTGCTGTGTTATTGGCTGTTGCTGCTGCTGCTGAACGGTTTGCGGAATATTTTGTTGATTAACGATTATTACATTTTGATTTTTTGGATTCTGTAGTATTTGCTGCTGCTGCTGTAGGCTAAGCTGACTGAACTGCTGTTGACTTATGATGAATTTAGCTGGATATTGTTTACTATTGGTTTGCGATGCAGCGTTCATTTGCTGTTGTGGTGTGTTGACTGCTGCTGCTATTGTTGCACTTGAATTTGTGATTGCGTCAATTGGGGATGCTGGGAATTTGCTGTGCCTGTTGTTGTTTGATGCGCACCTGATGTTGTACTTGACCTGAATTGTAAATGTTGACTGCTAACAGAAGTAGCCGGCATATTCGTTTTCTGTGGCAATTTCGACTGCTGCTGTTGCTGCTGATGCAATTGTAAAATTTGTTGTTGTCTCTGATGCTGCTGCTGTTGTAATTGCTGCTGATGTTGTTGCATTTGCAATTGTTGTTGTTGCTGTTGATGCTGCAATGGAATTTTTTTCTGGGATGTCTGATGGTGGCGGCTGTTGTTGCTGACCCAATTGTAATATACTTTTGATTTGTTGTAACTGTTGTTCCAAGGTTATTTGGCTAGATGCCTGTTGTGGCGGCTGTTATTGAATTTGTTGTTGCGGTTGATTCTGAGTTTGCTGGGGACTTTTTAAATTTCTCTGTTGAACATTGATGATTTGTTGTTGCTGTTGTTGCTGCTGATGCAACTGAGTAGTAGTAGTTGATAAAAAATTCACCGGAGTCGTATGAAATTGGCTATCTGGTTATTGGCCTGCGTTGTTGCTACAGTTGGTTACAGTTTTGCTGAAGAATTATCGGCTGTGTTTGTTGTGGTGGCTGCGTTTGTTGGACGCTGTCTACTGCTCCTGTCTTTTCGTCAAGTCTTACTGTCTGGCCGCCACAAATTAACCGTGCGCCGACTCGTGATAGGAAATGCAGCCCCAGTATGATGTGGTCCATGGTGTCTGGAAGGACCAGGAACAAGAACTCCATGTGTTTGTTCCCAATCCGAATGTCTAATCGTAACGCCTCTTGGATGAGTTTAAGTGTCCCTTCAGCCATCCGGACGGTCATGTTGACGGCCACGCTGTTGGTTGTACTTCTCTTGTCTGTAGCAGATTGTTCACTTATGAAACTTCTGGTAGCTCCCGTATCGATGGTGGCGTTAACAAGTTCTTCTCCTATAGCGATGGTGGATAGAATGCGGTTGGAATCAGACGTTAAGGAATTTATTGGGTATGAGGTGTCTGTCTCTGGGATTCCGGCGCACCTCTGTTCCACCGGTTCCCCTGCTCGTTTCCCGCTCGGTTATTTCGTTTGCGGCAACACTCCATTGTTCGTATTTGCCGCTTTCCACAGTCCCAGCAGAAGAGTACTTGCGGGTTGCGGCAGTCCCGTCTAACGTGTCCATGTTGACCACATCGCATGCAGGCGGTTCTGACGTCTATTCGTTCATATCGGAGTCTGGTGCGACCATGCAGTTTCGTTCCTTCGGTCTAGGCTGCGAGACGTGGCTGATTGGGTCCGCAGCGTCTGCTATGCCCTCGAAATCCTCCGCCAGTCCTATGAGTTCACGGAGGTTGCTGAAATCTTTCCGTCGGATGTAATACTGGTATTCATGGTGGCAGTTCCGGAAGATTCGTTCCACCTGCTCTTCTTCGAGATAATTCGCATGCCTTGTCAGGTTCTGCATCGTAATTACATAGTCCTTGAATGTTTCCTGCTGCTTCTGGCGTCTTTGGCGAATTTCGTCGTCCAGACGTTCCCAGTATCTGGTGGGCAGGAAGAATTGCAAGAAGTCTGTCTTGAAGCTGCTCCAGTCCTGCCACCTCTGGTTGTTGTTCCGGAACCACAGCAAGGCTCGGTCGCGAAGCAACTCCGGCATAGTCCGGGGGAGCAGGTTTCTACTCAACGAGTATGCATCGGCGAGCTCCTCCAATCTCTCGATTAACAGAAGAGGCTCTTTGCCACCGTCGTACCGCACCGACCACTTACGTAGCTGGTCGATAACCATGGGGTACGATGCCCCTGGTGCCTCTGTTGGGTTTCGCATGGCGATTGTTTCCCGTGGTACTGGGGACGCCGTCCTGCTTTTGCCCACCTTTGGTTCCGTGTAATCCTGTGAATCCGGAGGGTTCAGGGATATTTGAGGTAGCGGCGATGGGCTGCGGGTATGTCTTTTTTCCAATTCAATGAGGCGCGTTTCGTCCTCTGACGTGACGTCTCGCCCTGTAATAAAATTGGAAAAGCGTTTCCTCAGTTCTTCTACCGTCGGCGTCGCAGCGTTTAGCTTCAGCGGTAATGGCAAGGTAAGTACTCTTTAACCATTAATTTGGGGACTCAGTTGGCGTCGCAGCATTTAGCTTCAGCGGTGATGGCAAGGTAAGTACTCTTTAACCATTAAGTAGTCGATTCCAAAAGGAACTCAGGAAGACTGCCCTTCTGTCGAGCTGCGTACTCCTTTTATACTTTCCCGTTGCTACAAACTATTGGGAGACCGTTGTTGCTATACAGCGTGGTTCTACGTTTGTTTGTCGTTGTCCTTGTGTTTTGTTGTTGTTTCTTTGATTTTCCCACTGCTGTCTGATGCATATTGCCATATATTGGTGGCAATGTAAATGTTTGACTTATTATGCATACATGTTTCCATTTGGTAGTATACATGTTTGTTTCTTTGCCTTTGAAATATGTGTGTTCTTATTTTAATATACATGTTTACAATATACATGTTTTATCTTTTGGCAATATACATGTAATATACATGTTTTCATTTTTTATACGCATGCTTTGCTTATTCCCATACGCATGTAGTGCGTTTGTTTAATCTTTTCTTTGCTTGTCTCTGCTGACGTCATTTGCACACTCGGTTTTGAAAACGGTTTTGTGTTTCGGAGAGTTTCGTTCATCGACCCCATCAGCCGTTTGTCTGATGTTAATGTGCATTGGATTCCAATCAATGCGTATGAGTCCACTGCCGCCTGAGTGTGAGTGGGACAGCCATTCTTTCGGACCTATGCGTCATATGAGATCATTGCGTTGGGTTGGTTGTTGTAGATTTGTTCGGCTTGGTAGTGATGGTCGGTGATGACGGCTATGATTGGTTGTCATCTGTATTGCATTTGCCCGCATTTGAGTGATTTTGTCCTCAAGAGAAAATAAACATGGCTGATATTGAGTGACTTGTTTTATATTGAATACACTATTGGTACGTATTTCGTTTTGAACAAAGTGTAATGAAATATTCCATGGCGTTTGTTTTATGTAGGCAAAACTTAAATTTAAAGAATTTTGTTCCTCACAGCATATCCCATCGCAAACCAGGAACCTAGCACGGTAGCTAGGGCATTCGTAGACAATTAGATATGCAAATTTTGGGTACCACTGGAACTACATTCTGATCAAGGGCGGAAATTCAAATCGCTAGTCTTTCAACAGCTGTGCCAAGTACTCAACATCTGAACACGAGGACTACTCCGTTACAACCACACTCAGACGGAATGGTCGAAAGAGGTCGAAGAGTATCTGGAAAAAGAAGTTAATGCCAACCAAGATGAATGGGATCGTTTTATACCGTTTCTTATAATGGGTTATCGTAGCGCTCTGCACAACACGACTAAAAACTCACAGGCAATGGTTGTATTTGGCAAAGAACTTCGTCTACCCAAAACTACAGCAGAGTTGGGAAGACCCTTACAATATCATTAAGAGGATTAATAATTGCCTGATTCCATTGCAAGAATTGTCACAAATGATAATAACAATGAAATCGTTATTGCGGGCGATTTAAAAATTACACAATTCTGGGTGGCTTCGCCATTCTGGCCAGACAACACCCGTAGGAAGGGATGTTGAGTGGTTCTCTGAGTTTTATCACCTTACTCAGCTTGTAAATTAGCCTATAAGAATACCTGACATTGTAAATCAGTCCGCAAACACCCTTGACTTGTTCCTCTATCTATCGCCTCTAGGCTCGTCTGACCATTGTGTTGTATCAGCTAATTTCTCGTTAATTAACCACGAAGTTAGAGAAAAAACTCCCAAAAAACAGTATGGCAATACGAGAAAGCCAATTGGGATGGCCTTAACAACTTCTTTGGGAGAATTAACTGGTCGCTATTGTTTCGCGATAGCAACGTGAATGCCGCCGCCGATACAATCACAAACATCATTCTTATTGGTATGAGAAAGTTTATTCCTTTCAGGAATAAGTCTATCAAACCAAAGGAAGATGGATGTTACGACTCGAGCTAAAAAGAGGCTTCTAGGATTAGAGAGGTATGCTTTCGGTTTTACAAAGCAAATCCTACAGAGGAAAACGTAGGCAACGTTCCACTGGTGATTTGATGGCATATCTCACCGAACAGTGGAACCGGTCTTTGCATCAATTTGGTGAAAGCAAAGCTGTTGCACTGGATATTTCCAAATCATTTAACAGAGTTTGGCATCAAGCTCTTTTGCCCAAAATGCGTGCTTATGGTGTCGATGATAAACTGCTTCATTGAATTAGAAGCTATCTTTTTGACCGCTCAATTCAAGTTGTTTTGGACGGTTTCAAGTCTGAAATACACCACATAAATGCTGGCGTTTCCCAGGGCTCTATTCTGTCCCCGACACTCTTTCTTATTTTTATTAATCTGTGACTTATATTCCAATTCACTCTTTCACTGACGACAGCACTCTTAGCTTCTCATATAAGTTTGAGGAACGTCCCTCCTCTTCTCATGTGGAACTCAAAAAACTTCGTATGTTAAGCACGTTAAATTCTGACCTAGACAGCATAATAAAATGGGGAGAAAACAATCGAGTAGAATTTAACGCTTCCAAAACTCAATGCTGTCTCCTGTCCTCTAAGCGAATCCCTAATCCCATGCCATTATCCATGAATGGCACTTGCATCGAGGAAACTGAAAATCTCGCAATTCTCGGTATGTGCGTTAACGATAAGCTTCGTTGGAATGACCACATATTTACCGTCGCCTAAAATGATGCAAAATGTTTAGGTTTTCTAAACCGGTACAAGAAATATTTCACTCCCTCTTATCTGGCTACTATCTACAAAGTTTTAATTCGCCCTAAACTTAAGTACAAGACCAAATATGACGGTCTGGTGCGCCTAAAACCACCTTGCATCAACTTGATAGAAAACAAAACCGTGCGATAAAACTTATCGGTGACGAAAACATTGCGAAATCAATAGATTTGCTTGAACACAGCAAGAACGTCTCCTGCTTGTCACTCTTTTATCGCTTCTTCCACCAACGGTGCTCAAGAGAAATAGCCAGTTGCATGCCACCTCTCCTTGAATTCAACCGCAATACTCGTGCACATCAGTTTACCCTTAAGCCCATCTTCGGACGTACAGTTAACTTCAGGGATTCGTTCTTCAGCCGTACAACACGTATGTGGAATGCTCTGCCAAGCTCTGTCTTTCCACATCACTACGATCCACAGGGATTTAAAATACAAGCTCTCCTCTTTTCTTCTCCTTTTCCTTAACGCCCACGCTGTGCCAAGCATATAGCCGAACATAATAAGGGTGCGAACCTCTTTTCGCGTGCGCAAATTATAAAAAAAAAAGGAGTGCTGAATCTGTTTGGGACGAACAGAATTAATGTGGGGGTATTAATACGAAAAGTAGTTAGTAGCTCACATAATAGAATTCGAATACTAACATATATCGCAACGTACATACTGCATATTAAAAATAACTACTTTTATGTGGCATACTTTTAGGCAGTTAGGATGTAACCGCCTACAGTTTATTTTTAGAAGATGACTCATTATTTTGAGTGCAATAAAAAATTGTCAAGTATAAAATTGTTAACTTGTGTTATTAAATTCTCTATACTAACTTCACTTGCCCGTGGCACGGCAGACGTTCGTCTGTCGGTCTGTCGTGGAATATTGCGATCAATTTTTAACCCACTTCCCAAAGCCCGATTTTATTGAAATTTTGCACACATGTGTATTACCGGAGACAACACTTTCTATTAAAATTTGAGGCCCCTCGGGACACGGGGTCGGGGGCTCCCATACAAATATTTTACAAAATTTTACTCAATTTTCTTCAAATTTTATACACATGTGTATCTCTGATGGACAACACTTTTTGTAAAAAATTTGAAGACCCCGGGCCGCGGGTTCGTGGGGCCCCATATAAATTTTTAAAAAAAATTAACCCGATTTTCTTCAAATTTAATATACGAGTGTATCTCCGATAGACAAAAATTTTTGAAAAAATTTTGGAAACCCCGGGCTCCGGGCTTGTCGTAGGCCCCAAAATTTTTTTAAAAAAAATTTACCCGATTTTCTTCAAATTTTATATACGTTTGTATCTCCGATGAAAAACACTTTTTGTAAAAATTTTTGAGACCCCGGGCCCCAGGGTCATTGGGCCCCAAAATATTTTTTAACAAAAATTAACCCGATTTTTTAAAATTTTATATATGTTTGTATCTCAGATGAACAACACTTTTTGCAAAAATTTTGGTGGCTGGGTTCGTGGGGCCCCATAAAAAATTTTCAAAAAAATTAACCCGATTTTCTTTAAATTTTATACACCTGTGTGTCTCCGATGGACAAAATTTTTTGTAAAGTTTTCGGAGTGAACGGGCGCTGAGGACCGAAGGGTGCCCATATAAATTTTATAAAAATTAGCTCGATTTTCTTCAAATTTTAAACGCATGTGTATTACTGATGGAGAAAACTTTTTGTAAATATGTTGGAATGTTAGGGCCCTGAAAAAATGTTATATACGTGTGTATCTCAAATGGACAACACTTTTTGCAAAAATTTTGGTGGCTGGGGTCGTGGGGCCAAATCAATTTTTAACCCACTTCCCAAAGCCCGATTTTATTGAAATTTTGCACACATGTGTATTTCCGGAGACAACACTTTCTATTAAAATTTGAGGCCCCTCGGGCCAGGGGTCGGGGGGCTACCATACAAATATTTTACAAAATTTTACTCGATTTTCTTCAACTTTTATACACATGTGTATCTCTGATGGACAACACTTTTTGTAAAAATTTTGGAGACCCCGGGCCCCGCTCGATTTTCTTCATATTTTAAACATATGTGTATCACTGATGGACAAAAATTTTTTTAAATTAGCCAGATTTTCTTCAAATTTTAACACATACCCATCTCCTATTACCATCTATTAGAATTGCACACATGTGTATTTCCGGAGACAATACTTCCTATTATCATTTGAGGCCCCTCGGGCCACGGGGTCGGGGGCTCCCATACAAATATTTTACAAAATTTTACTCGATTTTCTTCAAATTTTATACACATGTGTATCTCTGATGGACAACACTTTTTGTAAAATATTTGAAGACCCCCAGCCGCGGGTTCGTGGGGCCCCATAAACATTTTCTTCAAATTTTATATACGCGTGTATCTCCGATAGACATCAATTGAAGAAATTGTGGAGACCCCGGGCCCCGGGCTCGTCGTAGGCCCCAACATTTTTTTTAAAAAAATTTACCCGATTTTCTTCAAATTTTATATATATCTTATAAATTTTGTATCTCCGATGAAAAACAATTTTTGTAAAAATTTTTGAGACCCCGGGCCCCAGGGTCATTGGGCCCCAAAATATTTTTTAAAAAGATTTTTTTAAAATTTTATATACGTGTGTATCTCAGATGGACAACACTTTTTGCAAAAATTTTGGTGGCTGGGTTCGTGGGGCCCCATAAACATTTTTCAAAAAAATTAACCCGATTTTCTTTAAATTTTATACACCTGTGTATCTCCGATGGACACAATTTTTTGTAAAGTTTTCGGAGTGAACGGGCGCTGAGGACCGAAGGGTGCCCATAAAAATTTTATAAAAATTAGCTCGATTTTCTTCAAATTTTAAACGCATGTATTACTGATGGACAAAGTTTTTGTAAATATGTTGGACTTTTAGGGCCCTGAAAAAATGTTATATACGTGTGTATCTCAGATGGACAACACTTTTTGCAAAAATTTTGGTGGCTGTGGTCGTGGTGACCCATAAAAAATTTTCAAAAAAAATAAACCCGATTTTCTTTAAATTTTATACACCTGTGTATCTCCGATGGACACAATTTTTTGTAAAGTTTTCGGAGTGAACGGGCCCTGAGGACCGAAGGGTGCCCATATAATTTTTTTAAAAATTAGCCCGATTTTCTTCAAAATTGAACACATTCCCATCACCTATTAGAGAATTTACATGGAAAATTTTAATTTTTATGGGTTGTTTTTTTTACTGTTCGTTAATTAAAGTTATTATTTGTAAATTAAAAAAACTTGTGTTGTGTTTTATTTGCAAAATCCTTTACGAGCTCGAAAGCCTGAATTTCGTAACAATACTGTGAAAATTTGGCGATAATGGTAAGTAATAGTTGTTTCCCAAGTAAAATACGTCAACGTGTAAGACTTCGTTTGGTTTCTGGGGAGTTTCGGTGATCTTATAGGGTGGTTTTGGAGGATTTCTTTCATACTTAGGGTTATAAATTTTAGTTTTTAATTATTCGAAAACGGCTTGAATACCTCTATGACTATTAGCTTTATGTTCTTTTTCTATTAGTTCTGTAAGTTTGATATCATAGTCTACATATCGTCTACAATCTTGAAGCATCTAATTAGTCTAATTTGTTCTGAAAATAAGTTTTTGAAAATTTGTTGGATTTGATCGAACAATTCTTCGTCTATAAGTTATGCATTTAATCATGATTGATTAAAAATGAATCTTTAGAATAATTGTGGCGATTTCGTTATCAATTGATTTGAATTGTATTAACTTTCTATTGTTCCCAAATATATTAGTAGTTTTTATTTTTAGTGTCCCTGAATTTACCTTTTTTATTATAATCTGATTTTTGAACATGTTTATAACGGCGTCACTGGTGTTAATTGTATTGTCTCTATTATATACACCTGTTTCTACGATTTATACTTTTTCTATTCTCGAAACGCATTTAACACCTTTATTATTTCTAATAGTGTAATCGCATTCGGAAAGTTTTATTCTCCATCCCACTCATACCCATGTCAGTGGTTTATGGTCTGTTTCTATTATGAATCTTCGCCTGAATAAATATGGTCTTAAATATTTAGTTGCCCAAACTATGGTTAGAAGCTCCTTTGCAATAGTGTCTGCCTTTTGAGGTATTATCCATGTGGGTGCAGAATAAGGAGAACAACTGGGACGTATAATTTTTGCTCCAACTTTTCTTTAATTTGGTTTTCGACTTTTCTTTTATGACATAAGGGTAACGGTATGATTTCACGTATATTGGGATTTTGTTTTTTGTACGAATTTTGTGTTTAATGGCATAAGTAAATGTAAATGTTAATGTGTTTACTATAAAATATGTTTTCAAATTTTCTACTAATTTTGTGAAATTTTTCATATGGTCGGTTGTTATTTGCTCTAGGTGGAAGGTATCTTTTACTTCATCTAAGTACGGTCCTATATCATAGTCTTCTATGTTATAGATAATTTTCCCAGAAATCTCTTGTTCTTCTGTATAAATAATTCCATCGGAATTATCATTGACTTGAAAATCCGTTGTTCTCAAATCTGTTATTAAATGATTACTCTTGTAATCAATAATAGCTTTTAATCGTCTGATAATGTTATTTCCGATAAGACCGACATTATTAATAACTATGGAAATTATAAACAAGAAAATCTGCTTTCTCATATGAATTTACTAATTCACTTAACAATGGTATTTTTACTTGTTCCGTAATAATAGTTTTACTATTAAATGTTCTTATCTCAGTTGGGTTGAAGCGAATTCTCCACTAAGGGTCACATAGATTAGGATTGATTATGGAGCAGGTGGCTCGAGGTCCAGAATGAAGTATGAATTTAAGAGGTCTTGTTTTTGATTTTATTATTATCAAGGGAATACTCCGTCCGAGGCCGCTGATTGAAAATTTTTCATTCTGTCATGGGTGTTAATTTCCATAGGTTCGGTGGTACGTTAGCAATTGTGTTATTTAGAGTACGGGTATTATTCGGTTGATAAAAAGTATTTTGTCTTTGGTACTGATTAGGGTGTCTTTGTGGGATAGTGTGATTATTATTCTGTCTCTGTTTGTGGGTTGATATAAAAATTAGTTGTCTTTGTTGGTTGAAATTGATATTGGTATTGGTATTGGTTAGGTGTCTTAGGGGGTCTCTGTTGTCGATTTGTTTTTCTGCTATTACCGCTAGAATTCGCGTATCCCGTTTCAAACAGGATATTCATCGCTTTCTCTAGTGTGCTTGTATTTCTATACGCAAGAATTGTTTTTATGGGTTCTGGGATTTTATTTTTAAAGACGTTTAATGCTATTTCATGTTATTGAGGGCGCATGCGTTTGCTGCAAGGCCACTGCCTGTTGTTACTTGCTTATTGTTGAGATTCCTAAGTTTATTTTTTAAAATATTGTTGAATTCAACACTGTGGGTGTGGAATTGTACGCTTTTTGGTCGTATAGCTCTTCGCAGCTAAGCTTAACTTATTTTATTATTTTGAAGTACTTGCTTTATTTCTGACCAAGATTGTGCCAGACAGTTAATTTCTATGGTTTTCCTAGCTAGCGGCATGGAATTTTCGTCAGCAATTAATGTGACCTCCGCGCTTGTCCATTTGGTTTTATGCTGTGTCTTGCGTTGTCGCACAATGTATGCATATCGTTGCGTCAGCGCAGAATTTTATTACATAGTAATAATTGTGTCGAAGTACTTGAGTGTTATTTTATAATAAAAGACTTTCTGGTATTGTCACAACAATGAATATCGTTGGATCAACCCGAAACTCTTCTATGTCGAAACACATTTTATATTGAGAGTTATAGCCTTCTTTAAATTGTAATAAATAAACGCTTGCCTCAAATCATCGACTCTGTGGCGTTATGTGAAGAAACTTTAAGTGACGACAAACATGCGAGTTCACAATTTAAAATCAAACCGTTGGTCCACTGCATTCCTTCAATTCTATCGACTGTGTAAGAAAATAAAACGAAGCACACAACTGTCCAACTGCATTTTTAAACTTATTGGATCTGCCTGGCTTGCCACCGCACAATTTACAACCGAAGGTTGGCAGGGTAGTCATCATGTTTCGAAATCTGAACCAACCAGAACTTGGTAACGGAACGCGTTTTGTGGTGAGAAATTCATTGGCAATGCGATTCACGCGACGAAACTTAAAGGAAAGTTCATCGGTGAGTCCGTTCTCATTCCGAGAATTCCGATTATCCCAACCGATATGCCATTCGAGCTTAAAAGAATTCAATTTCCGATTTGTCTTGCATTCGCCATGATGATCAACAAATCGCAAGGCCAATCCTTGAGTGTTTGTGGCCTGAGTCTAGAAAATGAATGTAACTCTCATGATCATTTGTACGTAACAAGTTCACGTATCGTCAAACTTTTATATGAAGAAGTAGTGCAGAAAGCTAAAATTTATATTTAACTAGCTGAAATACCCGGCGTTTCCCGGTGCCCTATCCCACTGAGCCCCACCAAATTGGCCATCCGCCTAATGTCCTCGCGCCCACTGACTACCTGCCCACTGACCCAACTCCAACAATCGAACACTTCAGCCACACAGTAAACTATATCCTCGATACTAATATCGGCAAACAACAAACAGTTTCAAATTTATATAAAAAGAAAATATACGTTGCCAAGTACGGCTAAGTACTTGTGTGTAGATTATAAATGAAACGCAATTTCAAACCCTTCAAGAAGTGGTTTTTGTTTGGCATAAATATGCTTACTATTTCTTCCAATCATCAGTGAAGCATCCTAAACAAAAATAAATTGATCTGATTGATTTATATAGGAAACACACAAACAAACAAGGTCAGTTGGTGGGTGGTCAGTAGGCGGGTGGTCATTGGTCGGATGGTCAGTTGGGTGGAGGTTAGTAGTATAGAGCAGCCGGGAAACGCCGGGTATTTTAGCCACTTCGTCGATTGTCGGCGAATTGAATCAAACGAAGTTATGGCTGTCCGATGGCATCCGATCTAACGCAATTTTGAACAATTTTATGAATTCGTTGTTCTGATGAAGAAACGTTTGCAATTCTCCGACAATCGCTCGCTTCGTTGTTGGAGTTTGAGCACAAATTCTCGCTGAAATGTTTGAGCATAACCGCACGGTGTAAACAATCGAATCAATAATATGTAATGTATTTTACAAACGATAGGTTAAGTCCGCTACCAACCCCATCTATTGAAAGTAATAAGTTTAACCTCTATACCTCCAAAGTGGCTATATAAATGAATGCTCATTGTCGAAATACAACTGTTAGGTGCATTCTCGTAAAAAATTCCCATACAATACGCAAATTTTTATTTTTTCGATTTTCCGGCTTTTCCTAAACCAGTGTTGAGATGAACAATACAAAAAAAGAATCATCCAAATCGGTCGAGCCGTTCCAAAGTTTTTGCGAGACTAACGCACGGCAATTGATTTTTATATATATAGAGATTTACATTTTTTTATTAATATATAATTTCATAGGTATTGCAGGGAATTTAGCCAAACAACACACGCTAAGACGTATTTGTACATGCCCGCAGCTGACGTAATAGAACAAAATTCAATAAAATTATTTGCAATCATTATAGAGGTTATACTTATACCTTGACAAAAGAACCTCAGTAAGATTCAAACTTAAAAATTTAACGAATTACGGTCGAATTTTGACCATAAATGGGCCTCTAGTCTTAAAAAAAGGTAGGCTGTGCCCGCGAGGGTTTTGAGCGTGACAACCTTTACAAACACTTACTGACAATGCGCTGTTTTTCTTTCTTTTTAAATTCCCTATATTAACTTCACTTGCCCGTGGTACGTCTGTCGGACGTCTGTCGGACGTCTGTCGGACGTCTGTCGGTCGTCGTGGAATCTTGCGATCAATTTTTAACCCACTTCCCATGGCCCGATTTTATTAAAATTTTGCACACATGTGTATTTCCGGAGACAACACTTTCTATTAAATTTTGAGGCTCCTCGGACCGCGGGGTCGGGGGGCTCCCATACAAAAATTTTAAAAAATTTACCCGATTTTTACACACGAATACCCAATAAACAATACTTTTTCGAAAATTTGGTAGTGATCGGGTCTCGGGTTCGGCCGCAAGGCCCTTATACATTTTTTTAAATATCTATACTGGCATCAGATATTCGTCGCCCCTTATGGACTGTGTGCGGTGTGCGGCTGCGCTGCATGGTTTTGGTGGAGAGAGAGAAATCTTAGCTCACGCACAAATGAACCCAGCAAATGAAACGAGACATAAATGTTTTATGCTTAATTCAACTTACATTTTTATTTACTGAATTTTATTTTTATTGATGTCGTTTTTTGTTGTCGATATCAACTTACAGATAGAACAACAAGTTTTCGCAATATTCTGTCATTTCGCGTTTTCATAAATTAGTTCAGAGCAGTCAAAGAGTTCTCAAGATAAATGTTCGTGTTTCTTATTTGCTCAGAGTATGAGCGTGCTCTAAGTGCTCAGAATAAAATGAGCTGAGCATTTTCAATTTTAAAATCTGATGTCAAATGTCTGTTTCGATGATTTTCTCCTACAATAAAAAAAAATGGCCCAGGATCGAGGGGCTCCCACATCAATTTCTGCGATTAGATTAGATTAGATTTTAATTTTTATGGGTTGTTTTTTTTTTAATTAAACTTCATTTTATTTTTAAATTCTCTATATTAACTTCGCGTGCCCGTGGCTGGCTGGCTGGCTGGTTGGCTGGTGGGCAGGATCTTGTGATAAATTTTTAACACACTTTGTAAAGCTTTGCACACATGTGTATTTCTCATGACAATACTTTCTATAAAAATTTGGGGTCCCTCGGGCAAAAAAAAAAGAATTACTCGATTTTCTTCACATATTATACGCATGTGTATATACGATGGACAACACTTTTTGTAAAAATTTTGGCGTGATCGGACCCCGGTGTCGGAAGGTCCCATGAAAATTTTAAAAAATGTATACGATTTTCTTAAAATTTTATGCACACATGTTTACTCCTATGGAAAACGCTTTTTGTAAAAATTTGGAAGCGGCCCCAGGTACGAGGGGCTTCCATATAAATTTTTAAAAATTAGCCCGAGTTTCTTTTAATTTTATACACATGTGTATCTCCGATGGACAACACTTTTTATTGAAATTTTGGAGACCCCCGGCCCCGGGATCGTGAGGCCGCATACAAATTTTTTAAAAAAATTTACGCCGATTTTCTTCAATATATTATACATGTGTGTATCTCCGATGGACAACACTTTTTTGTAAAAATTTTGGAGACCCCAGGCCCCGGGGTCGTGAGGCACCATACAAAATTTTTAAAAAAAAATAGCCCGGTTTTCTTCAAATTTTATACACATGTGTATCTCCGATGGACAAAACTGTTTTTAAAAATTTTGGAGTGAACGGGTCCTGAGGCCCGAGTGGTGCCCATTTAATTTGTTTAAATATTAGCCCGATTTTCTTCATTTATTAAACACATGTGTGTCTCCGATGGACGAAACTTTTTGTAAAATTTTTGGAGTGAACGGGCAAAATGCATTTTTTAAAAAATTAGCTCGATTTTCTTCAAATTTTAAACACATGTGTATTATTGATTTTTTGGAGTCATCGGGCCCTAGGGTTAAAGGTAAAAAGTTAAATGATTGCACTACTATTTAAATTGAGGGACCAATGTTGGACGTGGCCACCATGTACTTTGTTTTGCTCTTATTTATGTCCAGACTCAGATTTCGTGTCGCTCGCTCGATCTGGATGAAAGCTTCCTGTACAGCTCTTTGGTTTCAAGAACGATGTCGATGTCGTCTGCGTAAGCCAGTATTTGAATGGACTTAAAAAGGATTGGTCCTCTCGCCATTACGTCAGATTCTCTGATCACTTTCTCCAACGCTAGTTTGAAGAGGAAGCAGGCCAGTCTATCCCCTTGTCGGAGCCCGTTATAGATGTTGAATGGGCTTGATAGTGATCCAGATATATTTACTTGGCTTATAAGATTCGTCATGGTCAACCTAAATAGTCGTGTCAGTTTATTTGGGATGCCGAATACTCTCATGGCTTTATACTCTGGCTTTGAAACTCTAGAAAATTTTCCATCACCTGTCTAAGGCTGTAAATCTGATCAGTTGTGGATTTCCCTGCGATGAAGCCATACTGGTATGGCTGATGTTCAATGACATTAGTAAAGTAAGATTAGGTTAGAAATTATTAAATTAGGTGTATCAGTCCTGATTTTTTTTAAAATTCTATAATTAGAATATGTTATTTACTGATATGTTTTGTGGTAGAGCTGTTATTGAAGTAGTTGGTAGTACGCGATCTATGGTGGGTTTTGTACTACTGCACTCAAAACAGAAAGTGATGCAGTGTCAGGTTGACCACCGGTTGGCAGACGGAACAAATTCGTTTTGATTTTCCGGTGAGAAGATCTTCATGCGTCATTTTAGTGTGGCGTCAGTTTCCTAGGCAGGCAGACTTTATTGCTTCCGCTTCCGCCGTTAATATTGAGCAGTGGTTTTTGTAGTATTGCTACTTCTTGTATGGCAAGGGCAGGATTTATGACTGCGTATGCTGTACCGCAATCCGATTTAGATTCGTCGATAAATGCAATGCTCCAGTTTTCTTTGGTGAGTTTGTGGATTGTTTGCTTGTAGCATGCCATAGACATTGAACAGCTGGTTGTATGCTTCCTTAAGTGCATGAGGTCCGTAACAATGTTGTTGTACTCAAGAAACCACGGTGGGTGTTTTAGGAAGTATTACCTTATGCCGCTTACGTATAAAAACGAAATTTTTTGAAGCCTGTTGTATTTTCCACATGGCTGATGGCTTTTTGGAGCTGTGTCGTACGTTTGTGTTAAGTTGATGAGCTGGGGAGAGTTGAAAAGAAATAATTTCGGAATGAGTCGTTTGGTTGTGGACTCAATCCTTCTCTCGATTGTTGGAAGCCCAGCTTCTGTCAAAATGTTTTTCATGAGGGACGTTCGGAAAGCAGCTATGCTTAATCTGTCAGCCGAGTGGTATACTGGTTTAATCTCAAATCATCGACTCTGTGGCATTATGTGAAGAAACTTTTGGTGACGACAAACATGCGAGTTCACAATTCAAAATCAAACCGTTGGTCCACTGCATTCCTTCAATTCTATCGACTGTGTAAGAAAATAAAACGAAGCACACAACTGTCCAACTGCATTTTTAAACTCATTTGAACTGCCTGGCTTGCCACCGCACAATTTACAACCGAAGGTTGGCAGGGTAGTCATCATGTTTCGAAATCTGAACCAACCAGAACTTGGTAACGGAACGCGTTTTGTGGTGAGAAATTCATTGGCAATGTGATTCACGCGACGAAACTTAAAGGAAAGTTCATCGGTGAGTGCGTTCTCATTCCGAGAATTCCGATTATCCCAACCGATATGCCATTCCAGCTTAAAAGAATTCAATTTCCGATATGTCTTGCATTCGCCATGATGATCAACAAATCGCAAGGCCAATCCTTGAGTGTTTCTGGCCTGAGTCTAGAAAATGAATGTAACTCTCATGATCATTTGTACGTAACAAGTTCACGTGTCGTCAAACTTTTATATGAAGAAGTAGTGCAGAAAGCTAAAATTTATATTTAACTAGCTGAAATACCCGGAGTTTCCCGGTGCCCTATCCCACTGAGCCCCACTAAATTGGCCATCCGCCTAATGTCCTCCCGCCCACTGACTACCCTCCCACTGACCCAACTCCAACAATCGAACACTTCAGCCACACAGTAAACTATATCCTCGATACTAATATCGGCAAACAACAAACAATTTCAAATTTATATAAAAAGAAAATATACGTTGCCGAGTACGGCTAAGTACTTGTGTGTAGATTATAAACGAAACACAATTTCAAACCCTTCAAGAAGTGGTTTTTGTTTGGCATAAATATGCTTACTATTTCTTCCAATCATCAGTGAAGCATCCTATACAAAAATAAATTGATATGATTGATTTATATAGGAAACACACAAACAAACCAGGTCAGTTGGTGGGTGGTCAGTAGGAGGGTGGTCATTGGTCGGACGGTCAGTTGGGTGGAGGTTAGTAGTATAGAGCAGCCGGGAAACGCCAGGTATTTTAGCCACTTCGTCGATTGTCGGCGAATTGAATCTTCTTGGGTGCGCGAAGAATCTTTGATCCCGAAGTTATGGCTGCCCGATGGCATCCGATCTAACGCAATTTTGAACAATTTTATGAATTCGTTGTTCTGATGAAGAAACGTTTGCAATTCTCCGACAATCGCTCGCTTCGTTGTTGGAGTTTGAGCACAAATTCTCGCTTGAGCATAACCGCACGGTGTAAACAATCGAATCAATAATATGTAATATATTTTACAAACGATAGGTTAAGTCCGCTACCAACCCCATCTATTGAAAGTAATAAGTTTAACCTCTATACCTCCAAAGTGGCTATAGAAATAAATGCTCATTCTCGTACAAAATTCCCATACAATACGCAAATTTTTATTTTTTCGATTTTCCGGCTTTTCCTAAACCAGTGTTGAGACGAACAAAACAAAAAAAGAATCATCCAAATCGGTCGAGCCGTTCTCAAGTTTTTGCGAGACTAACGCACGGCAATTGATTTTTATATATATAGAGATTTAAATTTTTTAATTAATATATAATTTCATAGGTATTGCAGGGATTTTAGCCAAACAACACACGCTTAAACGTATTTGTACATGCCCGCAGCTGACGTAATAGAACAAAATTCAATAAAATTATTTGCAATCATTATAGAGGTTATACTTATACCTTGACAAAAGAACCTCAGTAAGATTCAAACTTAAAAATTTAACGAATTACGGTCGAATTTCGACCTCTAGTCTTAAAAAAAAAGGTAGGCTGTGCCCGCAAGGGTTTTGAGCGTGACAACCTTTACAAACACTTACTGACAATGCGCTGTTTTTTTTCTTTTTAAATTCTCTATATTAACTTCACTTGCCCGTGGCACGTCTGTCGGACGTCTGTCAGTCGTCGTGGAATCTTGCGATCAATTTTTAACCCACTTCCCATGGCCCGATTTTATTAAAATTTTGCACACATGTGTATTTCCGGATATACGCAAATTTTTATTTTTTCGATTTTCCGGCTTTTCCTAAACCAGTGTTGAGACGAACAAAACAAAAAAAGAATCATCCAAATCGGTCGAGCCGTTCTCAAGTTTTTGCGAGACTAACGCACGGCAATTGATTTTTATATATATAGAGATTTAAATTTTTTAATTAATATATAATTTCATAGGTATTGCAGGGATTTTAGCCAAACAACACACGCTTAAACGTATTTGTACATGCCCGCAGCTGACGTAATAGAACAAAATTCAATAAAATTATTTGCAATCATTATAGAGGTTATACTTATACCTTGACAAAAGAACCTCAGTAAGATTCAAACTTAAAAATTTAACGAATTACGGTCGAATTTCGACCTCTAGTCTTAAAAAAAAGGTAGGCTGTGCCCGCAAGGGTTTTGAGCGTGACAACCTTTACAAACACTTACTGACAATGCGCTGTTTTTTTTCTTTTTAAATTCTCTATATTAACTTCACTTGCCCGTGGCACGTCTGTCGGACGTCTGTCAGTCGTCGTGGAATCTTGCGATCAATTTTTAACCCACTTCCCATGGCCCGATTTTATTAAAATTTTGCACACATGTGTATTTCCGGAGACAACACTTTCTATTAAATTTTGAGGCCCCTCGGACCGCGGGGCCGGGGGCTCCCATACAAAAATTTTAAAAAATTTACCCGATTTTTACACACATGTGTATTCCCGATAAACAATACTTTTTCGAAAATTTGGTAGTAATCGGGTCCCGGGTTCGGCCGCAAGGCCCTTATACATTTTTTTAAATATCTATACTGGCATCAGATATTCGTCGCCCCTTATGGACTGTGTGCGGTGTGCGGCTGCGCTGCATGGTTTTGGTGGAGAGAGAGAAATCTTAGCTCACGCACAAATGAACCCAGCAAATGAAACGAGACATAAATATTTTATGCTTAATTCAACTTACATTTTTATTTACTGAATTTTATTTTTATTGATGTCGTTTTTTGTTGTCGATATCAACTTACAGATAGAACAACAAGTTTTCGCAATATTCTGTCATTTCGCGTTTTCATAAATTAGTTCAGAGCAGTCAAAGAGTTCTCAAGATAAATGTTCGTGTTTCTTATTTGCTCAGAGTATGAGGGTGCTCTAAGTGCTCAGAATAAAATGAGCTGAGCATTTTCAATTTTAAAATCTGATGTCAAATGTCTGTTTCGATGATTTTCTCCTACAATAAAAAAAATGGCCCAGGATCGAGGGGCTCCCATATCAATTTCTGCGATTAGAGAATTTAGATGAAAAATTTTAATTTTTATGGGTTGTTTTTTTTTAATTAAACTTCATTTTATTTTTAAATTCTCTATATTAACTTCGCGTGCCCGTGGCTGGCTGGCTGGCTGGTGGGCAGGATCTTGTGATAAATTTTTAACACACTTTGTAAAGCTTTGCACACATGTGTATTTCTCATGACAATACTTTCTATAAAAATTTGGGGTCCCTCGGGCAAAAAAAAAAGAATTACTCGATTTTCTTCACATATTATACGCATGTGTATATACGATGGACAACACTTTTTGTAAAAATTTTGGCGTGATCGGACCCCGGTGTCGGAAGGTCCCATGAAAATTTTAAAAAATGTATACGACTTTCTTAAAATTTTATGCACACATGTTTACTCCTATGGAAAACGCTTTTTGTAAAAATTTGGAAGCGGCCCCAGGTACGAGGGGCTTCCATATAAATTTTTAAAAATTAGCCCGAGTTTCTTTTAATTTTATACACATGTGTATCTCCGATGGACAACACTTTTTATTGAAATTTTGGAGACCCCCGGCCCCGGGATCGTGAGGCCGCATACAAATTTTTTAAAAAAATTTACGCCGATTTTCTTCAATATATTATACAAGTGTGTATCTCCGATGGACAACACTTTTTTGTAAAAATTTTGGAGACCCCAGGCCACGGGGTCGTGAGGCACCATACAAAATTTTAAAAAAAAAATAACCCGGTTTTCTTTAAATTTTATACACATGTGTATCTCCGATGGACAAAACTGTTTTTAAAATTTTTGGAGTGAACGGGTCCTGAGGCCCGAGTGGTGCCCATTTAATTTGTTTAAATATTAGCCCGATTTTCTTCATTTATTAAACACATGTGTGTCTCCGATGGACGAAACTTTTTGTAAAATTTTTGGAGTGAACGGGCAAAATGCATTTTTTAAAAAAAATCATCGGGCCCTAGGGTTAAAGGTAAAAAGTTAAATGATTGCACTACTATTTAAATTGAGGGACCAATGTTGGACGTGGCCACCATGTACTTTGTTTTGCTCTTATTTATGTCCAGACTCAGATTTCGTGTCGCTCGCTCGATCTGGATGAAAGCTTCCTGTACAGCTCTTTGGTTTCAAGAACGATGTCGATGTCGTCTGCGTAAGCCAGTATTTGAATGGACTTAAAAAGGATTGGTCCTCTCGCCATTACGTCAGATTCTCTGATCACTTTCTCCAACGCTAGTTTGAAGAGGAAGCAGGCCAGTCTATCCCCTTGTCGGAGCCCGTTATAGATGTTGAATGGGCTTGATAGTGATCCAGATATATTTACTTGGCTTATAAGATTCGTCATGGTCAACCTAAATAGTCGTGTCAGTTTTTTTGGGATGCCGAATTCTCTCATGGCTTTATACTCTGGCTTTGAAACTCTAGAAAATTTTCCATCACCTGTCTAAGGCTGTAAATCTGATCAGTTGTGGATTTCCCTGCGATGAAGCCATACTGGTATGGCTGATGTTCAATGACATTAGTAAAGTAAGATTAGGTTAGAAATTATTAAATTAGGTGTATCAGTCCTGATTTTTTTTAAAATTCTATAATTAGAATTATGTTATTTACTGATATGTTTTGTGGTAGAGCTGTTTTTGAAGTAGTTGGTAGTACGCGATCTATGGTGGGTTTTGTACTACTGCACTCAAAACAGAAAGTGATGCAGTGTCAGGTTGACCACCGGTTGGCAGACGGAACAAATTCGTTTTGATTTTCCGGTGAGAAGATCTTCATGCGTCATTTTAGTGTGGCGTCAGTTTCCTAGGCAGGCAGACTTTATTGCTTCCGCTTCCGCCGTTAATATTGAGCAGTGGTTTTGTAGTATTGCTACTTCTTGTATGGCAAGGCCAGGATTTATGACTGCGTATGCTGTACCGCAATCCGATTTAGATTCGTCGATAAATGCAATGCTCCAGTTTTCTTTGGTGAGTTTGTGGATTGTTTGCTTGTAGCATGCCATAGACATTGAACAGCTGGTTGTATGCTTCCTTAAGTGCATGAGGTCCGTAACAATGTTGTTGTACTCAAGAAACCACGGTGGGTGTTTAGGAAGTATTACCTTATGCCGCTTACGTATAAAAACGAAATTTTTTGAAGCCTGTTGTATTTTCCACATGGCTGATGGTTTTTTTGGAGCTGTGTCGTACGTTTGTGTTAAGTTGATGAGCTGGGGAGAGTTGAAAAGAAATAATTTCGGAATGAGTCGTTTGGTTGTGGACTCAATCCTTCTCTCGATTTTTGGAAGCCCAGCTTCTGTCAAAATGTTTTTCATGAGGGACGTTCGGAAAGCAGCTATGCTTAATCTGTCAGCCGAGTGGTATACTGGTTTAATCTCAAATCATCGACTCTGTGGCATTATGTGAAGAAACTTTTGGTGACGACAAACATGCGAGTTCACAATTCAAAATCAAACCGTTGGTCCACTGCATTCCTTCAATTCTATCGACTGTGTAAGAAAATAAAACGAAGCACACAACTGTCCAACTGCATTTTTAAACTCATTTGAACTGCCTGGCTTGCCACCGCACAATTTACAACCGAAGGTTGGCAGGGTAGTCATCATGTTTCGAAATCTGAACCAACCAGAACTTGGTAACGGAACGCGTTTTGTGGTGAGAAATTCATTGGCAATGTGATTCACGCGACGAAACTTAAAGGAAAGTTCATCGGTGAGTGCGTTCTCATTCCGAGAATTCCGATTATCCCAACCGATATGCCATTCCAGCTTAAAAGAATTCAATTTCCGATATGTCTTGCATTCGCCATGATGATCAACAAATCGCAAGGCCAATCCTTGAGTGTTTGTGGCCTGAGTCTAGAAAATAAATGTAACTCTCATGATCATTTGTACGTAACAAGTTCACGTGTCGTCAAACTTTTATATGAAGAAGTAGTGCAGAAAGCTAAAATTTATATTTAACTAGCTGAAATACCCGGAGTTTCCCGGTGCCCTATCCCACTGAGCCCCACCAAATTGGCCATCCGCCTAATGTCCTCCCGCCCACTGACTACCCTCCCACTGACCCAACTCCAACAATCGAACACTTCAGCCACACAGTAAACTATATCCTCGATACTAATATCGGCAAACAACAAACAATTTCAAATTTATATAAAAAGAAAATATACGTTGCCAAGTACGGCTAAGTACTTGTGTGTAGATTATAAACGAAACACAATTTCAAACCCTTCAAGAAGTGGTTTTTGTTTGGCATAAATATGCTTACTATTTCTTCCAATCATCAGTGAAGCATCCTATACAAAAATAAATTGATATGATTGATTTATATAGGAAACACACAAACAAACCAGGTCAGTTGGTGGGTGGTCAGTAGGAGGGTGGTCAGTAGGAGGGTGGTCAGTTGGGTGGAGGTTAGTAGTATAGAGCAGCCGGGAAACGCCAGGTATTTTAGCCACTTCGTCGATTGTCGGCGAATTGAATCTTCTTGGGTGCGCGAAGAATCTTTGATCCCGAAGTTATGGCTGTCCGATGGCATCCGATCTAACGCAATTTTGAACAATTTTATGAATTCATTGTTCTGATGAAGAAACGTTTGCAATTCTCCGACAATCGCTCGCTTCGTTGTTGGAGTTTGAGCACAAATTCTCGCTGAAATGTTTGAGCATAACCGCACGGTGTAAACAATCGAATCAATAATATGTAATATATTTTACAAACGATAGGTTAAGTCCGCTACCAACCCCATCTATTGAAAGTAATAAGTTGAACCTCTATACCTCCAAAGTGGCTATAGAAATAAATGCTCATTGTCGAAATACAACTGTTAGGTGCATTCTCGTACAAAATTCCCATACAATACGCAAATTTTTATTTTTTCGATTTTCCGGCTTTTCCTAAACCAGTGTTGAGACGAACAAAACAAAAAAAGAATCATCCAAATCGGTCGAGCCGTTCTCAAGTTTTTGCGAGACTAACGCACGGCAATTGATTTTTATATATATAGAGATTTAAATTTTTTAATTAATATATAATTTCATAGGTATTGCAGGGATTTTAGCCAAACAACACACGCTTAAACGTATTTGTACATGCCCGCAGCTGACGTAATAGAACAAAATTCAATAAAATTATTTGCAATCATTATAGAGGTTATACTTATACCTTGACAAAAGAACCTCAGTAAGATTCAACCTTAAAAATTAAACGAATTACGGTCGAATTTCGACCATAAACGGGCCTCTAGTCTTAAAAAAAAGGTAGGCTGTGCCCGCAAGGGTTTTGAGCATGACAACCTTTACAAACACTTACTGACAATGCGCTGTTTTTTTTTCTTTTTAAATTCTCTATATTAACTTCACTTGCCCGTGGCACGTCTGTCGGACGTCTGTCAGTCGTCGTGGAATCTTGCGATCAATTTTTAACCCACTTCCCATGGCCCGATTTTATTAAAATTTTGCACACATGTGTATTTCCGGAGACAACACTTTCTATTAAATTTTGAGGCCCCTCGGACCGCGGGGTCGGGGGCTCCCATACAAAAATTTTAAAAAATTTACCCGATTTTTACACACATGTGTATTCCCGATAAACAATACTTTTTCGAAAATTTGGTAATAATCGGGTCCCGGGTTCGGCCGCAAGGCCCTTATACATTTTTTTAAATATCTATACTGGCATCAGATATTCGTCGCCCCTTATGGACTGTGTGCGGTGTGCGGCTGCGCTGCATGGTTTTGGTGGAGAGAGAGAGAGAGAGAAATCTTAGCTCACGCACAAATGAACCCAGCAAATGAAACGAGACATAAATATTTTATGCTTAATTCAACTTACATTTTTATTTACTGAATTTTATTTTTATTCAAGACCCCCGGCCCCGGGATCGTGAGGCCGCATAAAAATTTTTTAAAAAAATTTACGCCGATTTTCTTCAATATATTATACATGTGTGTATCTCCGATGGACAACACTTTTTTGTAAAAATTTTGGAGACCCCAGGCCCCGGGGTCGTGAGGCACCATACAAAATTTTTTTAAAAAAATAACCCGGTTTTCTTCAAATTTTATACACATGTGTATCTCCGATGGACAAAACTGTTTTTAAAATTTTTGGAGTGAACGGGTCCTGAGGCCCGAGTGGTGCCCATTTAATTTGTTTAAATATTAGCCCGATTTTCTTCATTTATTAAACACATGTGTGTCTCCGATGGACGAAACTTTTTGTAAAATTTTTGGAGTGAACGGGCAAAATGCATTTTTTAAAAAATTAGCTCGATTTTCTTCAAATTTTAAACACATGTGTATTATTGATTTTTTGGAGTCATCGGGCCCTAGGGTTAAAGGTAAAAAGTTAAATGATTGCACTACTATTTAAATTGAGGGACCAATGTTGGACGTGGCCACCATGTACTTTGTTTTGCTCTTATTTATGTCCAGACTCAGATTTCGTGTCGCTCGCTCGATCTGGATGAAAGCTTCCTGTACAGCTCTTTGGTTTCAAGCAACGATGTCGATGTCGTCTGCGTAAGCCAGTATTTGAATGGACTTAAAAAGGATTATTCCTCTCACCATTACGTCAGATTCTCTGATCATTTTCTCCAACGCTAGTTTGAAGAGGAAGCAGGCCAGTCTATCCCCTTGTCGGAGCCCGTTATAGATGTTGAATGGGCTTGATAGTGATCCAGATATATTTACTTGGCTTATAAGATTCGTCATGGTCAACCTAAATAGTCGTGTCAGTTTATTTGGGATGCCGAATTCTCTCATGGCTTTATACTCTGGCTTTGAAACTCTAGAAAATTTTCCATCACCTGTCTAAGGCTGTAAATCTGATCAGTTGTGGATTTCCCTGCGATGAAGCCATACTGGTATGGCTGATGTTCAATGACATTAGTAAAGTAAGATTAGGTTAGAAATTATTAAATTAGGTGTATCAGTCCTGATTTTTTTTTTAAAATTCTATAATTAGAATTATGTTATTTACTGATATGTTTTGTAGTAGAGCTGTTATTGAAGTAGTTGGTAGTACGCGATCTATGGTGGGTTTTGTACTACTGCACTCAAAACAGAAAGTGATGCAGTGTCAGGTTGACCACCGGTTGGCAGACGGATCAAATTCGTTTTGATTTTCCGGTGAGAAGATCTTCATGCGTCATTTTAGTGTGGCGTCAGTTTCCTAGGCAGGCAGACTTTATTGCTTCCGCTTCCGCCGTTAATATTGAGCAGTGGTTTTGTAGTATTGCTACTTCTTGTAGCAATGGCAGGATTTATGACTGCGTATGCTGTACCGCAATCCGCTTTAGATTCGTCGATAAATGCAATGCTCCAGTTTTCTTTGGTGAGTTTGTTGATTGTTTGCTTGTAGCATGCCATAGACATTGAACAGCTGGTTGTATGCTTCCTTAAGTGCATGAGGTCCGTAATAATGCTGTTGTACTCAAGAAACCACGGTGTGTGTTCAGGAAGTATTACCTTATGCCGCTTACGTATAAAAACGAAATTTTTTGAAGCCTGTTGTATTTTCCACATGGCTGATGGTTTTTTTGGAGCTGTGTCGTACGTTTTTGTTAAGTTGATGAGCTGGGGAGAGTTGAAAAGAAATAATTTCGGAATGAGTCGTTTGGTTGTGGACTCAATCCTTCTCTCGATTGTTGGAAGCCCAGCTTCTGTCAAAATGTTTTTCATAAGGGACGTTCGGAAAGCAGCTATGCTTAATCTGTCAGCCGGGTTGTATACCGGTTTAATCTTGCAGATGTTGGTCTTCGTTGTATTACCATAGATTGGTAATGCGTAATCGATTTTTGCGAGGATAATAGCTTTGACTACATTTATCATAGTATTTGGATGTGTGGAACTCTTTTACTACTCAAACATTTAATTAAAGTCAATCGTTTGGAAAGCGATAAGGAAAGAATTGACACGTGCGAAGACCAGTCATACTTATTATTAAATACTAGCCCTAAAATCTTAAGATTAGTGACTTTCGCAATTAGATTATTTGCTAAGTAGATATTTACATCAACACACCTGGATTTTTTACATACGTGTAAATGCTTACACTTGTCCCACGAAATTGTTAAGCCAGAATATTTTAACCAGCTTTGCAAAACTACGTTAATACTTCCAATAATAGATGCCATAGCTGTAGTGTCTTTAAATTTGCAAATAAAATAAACAGGTCATCTGCATAGATGCAATGATTCAGGTGTTTGTGGCGGTAGAAAATCGAATTAAATTTTTCAAATGCTATTAGGAAATTAATAACTGACAGCGGAGATCCCTGCGGAATGGCGTTATATAGCGGCCATAATCGTGAATGGACGCTGTTTACTCTGAATCTAAACCTTCTATTGGTTAGGAAAGCCTTGATAAAATTACATATATTAGGATCAACCTTCCAGGCCACTAGTTGATCAAGGATAGCATGGATGCCTATTCTGTCAAAAGCTTTTTCGAAAATAGAGATTATTGAGATGTGTTTTTGCTAGATATGGCATCTGAGGTGATCAATAATTATCATGGCGTCAAGCGTGCCGATATATGATTCATGTTTGAATGCAGATTGTTTAGGGCTTCTTAGATTCATTTTACGAAGTAACCAGCTAAGTCAGCGTGCGATGATTTTCTCGAGGATTTTGGAAGTGCAGCATATAAGTGAGATTGGTCTAAACCCTTTATCAAAGCCTGGAGTTTTTCCCTTCACAGCTTTTAGGACAGATTCTAGGTCGAGCTTGGAAATGGGGGCCTCTATATATTTTGCTGATTTTGACGGCGTACAAAAGATAGTGGCTACAAATATTTTTTTTCTTATTTTCAAGAAATGTCGAAGTAAAGTTCTGATCTTGTGAGTACGACGACCACTCTTTTGCAATTTCCCAAGGATCGGTGACATTGGTATTGTTTTCTGATTCGATCGACTCTAATGAGAAATAAGCATAAAACATACCAATTAATATAGGTAAAGAAACTAATAAAGTATAAATAATAGATATATTCCAGCTTGTAAACGCTCAGGTTGATAACCTCATCCTAAAATTAGGGGGAGAGGCGTTTGATATTATTCCAGATTTTTTTAATCGGTGTTTTGGGGTTTATGCGGGAAGTGAAATTTTCGAATTACAAAAATTGTTGTCTATCGGATATACACATGCGTAAAAAATTTGAAGAAAATCGGAAACTTTTTTTTCAAAAATTAGTATGGATGCCCCCAAAACCGGGCCCGATCACTACCAAATATTTACAAAAAATGTTGTCCATCGAAGATACACATGTGTATAAAATTTGAAGAAAATCGGGTACTTTTTTTATAATATTTGTATGGGTGCCCCCAACCCCGAGGTCCGATCACTACCACATATTTTTATAAAGTGTTGTCCATCGGAGATGTACATGTGTATTACATTTGAAGAAAAACGGGTACTTTTTTTATAATCTTTGTATTGGTGATCGATCCCGAGGACCGAGGGGCCCAAAAATTTAAAAGGAAGTGTTGTCATGTGAGATACACATGTGTGCAAAGTTTCAATAAAATCGGGCTTTAGGAAGTGAGTTAAAAAGTAATCACACGATTTGGTGAGCCAGTCCGCCAGCCAACCAGCCACGGGCACGCGAAGTTAATATAGAGAATTTTAAAAAAAAAAATTTTTTTTAAAAAAGTTTTATTAAAAAAAAGTTTTTTTAAGAAAAAAAATGTTTCTTGAAAAAATTGTTAGGAATTTTTTGAATTAAATGGTTACTATTGTGCTTTTAATATAATTCAGTGTTTAGACTGAATTACAACTATCCATATGGCGATCTGAGAAGCTCGCTTTACTATCTAATAATTGCCCGAACTGCGTGGCAGTCAGTTTAGTTATCGACTCTGTTTGTACATGAGCTGTGTTATTGTAAAGATAAGTGTTATTTTTGTGTAAATAAAAATGAATTACCAGTGTGAATTTTTGAACTCTTTCTTTTTGGAATAAAAGTGGTAATTTTTAAGGCCCGCTGTACTCGAAAAATAAAATCGTTTACATTTACTTGTTATGTCATAAGTAAGATGAAACCTGTTTGGTATGTTATACCTAATAAAAGCGAATTAAGCGATGAAGTGAAGCGATGTGAGTTGACATTATCGTACGCGTTTTTGTGGAACACCGTTAGGGGCGGGTCTTTAGGTGGTCTTGAGGATGGTCTTGAGAGGGTTTTGAGAAAGTCTTGAGTGTATTCTTGAGTGGGTCTTGAAGGAGTCTTAAACAGTTGTATGGTGGTCGGCGGGCGTCGCGGGAAGGTCTTAAGTGGTCTTAAGGGGGTTTTGAATGGGTTTTAAGAAGGTCTTGATTGTGATCGTGAGAGGGTCTTGAGGAGGTCTTAAGAGGGGTTTGAAAGGGTTTTAATGGGCTTTTGGGGGTCTTAAGGTAGTTTTGTGGGGGTTTTAGTCTTTAGTGGGTTCTTGAAGGGTCTTAAGAGGGTTTCATGGTGGTATTGAGAAGGGTCTTGAGGGGAGGCTTGAGTAGGTTTTAAGAGGGTCTCTAGTTGGGCTCGAGGCGGTCTTGAGAGTTTAAAGGGGATCTTAAGGATGCCTTTAGGTGGTCTTTAAGGAGTATTTTGGAGGTCTTTTAGGGGTCTTTTTGAGGCCGTTTGGAAGTGTCTATATTACCATCCCATCTTCGTATTATTGAAATTGTATTTAAATATTTCTTTAAAAACTAAAAGTATAAAATAAAATAATATTTAAAAGAAAATAAAAAAAGGAATTTATTAAAACAAAACGAATAACGAATACAAATAAAATAGGTGGTAGATCTGGAGCAACCAGAACCCTTTTTCTTCTTTTAATCTTGTCAAAAATCTCAACTGCTTAGCGTAGTTCTTTTAATTTATGTGATTTTTTAAGCCTCAATTATTCCAGATGTTTCATTAAAAACGTTTCAGAAATTAATTTATTTTATAACAGTTCTAGTTGCTCCAGATCTACCACCAATTTTATTTTATACCTTTTAGGGGGGTGCCATTTATGCTTCAATAAAAACATTTTCTTAAATTTTTTTAATATTTTTTTTATTTTAATTAATGTTTTAGGTCATGTGCGTTCAATACTGGCCTCCTAATATGGAAATACATGAGTCCTATGGAGATATTAATATAAATATTGTTGGAGAAGAGCAACTGGCTAATTTCCACATAAGAACTTTCCACCTCTACAAAATGGATGACAAGGTACCCAGATGCTAATTATTAATTTTAAAGATATGGAAGCATAAATTTTACATTTTAGCAAGAAATTACAGAAGAAAGATTTATTCTTCAGTTCCATTACACAGAATGGTATTCACACTGTTGTCCTTTTTCTAACGCTGTTTTGGAATTCCGTAGGCGAGTTCGTTCAGTCGTGGGCAATATTATAAAAGCTAATGACATAAAAGGACCTATGCTGGTCCATTGCAAGTAAGTGCAATGAAATACATCTTTCTTTATTCAATGCTGTAGAAATGAAACTAGCTTTGAAATATGTTTCATATGTTTTTTAAAAATATATATAAATCTATATTGTAATAACAAGCCCAACCGAATAAAGCAACAATTGTCGGGTTTTGTCGTATTTTCAATGGTCCCCCATCTAAGTAGTAACCGACCTGAACGCTGCTTAATGTCGATGATCAGACGAGAACCAATGTACTCTACGTAGTAGGTCGTTGGCGAATTTCTAAGGTGGGAAACACGAAACGTCGTCAGAGACAGTATGCATTGAAAACAAATAGCGGAAATCAAGAGCGAGACAAGTTTGGGGACAAAACAATTTAGGCTTGGGACACAACCACCGAGACGGAGACGGAGAAAGAAACGGAGACAGAGACGGATACGGTAACAAAAACGCTTTATGAAACACAACCATAGAGATGGGGAAAGAGACAAATTTGGCATTTTAAGCTATATTACATTATTATTAAACTTATTTTGTTACTGTATTGATCTGCCAATCTTGGTCGCGGCAGCAAATTTAGTATTTAGGCTAAATTTTTTTGTCGCCGAAATGGTCTCCCTGTTTGCCTCAGTGGCTTATTAAAAACTTGACCCCTTTTTGTCTGTATTTTTGACTACTATGAGGTCCCTTTTAAAACCCTTTGACACGACCTAGAGAGCTGAAATTTTGTGAGTGTCTAAGTCCAAAATAGCATTATTTATTTTTCGCATATGTGGCGTGTGTGATGGTTGGCCATTTTTTTGTTAGGTCCTTTTGAACCACCTTTCGTATGAACTAGAGGGCTCAATGTCGGGCGCCAATTTTGATATCCCGCGTGTGACGCGTGTCGCAATTCGCTTGTGGCGCGTGTGATGCGTGGAAAAAAGAAAATACTTGGAAATAATCCCGACCTCAAAAAAGATATTTTGGCGATTATTACGAAATAATAAAGGGCTGTGTGGCGTGTAATTCAATGTTTTATTTGTATAATTATGGTTTAGTAATTGATTAATTTAATATAAGTGTATTGTTTGTGTAATTCAATGGTATGTATATACGTAGGTCTGTAAGTGTGTAATTCTGTAATGTTTGTTCTTCCGACTCTCGATCACTACTGACTCTCTCCGTCGCTATGCTGCCCAGATTCGCCAGCTACTGCCAACATGCATGCTTGTCAGCATCAACCACATGTATGCATGACAGCATACACAACATCTTCCTTCTTACAGTTTAGGCTTTATAGAAAACCGTTGGTTTTACCTGACGACCAAATCTCGTTACATATGCTGATGATGAAGCCTCTGTACCTTGACTGGTATCTGTAGATGTGCTGTGTAGATCTTCATTTAAATTGGCTTCTGCTTGATCACCTGCCAACGGAAGCCGTTTTTCGGTGACTAGTATGTCTGGCAGATCCGTATGTTGTTTGATTTGAGGTTTATTGAATGACTTTCTGAGGTGCATTGTGTTTCTACGAATAACAGTATTATTTTCATTTTTAATTAAATAAGACCGTGGTGTGTTATGCGGGTGGACAATAACTGCTGGTTCCCAAGTCTTATTATTTCGAACAGTTACATTGTCTCCTACTTTAAAATTAACTTCTCTTCGGCAAGTGTGCCGATTGTGATTTGCTGCTTGTTTTTCTTGATTAATTTGTAAATTATGCTGAACGTTGACTAGTTTTGGCTGTAGTCGTTCGTCACGAGTGGGAAGCTTTGATCGTAATAATCTACTCATAAGAATCTCGGATGGACTAAAAGGTAAATTTGCGGCGGGTGTGTTTCTATACTCTAACAGGGCATATTCAATGTCATTTTTATCTTCCCTTGCTTTCTTAATCATTTGCTTACAGATATGAACGCACTTTTCTGCCAACCCATTTGACCTAGGATAATTAGGGCTAGAATGAATAAATTTAAAGTTCCATTCGGTACTAAATACTTGGCACTCGTAAGAGGAAAAGGGCTGGTTATCACAAACCACGTATTTAGGAATACCGTGAACGCAGAATATCTTTTTTAAGCATTTGATTACACTCGATGATGTTTTATCTTTTAACTTACTTAACTCTATCCACTTAGAGTAATAATCCATCAGGACAAGGTATGAAATACCGGAGAATTCCATTATATCACATCCAACCTTTTCGAAAGGATAATGCGGTAATTCATGCGAAATAAGTGTTTGTTTTCTATTCCTTGATTGGTAAATTTCACAAGTCTGACATTTAGCGACTAGATTTTCTATATCGGATGACATTCCAGGCCAATATAATAGAGATTTAGCTCTTAATTTTGTTTTATAACTGCCAAAATGGGGTTCATGCAAAATGTTTAGCATTTCGTCTCGAAGGGACAAAGGAACTATAACGCGCTCCTCGTAAAATAAAAGACTATCTTCAAAGTATATTTTATGCCTTATGTGCCAATAAAATTTTAGGTTTTCAGGAAGTTTTGTCTTATCTGAAGGCCAACCGCCTTTGCAGTAGTACTCTAATTTTGAAAGAATTGGATCGTCCTTAGTTTCGTTTATAAACTGTTCTTTTCTGGACTTGCTTAGATCGATAGAATGAACCATTTGACTTAACTCGGTATCAACATCTGCTGAACCCCCATCATAAGAATTGCGCGATAGTAAATCAGCTATGTGAATATCACGACCCGGAATAAACTTCACATCTAATGTATAGGGAAGAAGCTTTATTTTCATACGCTTAAGACGATTTGAAGGAATTCCACTAACCTCTTTCTTCATTATAGAAATTAGTGGCTTGTGGTCAGTTAATATCGTCACCCTCCGCCCATAAATATAGTTATGAAATTTTTTGCAAGCAAATAGTATTCCCAACATTTCTTTCTCGATTTGTGAATAGTTAACCTCCGCTGAAGTTAAACTTTTCGATGCGAAGTTCACAGGCCTATCATTCTGCAACAAGCAGCAACCAAGTCCATCCTTTGAAGCGTCGCTTTGTATTACTATCGGACTATTTGGAGAAAAGATTTCCAATCGCGTAAAATTTTTTAAACTATTTTTTATTTCTTCCAGTAACTTTGAATGAACAGGGTTCCATTGGAAATGAATATCTTTACGTAAAAGTGCTCGTAACGGTGCATTTATAGCTGAGTAATTGGGAATAAATTGTCTCAAATAATTAAAGGTTCCTAAAATTTTCTCTAGTTCTTTTCGGTTGTTAGGGTTCTTAATTTCCATAATGGCTTGAATACGTTCAGGATCCGGTTCCATTCCGTTCTTTGAAAATATATGGCCTAAGTATTTCACTGATTCTGAACAGTATTGTAATTTTTTAGGATTGAATTTTATGTTAAGATCACGTGCGCGTTTAATAACATGTGATATATTTTCATCATGTTCTGCCCTAGTTCGTCCCCCTACGAATATATCATCAATATAGACAAAACAACCTGGGATTTCTCCAAAATATGATTGATTTAGCTTTTGAAATACTTCCGGAGCTATGTTTATACCGAAAGGTAGCACATTGAAATAGTAGCATCCAAAAGGGGTACTGAATGTTGTTAAGTGCTTTGAGGACTGATTAAGTTCCAACTGCCAGAAACCCTCACGAAGGTCCAATACTGAAAAAAACTTCATATTTCTCATATGAAAAATGAAGTCATCCAAAGTAGGTATAAGGAAATGATTTTGTTTTAAGTTTTTGTTAAGTTCTTGAGGGTCCAGACAGATGCGCAAGGTTTTGTCTGGTTTTTCAATGATTACTAAATTGTGAATCCAGTCCGCTGGCTTACTAGCTTTAGAAATGATTCCTGACTTTTCCATATCTTCTAACTTAGATTTCAATTTTTCGCGTATACTTAATGGGACTCTACGTGGTGGTTTGGTCATTGGTATAGCGCTTGCCTTTAGGTGCAACGTGCACTTGTCTGGAAATTTTCCTAACCCCGTAAAGACATCCCGATTATTATTAATAAATTCTTCCTTGTCATTAACAGGTGTTGCAACCTCATGTACCCTTGAAATTAAACCCAACTCTAGGCTATCATAGAGTCCTAAAATTGGTTTTCCCTTACCAGACGTAATCACGAATTCTATTCTGTATAACTTATCTTTAAACTCTACTGTTAAGGTGGTCCTGCCTTTATTTTCGATAACATGTCCTCCGTAATCTTCTATTCGCTGCTGTACAGGTTTAATATCTTTATTAACATTCAACGTTCTTAACATGTCCCACGGAATCGTATTAACCTCTGCCCCACTATCTATTTTAAAATTTATTTCCTTGCTCCCAATTTTTAACTTCTGATACCAATTGAGCTTAGTAATGTTTCTTTTCCTGTTATTGCCACCCACATCACTCTTACTGATTTCATTTAAATTTTTTTTTTGTAATATAATATTTTCTATTTTGTCTTTAAAACTTTTCATGCACGACTGATTACCATTCAACGGCCCCTCATAGTGTGCTACACTGCCCTGCTCACCTTGTAGTGTTAATCCGTCAATGTACAAATGCTTCAACTTATCAACCGGTAACGAAGCCTCGTCGCTCTGTTCAATAATTTCGACCATTTGTCTCTCACTTAAATTGCCAATCCTTTTTCGACACACTTTTGCAAAGTGGTTGTAATTACCGCAAAAATTGCATTTTTTCCCAAAAGCTGGGCACTTATTAAATTTATGAAGGTATGCACAGTTTGTGCAATTAGCCGGCAAATTGTGGGTGCAGGCCACGGAGGCAGAAGCAGTAGTTTCCGGGTGGAATCTGTTTGGAGGAGAAATATTATTAACATTTTTTTTAAAAGTTGGGTTAGGTTTTGTATAATTGTGTGACTTATTGATCAAGTTGATTGCTGCTTCTCCTTGTTGGCCTCGCTGTACTTGTTTAGTCTGTGATCCCGTTATTTCCGCTACACGACACGTTTCAATAGCTTTTTGAAGACTTGGTTCCTCCATCTTTAGTAGACGAGCTTGCAATTCTGTATCAGCTATGCCCAAGACAATGCGGTCCCGCAATATGGATTCTTCTTGACAATCAAAATTACAGTTTTTAACCAATTGTGTTATGCTGGTGAGAAAGTGATCGAACGGTTCATTTTCCTTTTGACCTCGTGTATAAAATTTATACCGTTCATACAACAGGTTAGTGCGAGGATTGCAGTATTCTTCGAATTTTTTCTTGACTATAGCTATGTCGTTTTTTTCATCTTCTGTGTTAAATTTGAAGGTATTAAACAGTTCTATAGCTGGTTCTCCTGCCATATTCAATAATTGTGCAACTTGTATTTTGCCAGATTTTGTATTCGATTCAGTTGCAACACTATAAATGCCGTAATGCTGTATAAATCGCCGCCAATTTTCGCACAAATTACCATCCAGGCACAATGCTGGTGGTTTCTGAAATACCGACTGCGCCATGTTTTGTTTGTGTAATTCAATGTTTTATTTGTATAATTATGGTTTAGTAATTGATTAATTTAATATAAGTGTATTGTTTGTGTAATTCAATGGTATGTATATACGTAGGTCTGTAAGTGTGTAATTCTGTAATGTTTGTTCTTCCGACTCTCGATCACTACTGACTCTCTCCGTCGCTATGCTGCCCAGATTCGCCAGCTACTGCCAACATGCATGCTTGTCAGCATCAACCACATGTATGCATGACAGCATACACAACAGATGTCTACATAAAAGTTTGTGGCGATCTCACTCACACACTTCATCATGCTACTTCATGCTTTCACCATCTCCTGATCTCACTCACACACTTCATCATGCTACTTCATGCTTTCATATGGTGGAGTGGAATGGTAATCGTTAACAAAGTCAGTCGACGTAAACTTCTTGATTGACGACGTAAGCTTCTTAATTCATTACTAAATAAAATAAGCGTAATTATAAATATTCATCGTAAAAATATAGTTTTATTTAACGCTCCACAACAATATTCCATATTGGTGACCCCGAACATTAGTTCATTGGAATTCGGTGTTTTTTAGTGAAAATCGAAGTCTTACCAAAGGGAAAAAGAAAACTCGCAATAGCGACACCATTTTGGTTTGCCCGTCGCCTCGTATGTGTCGTAGCTTGTGCCGCCTCGTTGCTTTTTGTTGTGCTTTTGTGAAAAGAAAAATCATAATTGTTCTTCTGCAATTTTCTTTTAAGTGCAAAAAAATATCATCACGATATCGATTGAAAGGTGTTGTAAGCCTTAAGGTAAGAATCTCCGTAAAAATTGCTAACAAAATAAGAAAAGTGACTCCATATTTATTCGACAAAAACTATTTTATCGACTTAACGCGTCTTGTAAAAAATAAAATTTTATTAAATCGCGTATAAAGCTCAGAATTTAACAATGGATGGAGACAATAAATCCACTCCAGCACCAGGTACAGCTTCTGCACCCGAAAACGGTAATAACCTAGTTCAACGAGTTTCGTTCAAATTTTTGCCGTTTTGGGCAGACGACCCGGAAACATGGTTTCAACAATTAGAAGCGCAATTCGTTCTTGCTGGTATTACTATTGATACGACGAAATTTTATCATCTTTTAACCGCGTTGGATACTAAATTATTGTCGCAAGTCGGTGATGCCGTGAAGAAGCCACCAGATGATGATAAATACGAAAATTTGATAACGGGCGATGCTTTCACAATTTGCCGTTTCCGAACAACGAAAATTCAAGACCTTGTTGGAAGATATCCAATTGGGTGACAAGAAACCCTCTCATTTACTCAACGAAATGCGAAACCTCGGAGGCGAAAAAGGCGGTACCGAATTTTTGAAGCAGATGTGGTTGCAACGATTGCCGACACAAGTACGAATGATGTGTCAAGCAATTCCACAAGCCGATATCAACGATGTGGCCAAGATGGCAGATTTATTAATTGAAACGAGTGACCGATCGCAAATCGCTTGTGCGTCAACGAGTCAGCAGACTACGTCATCGTATAGGTCGTCACTAGAACGACAAGTGATGGAATTAACCAAACGAATCGAACAAATCGAATACCGTTCCCGTTCCAAATCTCGGTCGCGTTCTGGTTCAAAGAATATACGTTCTGCAACGCCACGACCGCATTACAATTGCTACTATCACGATCGATTCGGTGAAAAAGCGAAGAAATGTCGCCCGGGTTGCACATTTCCAAAAAAACTCGTAAAGCAATCACTTGATGAGGCGCAGGTGGTTGGACAAAACAACATCAACCGATTGTACGTTTCCGATACACATTTTAATCAACGTTTTCTTATTGACACTGGTGCCGACATTTCGGTTTTGCCTCCAAATCGAAATGAAAAACTCAATTCATCGTGTCAAACCTTACTTTACGCCGCAAACGGTTCATCGATTCAAACTTACGGCGAAAAACGATTAACGTTAAACTTTGGCCTACGACGAAATTTCACATGGTCATTCATCATCGCTGACGTTAAACAACCAATTATAGGTGCAGATTTCATTAAGCACCACAATCTTCTCATTGATATGTTGGGTAATAAATTGATTGACGGCGTTACGAAATTGTCAATTACAGCTCAACCGACCGTCGTCCAATCTGATCGTCTCACTTCATGTAATATCAACGACCCATTTTCCGATCTGCTCGAAAAATACAAAGATATTACGGTTCTTCACGATCATATGGCTCCAGCGAAAATGGATGTGACTCATTTCATTACAACAAATGGTGCACCCGTTTTCTCACGACCGCGACGATTATCACCTGAGAAGCTCGAAATCGCACGTAAAGAATTCGAATATCTATGCAATCAAGATATTTGTCGACCGTCGAAAAGTAATTGGGCTTCACCGTTACACATGGTGAAAAAGTCAAATGGTGAATGGCGTCCGTGCGGGGATTATCAACGACTGAATGCGATTACGAAACCCGATAGGTATCCAATCCCGTTTATCCAAGATTTTTCAAACATTCTTCACGGAAAATCAGTTTTTTCCACGATTGATCTAAAACGGGCCTATCATCAAATCCCTGTCGAATCACAGGACATTCCGAAAACCGCGATAACCACGCCGTTTGGGTTGTTTGAATTTATGTACACACCGTTTGGACTTCGAAACGCCGCACAAACGCAACAACGTTTGATCAACGAAGTGTTACATGGGCTTGATTTTGTGTTCCCATACATTGATGACATCGCTATCGCATCAACTACAATCGAAGAACATAAAATCCACGTCGAAACCGTTTTTGATCGTCTTCGAAAATACGGTCTTAGTATTAATGTTGCCAAATGCGTGTTCGCTCAACCTGAAGTTAAATTTTTGGGACATCTCGTTAATCGTGACGGTACGAAGCCGTTACCTGAAAAAATCGACGCTTTGAAAAATTACTCACAACCAAAAACAGCGCAAGAACTGAAAAGATTTTTGGGTACGGTCAATTTTTATCGACGATTCATCCCACACGCCGTTAATAATCAAATGGTTCTCCAAAATTTGATTGTGGGGAATAAAAAGAACGACACCACACCAATCGTTTGGACCGACGAGGCAACTCAAGCGTTTCGGAACAGCATAAACGACGTCGCAAATGCTACGATGTTGGGACATCCAGCAATTAATGCTGAATTATGTTTGTACACCGATGCTTCCGACACAGCCGTGGGTGCCGTTTTGCATCAAATCGATAAAGATGGCAATTCACAACCACTTGGTTTCTATTCCAAAAAATTGAGTGAAACGAAGCAACGTTATTCTACGTACGATCGAGAACTCGAAGCTATTTTTCAAGGAATCGAATATTTTCAACATATGCTTGATGGACGTCAATTTTGTGTCTACACTGACCACGAACCGTTGACGTACGTTTTCCTACCGAAAAATAAGAAGAAAACCAAACTCAACAAATCACCACGACAAGTTCGTCAACTGAATTACATTAGTCAATTCACGACCGATATTCGTCATGTTGTCGGTGCAATGAATATTGTCGCTGATTTCTTATCTCGCATCAATACGGTGAGTCTCGAAGCAATTGATTTCCAAAAAATCGCAGAAGCCCAAGAAAACGATTCGGAATTAAAATCAATCATCGAAGGCAAGCATCACAACTGTACACTCGTGTTCAAAAAATACACAATTCCCGACTCGACAACACAAATTTTTTGTGAAACTTCGACAAACAAAATTCGTCCGTTCGTACCGCAACAATTTCGTTCGCAGATTCTCAAGAAATTGCACGAGATTACACATCCGGGAATTCGATCCACTACGAAACTGGTGGGTGATAGATACGTTTGGCCGTCTATGCGAAAAGATTGTCAATCATGGGTACAGCGATGTGTTCCTTGTCAACGATCGAAAATTCACCAGCACAATAAAACGTCGATCGCATCATACATCGCACCGACCGAACGATTTCAGCACATCAACATCGATTTAATTGGTCCACTTCCACCATCGGAAGGCAATCGTTACTGTCTTACAATCATCGATATCATCCCCAAGCCAATGGATTAATCGAACGATGGCATCGAACCTTGAAATCTTCAATCAAATGTTACACATCGAATGATTGGGCATCGCTTTTGCCACTAATTCTTCTTGGCTTACGGGTAGTTCACAAATACGATATTGGTGCATCACCGGCCGAATTGGTTTTTGGTCAAACACTTCGCATTCCGGGAGAATTTTTTGCACCATCTGAAAGCATCCTGACCGAAACTGAATTCGTGAAAGATTTTCGACGACGAATGAATCAAATTCGACCTACATCTACATCGCACCACAGCAGTCCTAAAGTTTTCGTACAAAAAAACTTGAAAGATTGTTCACATGTTTTTGTCCGAGTCGACAGTGTTAAGGCTCCGTTACAACAACCATACACGGGTCCACACAAAGTTTTGCAACGATTCGATAAATATTTCCTTATCGATTTGGGGAACCGTAATGCAAAAATTTCCATCGATCGACTCAAAACCGCATTTCTACCAACGGAAGAGTCAAGTACAGCATCGCAAATGACGTCTTTGCCGCCAACATATAACGCGATACAACACAAACACATCATCCGCAATTCCAACAACTTCAACTTCAACACGGAAGACAACCAAGTCTGGCCGAAGAATCAATACACCAGTACTTTTTCTCTGAGGGGAGGAATATTGTGGCGATCTCACTCACACACTTCATCATGCTACTTCATGCTTTCACCATCTCCTGATCTCACTCACACACTTCATCATGCTACTTCATGCTTTCATATGGTGGAGTTGAATGGTAATCGTTAACAAAGTCAGTCGACGTAAACTTCTTGATTGACGACGTAAGCTTCTTAATTCATTACTAAATAAAATAAGCGTAATTATAAATATTCATCGGAAAAATATAGTTTTATTTAACGCTCCACAACAATATTCCATAAGTTTTTACCCAAAAAACGAAACTCGCCAGCAGCGAAAAAATTTGACAGATCAATTTGGCAAATCAATTGTTTGTTGGGTATTGAGGGGGGTTGTTTGTGTTTTGGTTTCTTTAGGGGTTAGTGCGATTCCCAAAAGGGGTTATATAAGTTAACGCCGCATAAGCTTACGTTGCATAGTAGTTAAATCATACGCCATCTTAATATTGCAACATTGTAGAATATTATAATCATTTGCTGTACGTTCCTTTGGAATAGTAATTATGCTGACGCTATGTAAACATTGCAACATTCCAAAACATTACAAGCATTCGGTCTACATGCCTTCATTAAATGATTTTATGTCTGCGTTACATTTTTAATTTGGGGATGACGATGATGACTTGCTTTGGATGCCACACAATAAAGGTTTAATGTTTGGTAGTTATAGTTCTTATAGTTAGTTCTTCGTTTTATCTTGAACAATAAACACCGTGGGCACAGGTGAATAGTTAATACTCCGCGCAAAAAGTATTAATAAATTAGTAGTTCGTCCAAAAAGTGTTAATAAATAAAATCGACTTTAAGTGGTTTTCCCAGAAAATATTAGTAAATAAAATTGACCATAAGTATTTCGTCTAATAAGTGTTAACAAATAAAATCGACCTAAAGTAGTTCGTCCAACATGTATAAATCGACCTTAAGTAGTTCGTGAACTTAAAATAATCCGCTAACAGTGTGCAGTGGAAAGCACAAAATAAAAAGTGCCATGTTAAAAGCGCACGTACGAGAGTTAAACCAACCTTGGTATTATTGACTGGAATCAGTAGATCGTGTCAACGACGAGGGAAGAAAGGACCCCTAGTAACTTCTAAAGGAAGAGGAAAAAGAAGATAGCTCCTTCACCAGCGTTGTAATATGTTCCATAGAATCATCTTTTTAAAGTAAGATTGTTTTAAAATCAATATTAAAGTAGAATTTTTCAAGATATTAAAATTATTATTATCTAAAGGAGTAAAGTAGAATTAAAAAGATAAATAAATTCAAAAAATAAAAATAGAATACAAAAATTAGACTAGAAAAAATATAAAATATAAAGAAATATAATAGTAGAATAAGTAATAACAGGGAAAAAACTAGTAATAGAATAAGCAAAAAAAATGTTTTTAAGAAACATTTTCAAATCTTTTAAATTAAACAACATTCGTTTCATATAAAAAAAATATATAAAATATAGTTAGTATTCCTTCTTTACCAATTAACAAATTCTTTTTCAATATGACTATTTCTTTAATTCGTGCACATTATATTAAATGTCGAGGAACCTGCCTCTTGGCGTAATTTCCAATCTTTAAATAACCAATTTGATCATTAGTACCAACAATGCCTCCTCAAATAAATTTTAGCCAACCATTTTATCCGCAATGGGCACATTTGCTACAATTACCGCCACGTTTTCCACCGCGTCCTCAACACAATCCATTTCCAGTACCCCAGCGACAAGTCTTCGCACCAAACTACCAGCCAAATTATCTACCAAATTTCCAAACCAGTCCATATCATATCCAACAAAATCAAACACCCAATTCTTTCATCATAAGACCCGCTCCAAGGTTTTTTTCCATGGTTTGAGATAATAGATACAACCACAATTAGAACGAACAATGAAAATTACATGAACGGCTCCTAAACGTCCAATGGTTCCCACCCAACAACATGCCCCTCCGAATAAACTGCACAGGAACTTTCGTGTTGAAGCCAATGAGGTTGAACCACCATCAACACATACCACAGCTGATTCCCAAATTGAATATAATATTGAATATGAATATACATACTATGATTAAAGTCTTTGGCTCTGACAAAAATATAACATTCTTCCTCCTTCCATCCCTATAGACATTTCATGCAATACTTGGCAACGATAGCATTAGGGAGCTATAAGCAGTAATTTTTGCAAAAGGAAATATCATGCTTATAAACAATAACGCCAAGATCCGATTAAAGCAACACATTTCTGTATCTATCCACAATGCTAGCGTCAGAACGGAGCATATGCCTCAAGGTCAAAAAGATAAACTAAACTTCCTGACAAAAAATTTCACCAGCCTAATCGGCGAATTCAAAGAAAAGCTAACGTTTACTACAAACGTTACAGGAAGAATTCTCACAACCAACGAAGATCCTATCTATTCAAAGCACTACCCTTAACACATGTCATTAAAAGAAAAAAAAGATAAGCAAATAAATCAATTACTCAATTATGGAATCATCCGACCCTAACAGTCCCCTCTACGGTAAAATTTCGACACTAAGGAATGATTGCAAATCCTTAAGGATTCTTGGATACGGAAATTTGGCAATGGTTTCCCCTTTGGCGGTATATGATTTTATGCATTTATTTTCTGAAGAGATAATAAGTCCAACTCTGACTTTAGAAATTTACACTTGTCTAATTGCACTTTGAGCGGTCAGCCATCAGCAGAGTAGGGCGAATAACACAGAATGCTTCAGAAATGCATGTGGCCGCAACTATCTCTGACTGGTGGAAGTGCGATCAAACCTCCACGTGGTGGCCGCTGGTAATTTTCCTCCAGTACAGGAAAAGCGAAATGATCGGGCTAGTCCCTTCAAAGTAAGGTTGGCGCGAGGCCAATAACCTCGCCCGTAAAAACCATTTTACGGAACCCAAAATCAGCCTCGGATACACTGATGAACGACGTCGACCGCGGCAACGAAAAAGGCTAAACGATTTAAGAATTTTCTCATGGAACGTACGCTCAATAATTAGAGCTCGAGCTGCACAACAGCTAGCCGATACCCTGTCCAAATATAATGCTGACATTACAGCAATTCAGGAGATGCGATGGACGGGGAATGGTGTCTTACAAAAATCAGAATATGACATATATTACAGCTGTCATGCAAGACATCATGTGCTTGGGGTGGGGTTACTTGTCAGCAAAAGAATGAAACCCACCGTTATCGGCTTTAAAGCAGTAAATGAACGGCTGTGCACCCTTCGCGTGCTGGGCATATTTAAAAACATAAGCCTCATAAGCGTTCACGCACCTACGGTGTATTCCCCAGATGATGAAAGAGACGAATTCTTTGAATCAGTCGAACGGGAACTTCATGCCTGTTCTCAGTATGACGTAAAAATCATTCTGGGGGATATGAATGCCAAAATAGGTAGGGAGCCAGTATTCAGGCAGTACATTGGCACCCATAGCTTACACGAGAACACTAATGACAATGGACAACGAGTCATAGAGATGGCAGCAAGCAATAATTTGGTCGTTGCGAGTACAAGGTTTGCGCGTAAAAATATCCACAAAGCCACCTGGGTATCTCCTGATGGAGGCAGTCACAACCAGATAGACCACGTGTTGATAGACCGCCGCCACAACCCGAATCTGATGACGTTACGAACTTACCGAGGTGCCAACGTCGACTCGGACCACTATCTTGTTGGTATGGTGCTACGAGCGCGGATTGCATCATCAAGAAAGAGAGCATCCGCGAATCAGATTTGAGTCAACACGGCTGCCCTTCGCAACGAAGAGACCAGAAACAACTACGGTCAAGCGATAGGACTCGTCCGAAATGCAGAAAGAATAAGTCCTGGGGCTGAGATGCCGGGCGTTGAAGAGAAATGGACACGCCTTAAGAATCCTGTCATTAGAACTGCTGACTCCATCCTATGCAGTAGTCGTAGAGTCGACTGGTTCGATGACGAATGTAAGCCTGAACGTAAGAATGTTGCGTACCGAGCAATGCAATATAAAGAGCTCAGAAGATATGAAAAAACAGTTCACCGGCGAAAGAAAGCAGCCTGGGAGTAGAATCTCGTCCGTGAACTAGAATAGTACAGCGAGCGAGGACCGCACCAAGCGCGGAAGTTCTACCAAAGAGTCCGCGGTATGACGCAATATACACCGCGTTGCACATAATACAAAGACAAAAAGGGTAATCTGATCGCCGATCTCAAAAGCATCTTAGAGCGATGGAAAGAGCACCTTCATGAGTTGCTTAATGGCCAGCTATCTGAGGAATTGGAGGCTCCACCAATGACCGAAGACCATACTATGCTTTTGCGACCAAGCATAGACGAAGTTAGCGAAGAGCGATAAATCGGCTCAAAAATAATAAGGCCCGGGGATCCGATGATATCCCAGCGGAGTTTATTAAAACAGGAGGCCACGCAATACACCAAGCAATTCATGAACTAATAGTGCAAGTACGGGAGGAAGAAGCGATGCCATAAGACTGGCGAAGAGGCATCCTGTGCCCCATACATAAGAAAGGAGATATCACAACCTGCAGCAATTATCGTGGTATAACGTTGTTATGTACCGCGTATAAGATTTTCTCCTCTATCCTTCAAGACAGGATAGCCCCATACGCTAAAAGTATCATTGGTCCATACCAGTGTGGCTTCATCCCAGGCAAATCAACCCTTAGGCAGGTGATGGAAAAATGTCTAGAGTTTCAAAACTCACTACACCATCTTTTGACGTGACAACGTCTCACTACAAGGTTTAATAGGGTACGTTTTCATAAAGTTAAATGTTAAATGTCCCACTGTTGTGAATAACAGGCAAGACTTCTTCCTATGGAAATTTTGGAATATGATCATTATTGTCTGGACTTACTGAAACAAATCAATTTCTCAAGCGATTTGCATGAAATTCGGAATGTAGGAATAAGATGCGACTATAAGATTTCTTCCTATGGAAATTCTGGAATATAATCATTATTGTCAGGAATATCTGAAACAAATCAATTTCTCAAGCGATTTGCATGAAATTCGGAATGTAGGAATAAGATGCGACTATAAGATTTCTTCCTATGGAAATTCTGGAATATAATCATTATTGTCTGTAATATCTGGAGCAAAGCAATTTTTCAAGCGATTCGGATGAAATTCGGAATGTAGGACTAAGATGTGACTATAAGATTTCTTCCTATGGAAATTATGGAATATAATCATTATTGTCTGGAATTTCTGGAACAAAGCAATTTCTCAAGCGATTTGCATGAAATTCAGAATGTAGGACTAAGATGTGACTATAAGATTTTTTCCTATGGAAATTCTGGAATATACTTAATATTGTCTGGAATTTCTGAAACAAAGCAATTTCTCAAGCGATTCGCATGAAATTCGGAATGTAGGAATAAGATGCGACTATAAGATTTCTTCCTATGGAAATTCTGGAATATGATCATTATTGTCTGGAATTTCTGGAACAAAGCAATTTCTCAAGCGATTCGCATGAAATTCGGAATGTAGGAATAAGATGCGACTATAAGATTTCTTCCTACGGAAATTCTGAAATATGATCATTATTGTCTGGAATATCTGGAGCAAAGCAATTTTTCAAGCGATTCGCATGAAATTCGGTATGTAGGAATAAGATGCGACTATAAGATTTCTTCCTATGGAAATTCTGGAATATAATCATTATTGTCTGGAGTTTCTGGAACAAAGCAATTTCTCAAGCGATTCGCATGAAATTCGGAATGTAGGAATAAGATGCGACTATAAGATTTCTTCCCATGGAAATTCTGGAATATGATCATTATTGCCTGGAATTTCGGGAAGAAAGCAATTTCTCAAGCGATTCGCATGAAATTCGGAATGTAGGAATAAGATGCGACTATAAGATTTCTTCCTATGGAAATTCTGGAATATGATCATTATTGCCTGGAATTTCGGGAACAAAGCAATTTCTTAAGTCATTCGTATGAAATTCGGTATGTAGGATTAAGATGCGACTGCAAGACTTCTTCCTATGGAAATTCTGGAATATGATCATTATTGTCTGGAATATCTGGAGCAAAGCAATTTTTCCAGCGATTCGCATGAAATTCGGAATGTAGGACTAAGATGCGACTATAAGATTTATTTAATGGAAATTCTGGAATATCATCATTATGGTCTGGAATTTCGGGAACTAAGCAATTTTTCGTGACTTTTAATTTAATGGTAACATTGGCCACAACGTCAAAGAATTTCACTCTAACCGCGCGTAAAGAATACACGCACATATTTTTTTAACAGCTCTTACTTCTCCTACTACTATCGACGCAACTGCATTACTATGTTTGTGTAGTGATATGATATATTTAATATGTACCCACCTCACAATAAATTGTTATGAACATTTAAATCAGCTTATAAATTATTTATTCTTTTGTATGTGTTGTGATTGATGATCATGTATGTGGTTTCAATAACATACAATCAAGCAGAGCAGAACGAAACAAACATATGCAGTAGTAGGCTGCGGTCAAGAATTCAGCCGCTGCGCAGTTTATGCTGCATGTTGGTCAAAAATTCACTTTTCCGCCAATGCGAAATTGGATGCAAATAGCAAAATGTAAATGTCAAATTGTCGCCCTACAAGCAGACTGTAATTCGGTTCAAAATATAGCCGCAATTTCGTGCATACCGACTGCCTGCCATTTTTTTGTGCAGCACAAGCTGCGAAGCTTCTTAAATCTTTACCGCAGCCGTAGATATAGTATTTTCTATCAGTGCTCTGCTCTGCTCTTTCTATAAACATTGCATAAAATGATACAGTGCTCTGTGAGAGAGAAAAAAAATACACAAGTTGCAAGCGACGTTGCTGTTGCTGCTATTTCCTTTTCTTTTGGCTTATCTTATCCTTACTCATGTATACAGTAAGTTCGATTGCTGGTTTGATGTTCGATCGTAAGTTGGATGTCTGCCACTGAACAACGTATCAACCATCGAACATTGAATCAACCATCAAACATCATACATGGCATTAAGCATCGGTTCAAAATAACTATTCGATCAATTACAGAAATAAGAGAACAATGCAAAAGAAATTTAATGATGTAAACAGTAAGTTCGATTGCTGGTTTGATGTTCGATCGTAAGTTGGATGTCTGCCACTGAACAACGTATCAACCATCGAACATTGAGTCAACCATCAAACTTCATACATGGCATTAAGCATCGGTTCAAAATAACTATTCGATCAATTACAGAAATAAGAGAACAATGCAAAAGAAATTTAATGAGAAATAATTGGCCTGCATGTTTGAAAGCGACATTCTTACCATACCATTTCGAAGCATGGGCAGCACTTCTCAATACTTTTCTCTTCTAATTTAATTTAAAACTACTCAAATTTTTTATGAGTTGAAACCAAAAGCTGCATTTCTGTGTTTGGACCGTAATATGCAATATGCAGCAACTTCACAGTTAGTGGTTATGAACATTAAAATTCGCTTATAAATAATTTATATATAATGTGATGTGATGATGATGTATGTGATGAGCTACGGTGCAAGTCGTAGGACTTGTATTTAGTATAGAAAAAAATTTGAATATATCCGTCCGTGTTTATGTCCCACAGACAACAAGATCTTTCTTTTCTTTTCTTTCGTTCCGGACAGACGTTGTCACGCTCAAAACCCAAGGCCGTGTCGTCGACACAGCCTACCCTGCTCTTTTTATAGACTTTAAACCCGCCTATGATAGCATAGCCAGAGTAGAACTTTATAACGAGAGGAACAATCCTCTATAAGTCCATTCAGATACTGGCTTACGCAGACGATATAAACCTCGTTGGTAGAAACCGAAGTGCTGTACAGGAAGCTTTCATCCAGATCGAGCAGGCGGCACGAAATATGGGGCTGCACATAAATGAGAGCAAAACAAAGTACATGGTGGCCACGTCTGCGAGTAGAAGATCCAACATTGGTCCCTCAATTCAAATAGTGAAGCGCGAATTTGAAGTAGTGCAATCATTTAACTATCTCGTGTCAACTGTAGCAGCCGATAACAGCATGGAACCAGAAATACGCGCACGGTTCCTTAAAGCCAACAAAGCCTACTATAGTCTGTAGACTCTTCAAACCCAGGAATTTAACCATAACATCCAAGCTGCTGGTATATAAGACAATTGTACCAGTACTTACATATGGATCCGAGACTTGGGTGCTTAGCAAAAAGCATTCTGACCTCTTAGCCGCGTTCGAGAGAAAATTTTTACGGAGAATTGTTGGCCCCGTATGTGAGGAAGGACGATTCCGGAGACTCTATAATAATGAGATCTACGAGCGTTACCGCGATGTCGACATCGTGAAAAGAATTAAGCTCGGTAGGCTCCGGTGGGCAGGACACCTAGCTCGCATGAGCGAAGAGGATCCTGCTCGGAAAGGAACACGACAGCGAGGCCGGCCAAACCTATATTTCTAGGTTTTGGAAGTAAGTATCGACATCCTTACTTAACACAATTATGTCATCGATATAGACATAACAAATCTTTCAGATGTGTATTTTTTAATCCGAAAGGTAGTCTTACGAATTCATACTTTCCGTTGTTGACGGAAAATTATGTTTTTTCGATTTGGTGAAATCCGCTTTAAAGATCAAGCACTGACAAATATCGATTTTTTCCTAATTACGGCACTTTTTCTCGCGTTAATCGTCCGCTTTCTTGGGTACAATCCATACAGGAGAATTGTAAATTTCAGGCGAATCGCTTAAGAAATTGCTTTGTTTCCGAAATTCCCGACAATAATGACCATATTCCAGAATTTCAATAGGAACAAGTCTTATAGTCGCATCTTAGTCCTATATTCCAAATTTCATGCAAATCTCTTGAGAAATTGCTTTGTTCCTGAAATTCCAGACCATAATTACCATATTGCAGAATTTCCATAGGGACAAGTACTATAGTCGCATCATAGTCCTACATACCAAATTTCATGCGAATCACTTGAAAAATCGCTCTGTTCCCTAAACTCCAGACCAAAATTTCCACAGGAAAAACTCTTATGGTTGCATCTTAGTCCTACATTCCGAATTTCATGCAAATCGCTTTAGAACTTGCTTTGTTCCCGAAATTCCAGACAATAATGTCCATATTTCAGAATTTCCATAGGAATAACTCTTATAGTTGCATCTTATTCCTACATTCCGAATTTCATGCGAATCGCTTGAGAAATTGCTTGCCAGACCATTTTTCAGAATTTCCATAAGAATAAGTCTAACAGTCGCATCATAATCCTAACCGAATTTCATTCGAATCGCTTGAGAAAGTACTTTGTCCCCGAAATTCCGGACCATAATGATCATATTCCAGAATTTCATAGGAACAAGTCTTATAGGCGCATTATAGTCCTACATACCAAATTTCATGAATACAGAATTTACATAGGAACAAGTCGCATCATAGTCCTATAAATCAAAAAAAAAAAAGAATCCAAATCTAAATTCCAAAATCAAAATCAAAATCAAAATCAAAATCAAAATCAAAATCAAAATCAAAATCAAAATCAAAATCAAAATCAAAATCAAAATCAAAATCAAAATCAAAATCAAAATCAAAATCAAAATCAAAATCAAAATCAAAATCAAAATCAAAATCAAAATCAAAATCAAAATCAAAATCAAAATCAAAATCAAAATCAAAATCAAAATCAAAATCAAAATCAAAATCAAAATCAAAATCAAAATCAAAATCAAAATCAAAATCAAAATCAAAATCAAAATCAAAATCAAAATCAAAATCAAAATCAAAATCAAAATCAAAATCAAAATCAAAATCAAAATCAAAATCAAAATCAAAATCAAAATCAAAATCAAAATCAAAATCAAAATCAAAATCAAAATCAAAATCAAAATCAAAATCAAAATCAAAATCAAAATCAAAATCAAAATCAAAATCAAAATCAAAATCAAAATCAAAATCAAAATCAAAATCAAAATCAAAATCAAAATCAAAATCAAAAACAAAATCAAAATCAAAATCAAAATCAAAATCAAAATCAAAATCAAAATCAAAATCAAAATCAAAATCAAAATCAAAATCAATCAGCATGTTTGAAAGCGACATTCTTACCATACCATTTCGAAGCATGGGCAGCACTACTCAATACTTTTCTCTTTTAATTTAATTTAAAACTAGTCAAATTTTTTATGAGTTGAAACCAAAAGCTGCATTTCTGTGTTTGGACCGTAATATGCAATATGCAGCAACTTCACAGTTAGTGGTTATGAACATTAAAATTCGCTTATAAATAATTTATATATAATGTGATGTGATGATGATGTATGTGATGAGCTACGGTGCAAGTCGTAGGACTTGTATTTAGTATAGAAAAAAATTTGAATTTATCCGTCCGTGTTTATGTCCCACAGACAACAAGATCCTTGTTTTATTTTCTTTCGTTCCGGACAGACGTTGTCACGCTCAAAACCCAAGGCCGTGTCGTCGACACAGCCTAATCTGCTCTTTTTATAGACTTTAAACCCGCCTATGATAGCATAGCCAGAGTAGAACTTTATAACGAGAGGAACAATCCTCTATAAGTCCATTCAGATACTGGCTTACGCAGACGATATAAACCTCGTTGGTAGAAACCGAAGTGCTGTACAGGAAGCTTTCATCCAGATCGAGCAGGCGGCACGAAATATGGGGCTGCACATAAATGAGAGCAAAACAAAGTACATGGTGGCCACGTCTGCAAGTAGAAGATCCAACATTGGTCCCTCAATTCAAATAGTGAAGCGCGAATTTGAAGTAGTGCAATCATTTAACTATCTCGTGTCAACTGTAGCAGCCGATAACAGCATGGAACCAGAAATAAGCGCACGGTTGCTTAAAGCCAACAAAGCCTACTATAGTCTGTAGACTCTTCAAACCCAGGAATTTAACCATAACATCCAAGCTGCTGGTATATAAGACAATTGTACCAGTACTAACATATGGATCCGAGACTTGGGTGCTTAGCAAAAAGCATTCTGACCTCTTAGCCGCGTTCGAGAGAAAATTTTTACGGAGAATTGTTGGCCCCGTATGTGAGGAAGGACGATTCCGGAGACTCTATAATAATGAGATCTACGAGCGTTACCGCGATGTCGACATCGTGAAGAGAATTAAGCTCGGTAGGCTCCGGTGGGCAGGACACCTAGCTCGCATGAGCGAAGAGGATCCTGCTCGGAAAGGAACACGACAGCGAGGCCGGCCAAACCTATATTTCTAGGTTTTGGAAGTAAGTATCGACATCCTTACTTAACACAATTATGTCATCGATATAGACATAACAAATCTTTCAGATGTGTATTTTTTAATCCGAAAGGTAGTCTTACGAATTCATACTTTCCGTTGTTGACGGAAAATTATGTTTTTTCGATTTGGTGAAATCCGCTTTAAAGATCAAGCACTGACAAATATCGATTTTTTCCTAATTACGGCACTTTTTCTCGCGTTAATCGTCCGCTTTCTTGGGTACAATCCATAAATTGTAAATTTCAGGCGAATCGCTTAAGAAATTGCTTTGTTTCCGAAATTCCCGACAATAATGACCATATTCCAGAATTTCAATAGGAACAAGTCTTATAGTCGCATCTTAGTCCTATATTCCAAATTTCATGCAAATCTCTTGAGAAATTGCTTTGTTCCTGAAATTCCAGACCATAATTACCATATTGCAGAATTTCCATAGGGACAAGTACTATAGTCGCATCATAGTCCTACATACCAAATTTCATGCGAATCACTTGAAAAATCGCTCTGTTCCCTAAACTCCAGACCAAAATTTCCACAGGAAAAACTCTTATGGTTGCATCTTAGTCCTACATTCCGAATTTCATGCAAATCGCTTTAGAACTTGCTTTGTTCCCGAAATTCCAGACAATAATGTCCATATTTCAGAATTTCCATAGGAATAACTCTTATAGTTGCATCTTATTCCTACATTCCGAATTTCATGCGAATCGCTTGAGAAATTGCTTGCCAGACCAAGACCATTTTTCAGAATTTCCATAAGAATAAGTCTAACAGTCGCATCATAATCCTAACCGAATTTCATTCGAATCGCTTGAGAAAGTACTTTGTCCCCGAAATTCCGGACCATAATGATCATATTCCAGAATTTCATAGGAACAAGTCTTATAGGCGCATTATAGTCCTACATACCAAATTTCATGAATACAGAATTTACATAGGAACAAGTCGCATCATAGTCCTATAAATCAAAAAAAAAAAAGAATCCAAATCTAAATTCCAAAATCAAAATCAAAATCAAAATCAAAATCAAAATCAAAATCAAAATCAAAATCAAAATCAAAATCAAAATCAAAATCAAAATCAAAATCAAAATCAAAATCAAAATCAAAATCAAAATCAAAATCAAAATCAAAATCAAAATCAAAATCAAAATCAAAATCAAAATCAAAATCAAAATCAAAATCAAAATCAAAATCAAAATCAAAATCAAAATCAAAATCAAAATCAAAATCAAAATCAAAATCAAAATCAAAATCAAAATCAAAATCAAAATCAAAATCAAAATCAAAATCAAAATCAAAATCAAAATCAAAATCAAAATCAAAATCAAAATCAAAATCAAAATCAAAATCAAAATCAAAATCAAAATCAAAATCAAAATCAAAATCAAAATCAAAATCAAAATCAAAATCAAAATCAAAATCAAAATCAAAATCAAAATCAAAATCAAAATCAAAATCAAAATCAAAATCAAAATCAAAATCAAAATCAAAATCAAAATCAAAATCAAAATCAAAATCAAAATCAAAATCAAAATCAAAATCAAAATCAAAATCAAAATCAAAATCAAAATCAAAATCAAAAACAAAATCAAAATCAAAATCAAAATCAAAATCAAAATCAAAATCAAAATCAAAATCAAAATCAAAATCAAAATCAAAATCAAAATCAAAATCAAAATCAAAATCAAAATCAAAATCAAAATCAAAATCAAAATCAAAATCAAAATCAATCAGCATGTTTGAAAGCGACATTCTTACCATACCATTTCGAAGCATGGGCAGCACTACTCAATACTTTTCTCTTTTAATTTAATTTAAAACTAGTCAAATTTTTTATGAGTTGAAACCAAAAGCTGCATTTCTGTGTTTGGACCGTAATATGCAATATGCAGCAACTTCACAGTTAGTGGTTATGAACATTAAAATTCGCTTATAAATAATTTATATATAATGTGATGTGATGATGATGTATGTGATGAGCTACGGTGCAAGTCGTAGGACTTGTATTTAGTATAGAAAAAAATTTGAATTTATCCGTCCGTGTTTATGTCCCACAGACAACAAGATCCTTGTTTTATTTTCTTTCGTTCCGGACAGACGTTGTCACGCTCAAAACCCAAGGCCGTGTCGTCGACACAGCCTAATCTGCTCTTTTTATAGACTTTAAACCCGCCTATGATAGCATAGCCAGAGTAGAACTTTATAACGAGAGGAACAATCCTCTATAAGTCCATTCAGATACTGGCTTACGCAGACGATATAAACCTCGTTGGTAGAAACCGAAGTGCTGTACAGGAAGCTTTCATCCAGATCGAGCAGGCGGCACGAAATATGGGGCTGCACATAAATGAGAGCAAAACAAAGTACATGGTGGCCACGTCTGCGAGTAGAAGATCCAACATTGGTCCCTCAATTCAAATAGTGAAGCGCGAATTTGAAGTAGTGCAATCATTTAACTATCTCGTGTCAACTGTAGCAGCCGATAACAGCATGGAACCAGAAATAAGCGCACGGTTGCTTAAAGCCAACAAAGCCTACTATAGTCTGTAGACTCTTCAAACCCAGGAATTTAACCATAACATCCAAGCTGCTGGTATATAAGACAATTGTACCAGTACTAACATATGGATCCGAGACTTGGGTGCTTAGCAAAAAGCATTCTGACCTCTTAGCCGCGTTCGAGAGAAAATTTTTACGGAGAATTGTTGGCCCCGTATGTGAGGAAGGACGATTCCGGAGACTCTATAATAATGAGATCTACGAGCGTTACCGCGATGTCGACATCGTGAAGAGAATTAAGCTCGGTAGGCTCCGGTGGGCAGGACACCTAGCTCGCATGAGCGAAGAGGATCCTGCTCGGAAAGGAACACGACAGCGAGGCCGGCCAAACCTATATTTCTAGGTTTTGGAAGTAAGTATCGACATCCTTACTTAACACAATTATGTCATCGATATAGACATAACAAATCTTTCAGATGTGTATTTTTTAATCCGAAAGGTAGTCTTACGAATTCATACTTTCCGTTGTTGACGGAAAATTATGTTTTTTCGATTTGGTGAAATCCGCTTTAAAGATCAAGCACTGACAAATATCGATTTTTTCCTAATTACGGCACTTTTTCTCGCGTTAATCGTCCGCTTTCTTGGGTACAATCCATACAGGAGAATTGTAAATTTCAGGCGAATCGCTTAAGAAATTGCTTTGTTTCCGAAATTCCCGACAATAATGACCATATTCCAGAATTTCAATATGAACAAGTCTTATAGTCGCATCTTAGTCCTATATTCCAAATTTCATGCAAATCTCTTGAGAAATTGCTTTGTTCCCGAAATTCCAGACCATAATTACCATATTGCAGAATTTCCATAGGGACAAGTACTATAGTCGCATCATAGTCCTACATACCAAATTTCATGCGAATCACTTGAAAAATCGCTCTGTTCCCTAAACTCCAGTCCAAAATTTCCACAGGAATAACTCTTATGGTTGCATCTTAGTCCTACATTCCGAATTTCATGCAAATCGCTTTAGAACTTGCTTTGTTCCCGAAATTGCAGACAATAATGTCCATTTTTCAGAATTTCCATAAGAATAAGCCTAACAGTCGCATCATAATCCTAACCGAATTTCATTCGAATCGCTTGAGAAAGTACTTTGTCCCCGAAATTCCGGACCATAATGATCATATTCCAGAATTTCATAGGAACAAGTCTTATAGGCGCATCATAGTCCTACATACCAAATTTCATGAATACAGAATTTACATAGGAACAAGTCGCATCATAGTCCTATAAATCAAAAAAAAAAAAGAATCCAAATCTAAATTCCAAAATCAAAATCAAAATCAAAATCAAAATCAAAATCAAAATCAAAATCAAAATCAAAATCAAAATCAAAATCAAAATCAAAATCAAAATCAAAATCAAAATCAAAATCAAAATCAAAATCAAAATCAAAATCAAAATCAAAATCAAAATCAAAATCAAAATCAAAATCAAAATCAAAATCAAAATCAAAATCAAAATCAAAATCAAAATCAAAATCAAAATCAAAATCAAAATCAAAATCAAAATCAAAATCAAAATCAAAATCAAAATCAAAATCAAAATCAAAATCAAAATCAAAATCAAAATCAAAATCAAAATCAAAATCAAAATCAAAATCAAAATCAAAATCAAAATCAAAATCAAAATCAAAATCAAAATCAAAATCAAAATCAAAATCAAAATCAATACAAATGTTACAAAAAGGAGGTAAGGCCATTCACAAGTTGCAAGCGACGTTGCTGTTGCTGCTATTTCCTTTTCTTTTGGCTTATCTTATCCTTACTCATGTATACAGTAAGTTCGATTGCTGGTTTGATGTTCGATCGTAAGTTGGATGTCTGCCACTGAACAACGTATCAACCATCGAACATTGAGTCAACCATCAAACATCATACATGGCATTAAGCATCGGTTCAAAATAACTATTCGATCAATTACAGAAATAAGAGAACAATGCAAAAGAAATTTAATGAGAAATAATTGGCCTGCATGTTTGAAAGCGACATTCTTACCATACCATTTCGAAGCATGGGCAGCACTACTCAATACTTTTCTCTACAAATTTAATTTAAAACTACTCAAATTTTTTATGAGTTGAAACCAAAAGCTGCATTTCTGTGTTTGGACCGTAATATGCAATATGCAGCAACTTCACAGTTAGTGGTTATGAACATTAAAATTCGCTTATAAATAATTTATATATAATGTGATGTGATGATGATGTATGTGATGAGCCACGGTGCAAGTCGTAGGACTTGTATTTAGTATAGAAAAAAATTTGAATATATCCGTCCGTGTTTATGTCCCACAGACAACAAGATCTTTGTTTTCTTTTCTTTCGTTCCGGACAGACGTTGTCACGCTCAAAACCCAAGGCCGTGTCGTCGACACAGCCTACCCTGCTCTTTTTATAGACTTTAAACCCGCCTATGATAGCATAGCCAGAGTAGAACTTTATAACGAGAGGAACAATCCTCTATAAGTCCATTCAGATACTGGCTTACGCAGACGATATTAACCTCGTTGGTAGAAACCGAAGTGCTGTACAGGAAGCTTTCATCCAGATCGAGCAGGCGGCACGAAATATGGGGCTGCACATAAATGAGAGCAAAACAAAGTACATGGTGGCCACGTCTGCGAGTAGAAGATCCAACATTGGTCCCTCAATTCAAATAGTGAAGCGCGAATTTGAAGTAGTGCAATCATTTAACTATCTCGTGTCAACTGTAGCAGCCGATAACAGCATGGAACCAGAAATACGCGCACGGTTGCTTAAAGCCAACAAAGCCTACTATAGTCTGTAGACTCTTCAAACCCAGGAATTTAACCATAACATCCAAGCTGCTGGTATATAAGACAATTGTACCAGTACTTACATATGGATCCGAGACTTGGGTGCTTAGCAAAAAGCATTCTGACCTCTTAGCCGCGTTCGAGAGAAAATTTTTACGGAGAATTGTTGGCCCCGTATGTGAGGAAGGACGATTCCGGAGACTCTATAATAATGAGATCTACGAGCGTTACCGCGATGTCGACATCGTGAAGAGAATTAAGCTCGGTAGGCTCCGGTGGGCAGGACACCTAGCTCGCATGAGCGAAGAGGATCCTGCTCGGAAAGGAACACGACAGCGAGGCCGGCCAAACCTATATTTCTAGGTTTTGGAAGTAAGTATCGACATCCTTACTTAACACAATTATGTCATCGATATAGACATAACAAATCTTTCAGATGTGTATTTTTTAATCCGAAAGGTAGTCTTACGAATTCATACTTTCCGTTGTTGACGGAAAATTATGTTTTTTCGATTTGGTGAAATCCGCTTTAAAGATCAAGCACTGACAAATATCGATTTTTTCCTAATTACGGCACTTTTTCTCGCGTTAATCGTCCGCTTTCTTGGGTACAATCCATACAGGAGAATTGTAAATTTCAGGCGAATCGCTTAAGAAATTGCTTTGTTTCCGAAATTCCCGACAATAATGACCATATTCCATAATTTCAATAGGAACAAGTCTTATAGTCGCATCTTAGTCCTATATTCCAAATTTCATGCAAATCTCTTGAGAAATTGCTTTGTTCCCGAAATTCCAGACCATAATTACCATATTGCAGAATTTCCATAGGGACAAGTACTATAGTCGCATCATAGTCCTACATACCAAATTTCATGCGAATCACTTGAAAAATCGCTCTGTTCCCTAAACTCCAGACCAAAATTTCCACAGGAAAAACTCTTATGGTTGCATCTTAGTCCTACATTCCGAATTTCATGCAAATCGCTTTAGAACTTGCTTTGTTCCATAAGAATAAGTCTAACAGTCGCATCATAATCCTAACCGAATTTCATTTGAATCGCTTGAGAAAGTACTTTGTCCCCGAAATTCCGGACCATAATGATCATATTCCAGAATTTCATAGGAACAAATCTTATAGGCGCATTATAGTCCTACATACCAAATTTCATGAATACAGAATTTACATAGGAACAAGTCGCATCATAGTCCTATAAATCAAAAAAAAAAAAAAAGAATCCAAATCTAAATTCCAAAATCAAAATCAAAATCAAAATCAAAATCGAAATCAAAATCAAAATCAAAATCAAAATCAAAATCAAAATCAAAATCAAAATCAAAATCAAAATCAAAATCAAAATCAAAATCAAAATCAAAATCAAAATCAAAATCAAAATCAAAATCAAAATCAAAATCAAAATCAAAATCAAAATCAAAATCAAAATCAAAATCAAAATCAAAATTAAAATTAAAATCAAAATCAAAATCAAAATCAAAATCAAAATCAAAATCAAAATCAAAATCAAAATCAAAATCAAAATCAAAATCAAAATCAAAATCAAAATCAAAATCAAAATCAAAATCAAAATCAAAATCAAAATCAAAATCAAAATCAAAATCAAAATCAAAATCAAAATCAAAATCAAAATCAAAATCAAAATCAAAATCAAAATCAAAATCAAAATCAAAATCAAAATCAAAATCAAAATCAAAATCAAAATCAAAATCAAAATCAAAATCAAAATCAAAATCAAAATCAAAATCAAAATCAAAATCAAAATCAAAATCAAAATCAAAATCAAAATCAAAATCAAAATCAAAATCAAAATCAAAATCAAAATCAAAATCAAAATCAAAATCAAAATCAAAATCAAAATCAAAATCAAAATCAAAATCAAAATCAAAATCAAAATCAAAATCAAAATCAAAATCAAAATCAAAATCAAAATCAAAATCAAAATCAAAATCAAAATCAAAATCAAAATCAAAATCAAAATCAAAATCAAAATCAAAATCAAAATCAAAATCAAAATCAAAATCAAAATCAAAATCAAAATCAAAATCAAAATCAAAATCAAAATCAAAATCAAAATCAAAATCAAAATCAAAATCAAAATCAAAATCAAAATCAAAATCAAAATCAAAATCAAAATCAAAATCAAAATCAAAATCAAAATCAAAATCAAAATCAAAATCAAAATCAAAATCAAAATCAAAATCAAAATCAAAATCAAAATCAAAATCAAAATCAAAATCAAAATCAAAATCAAAATCAAAATCAAAATCAAAATCAAAATCAAAATCAAAATCAAAATCAAAATCAAAATCAAAATCAAAATCAAAATCAAAATCAAAATCAAAATCAAAATCAAAATCAAAATCAAAATCAAAATCAAAATCAAAATCAAAATCAAAATCAAAATCAAAATCAAAATCAAAATCAAAATCAAAATCAAAATCAAAATCAAAATCAAAATCAAAATCAAAATCAAAATCAAAATCAAAATCAAAATCAAAATCAAAATCAAAATCAAAATCAAAATCAAAATCAAAATCAAAATCAAAATCAAAATCAAAATCAAAATCAAAATCAAAATCAAAATCGAAATCGAAATCAAAATCAAAATCAAAATCAAAATCAAAATCAAAATCGAAATCGAAATCAAAATCAAAATCAAAATCAAACTAGAATTTACACCAGGTAAACATCTTAAACATCCTTTCAACATAGCATCGCAAAACTTTCCAATTACGCAAATTTTTTATTTTTTTTTAATCAATTATTTATTCCACATTTAAAAAAAAATTCTTATACTTAGAGCTGCCAATATGACAACTCCATGATATCAATCGTAAAGATACGTGAGGCGCTGCCCCCGCTTATCCTTAAGGTTGAATGTCAGCCACACCCCATCGAGCCACCAGTATCCATTTGCATTATTTTTGTTACGATCTCGTTCAGGTACGTTACTGCAGTATCTCCAGTAAGCATCCCGGTCCTTCTAGCAACATGATAGATCACGGGAACGTTGCATGAGTACGACAAATAGCCCAGTGCATCCAGATACAAGAAAGCCTCTGGTGGTATCAAACCATTATCCAGTGCTTTGTTCATATTCCAGAATTTCATAGGAACAAGTCTTATAGGCGCATCATAGTCCTACATACCAAATTTAATGAATACAAAATTTCCATATGAACAAGTCGCATCATAGTCCCATAAATTTTTTTTTTTTTAATCAATTATTTATTCCACATTTAAACAAAAATAATGCAAACTGGCTGCAATGGAGCAAAAGGTCAATGCCCTAGAGCAGCAGTTATTGATGAACACTCTTGAAATCGTAAGTGTCCCTAACCTTCACAATAATACAGTTGAATCTAACACAGCAATTGCTCTTAAAATTATTCGCGAAGGGCTGAATGTAAGCATACGGGAAGAGGACATCGACTACTGTTTTATGAAAACAATAAATGTTAAACATCAGCAATCAGCTGTCGACTCGTCATCTCAATCTTCCACATCGCTATCATCGAAAAAATATTTTAGTAGTGAAATTCGTCTCTCGTTTTCTGAAGGAAAAAATAATGAGAGCGAAACAAGAAAAGAAAGGGAATATAAGATCTACAGTTATCAGCACGCAATCTGATGATCAAATTTTTGGGTTCATGTTGCTTCTCTTCAGGATATGCCTCTTTTTATTGTTTTGAGTGAGATTTGGATCTTTGAGGATGAATTAATTTTTTATGACATACCTGGCTATGCTCTTTATGGTAATTGTAACCAATCTTACGCTGCTGGTGGAGTGGCTGTTTTTGCCAGGAATGATTATGTGTGCGATTGCTCCAATGTTGTTAGTATATGCGCAGATATAATAAAAGTTGAGTTTTTGTTCAATAATGAGAAATATTCATTGATTTGTGTTTATAGACTACATGCAGCTAGTAAAAAAGATTTTATTGAAGAATTTCACAATATTTTTGTGTTCCATTAAATCAAAAAATCTAATAGTTATAGGTGATGTTAACATTGACGTATCAAATAAGACTGACAGAGATGCTGAGAATTATTTGGTTCTTATGGCTTCTCACGGCCTACACTGTGTTGTTAACGAACCTACTAGGGTAACAATCTGACAGAAAGTTGCATTGACCATATCTTCTTACGGTGTCATAAAAATAATAGAACCTTATTTAGTGGGGAGGTTCTTGATCTTAAAATATCTGATCACTTTTTCTGCAGCTTATATGCTAATATCATTGATTCTAATTACCAAGTCAATAATAATACTAAAAAAACTATAACGGACTACAACAAGCTACGTGCAAGACTTACTGTCGAGCAATGGGAGCCTGTTTTTCTTGAAAATGATCCATCTAAATCTTATGACCTCTTTATTTCGATTTTAACAAATCATATTAAGTAGTGTACTTCGATATCCCACTCTAACTCGCAAAAATTCTTGAAAGAATGGATGTCACAAAAATTGCTAAAACAAATTAGAAGGAAAAATCTCCTAGCTATAAAATGCAAACGAAGTCCTTTAAACTTAAGACTTAAACTAGCCTATGAAACACGTTGTAAGATAATCAAGAAACAGGATGCAGAAGCGCGGGATCTGCATTTCACCAATCAATTTAATCGTTACAAGGGAAATAGCAAGGAAGAATGGAGAATTGTGAACAATTTATTAGGTAAAGGTAATAAATCTACCGTAATCCAAAGCTTGGTTTTTGATAATGAAGTAATTTCAGACGATTGCAGCATAGCTAACAGATTCAATGATTACTTCCTGGATATTTCTGTTAAATTAAAGCCTATGATCCCCCAGCATGATGGCTGCAACTGTAATCTCGCTGCACATCTTCTTGAAGAAAGACATCAGACGAATAGTTTCGGATTTTTTTTAATTACCCTGTGGAGATTTACGAGCAGATTTTGAGCTTAAAAAGTAAAAACTCTAGCTCCAGTGATGGAATTTCTAATAACCTCTTAAAAATTATAGTATGGTATATCATTGATGTATTGTGCTATCTTTTTAACTTAAGCATAGCTAACGGAAAATTTCCAAAGTCTATGAAATGTGCGGAAGTTATTCCCTTACACAAAAAGGGTAATGAAAACTTGTATCAAACTATAGACCTATATCTCTCCTTCCCACTTTGAGTAAACTTTTCGAAAAAATAGTAAAATCGCGGATGGTTTCGTTCTTAGATAGCAATAAATTTTTTGCGGAAGAACAATTCGGGTTTCGATCTGGGAAATCAACTGAAGATGCAATCTTAAAAGTGTGTTGTTATATTTACAAAGAACTCAACAAAAGTCAGTCGACAGCGGCATTATTTATAGATATGACTAAAGCATTCGACATGGTTGATCTAGGTCATGATCATTTTAGAAAAGTTATATCATGCCGGTTTTAGGGGCCAAATGTATGACTGGCTTACTGTCTTACTTAAAAGGTAGGGAACAAAGAGTTAAAATAAATGAGATGTTTAGTAGTTCTCAGCATTTGAAGAATGGTGTACCACAAGGCTCTGTGTTGGGCCCGCTGTTATTCTTAATTTATATTAATTCTTTATTCTACCAAAACTTCAAAGGTAGCCTCACAGCTTTTGCAGATGCAGCAAAAGCAATATGCTTATCATGGATTTTTCACGTTCGAATGTATTAGGAAATTAAAGTAAGATCTCATTGTATTAAGACACTGGTTTGCACATCACAAACTTTTAATAAGTGATAAAACTAAAGCTATGATCTTTAAGATATCCGGAAATGTAATCTCTGATCATGATATTAATTTTCACTCTCACAACTGCCGTAAGGCTTGCTTACCTCTTGTGGTAAAAATAATTTTATGGCGAGCAATTCATGATTTACTATGGCTTAGCTAATTCGAAACTTCAGTACGGCATTACAGTCTGGGGCGGAGCATATCTTAACACATTAAAACCGCTGTTGTTAACCCAGAAGCATATCGTGCGCATCATATGTGGTAAAAGCCGCCTTACCCATACTTCGCCTCTCTTTTGCGATCTAGGCATCCTACCACTTCGGCACTTGTACACATTTAAAGTACTTAGAGAATACTTCTTACGTAGTGGTAATATTGCTACAAGATACTCAAGTGTTTATAATTTGCGTGTCAATAACATGTCATTTGTAAATCTCCCTTTCGCTCACAGAACTCATTTCATGCATTTTTACCTAGTTACCTCACCAACATGTTTTAATAAATTACCGTACGATACCAGAACAACTCACAACATTAATTCCTTTTTAAAGAAGGTTAGAAGATGGCTGTTCTCAGTCGATCTTGACAACATTGAATCTTTACTAGGACTTCCTTTTTAATATTTTTTGTGCTTTGGAATGTAAAGGCCACCTCAGTATGCTGTGTTATTAGTTATTATTTATTATTCTTATGAGATTTTTAATGCTATTCTTTTCAAACTTACCCTTTCTTCTTTTTAACTAAATAAAATATTTTAAAGAATCATATACTAAATAACTAGTAATATTAACTAAAGAGCTAAAAAAACAACCCATAAAAATTAAAATTTTTCATCTAAATTCTCTAATCGCAGAAATTGATATGGGAGCCCCTCGATCCTGGGCCATCGTTGATATCGACAACAAAAAAAACGACATCAATAAAAATACAGGGTTTTTCAATAAGAGCACTTCAACTTTTTTTTTGAATAAAACACAAACTGTTCGACTTTTGAACTAACTTTTTTTTTATTAACGAATTTGAACATATACATATGATACATTTAAGTATGAAACTCGATTTCTTTTGCATTTCCACCGCGTGCACGTTTTACGAAGTCCAATCTTTGAACCCAATCTTTGGCCCAATGACGCCGCCGGCATGTAATCCGCACCAAACAGTGACTTTTTCGGGATGCAACGGTGCCTCATGAATCACGTGTGGGTTGCTTTCTGCCCAGTAACGCATATTTTGCTTGTTGACAAATCTAGCCAAAAGTGAGCAAAAGTGTTAAATGGACCGTAAAATGCCCGTAATGCTCTTAAAGTAGCGGCAACAGAACGATTATTTTGATAAAAAATTTGCACGATTTGCAATCGCTGTTCACATGTATAGCGTTCAATGATGAAGTGTATACTAATGAAGTTTCCAAATAACAAAGAACAATAAAAAATATGGCGTGGTTCGCCGTCCCTATCGGAGAAAAGTTGAAGCGCACCTGTTGAAACACCCGATACAATTCAGTAAATAAAAATGTAAGTTGAAGTAAGCATAAAACATGTATGTCTCGTTTCATTTGCTGGGTTCATTTGTGTGTGAGCTAAGATTTCTCTCTCTCTCTTCACCACCAAAACCATGCAGCGCAGCCGACTTCAATAATACTTTATTTCAATAATAATACTTTATTTTTTTTTATTATGAAATTTCATTCGCCACTAACTTTAAATAGTTAAAGAATGATCTTATCTTATTAATTTCCTTTTATTTTTAAATTTTGTATACTTTTAGTTATTATAATTATTATATGAGTTCCTTTATTTCTATTATTTAATTGCCTATAATAGCTTAATACACAATAACAGAAATGAGTAATAAATAAATAAATAAATAAAATAAATAAATAAATGCTCTCTCGAAGTACTGAGGGTTAGGATAAAAAGCTCCCGAAATCAAGTCATTTGCAACATAGGCTGACCGAGCGAAATGTTTCCTAGTTAGATCTAAAATGACATTATCGATTCTTGACACTCCCCAAGCATCCAGGAGTTTCTTATTCGATACATAATGCCTGTAGTCGGAATGTTCGATCAAACACTCTCTTAGGCATTTCCTCTCGAGGACGCGGAGTTTTTCCATATATGAGGGATTGATGTTCCACCATATTAGACACGCATACGTAAGAATTGGTCTTACAAATGCCTGGTAGCAAAGAACCTTCACCTCCCATCTCAGATGACGTGAATAAAATAATTTTTTTAGAGCCATAAACGCGGCTCTTATCTTTTCCACAGCGGTATTTACGTGTTCATTGTAATACTAGAATGTATCCAAGTAAACACCTAAATACCGCACTAGCGTCTTTGTTGGAATTTGAAAGGCATTTGCACCAGTTATCTGCAAGTTTTTCCAATTGCGTCGAAGATCGTTATTTCCGCGTCTTAAAGGCGTGCGAAGCAGTATAACTTCACATTTTGAATAGCTAATCTTAAGTTTTCATGTTTCGCAGTATGCCCGAAATTCAACGATTTTGCCGAATTGCCAGTTGACATCTGAAATCAATTTGGTCACCGCATGTACTGTCGAGTGGTTTTGTTTGAACTCAAATTGGTTCCGCGGAATGATCTCTTTTTCGTCGCACACGTTCAAAATTGACTTGCTAATAACGACTTCTAAAACTTTCCCGATATTAGCAAGAAATTAATGGGCCTATAATTCGTCGGATCGGAAGGATCTTTATTTTTTTTATTACTGGAAAAACCTTCAAGGTTTTCAACAACTCGGGAAGTAGTGATTATTGAACAAGTTATTAAAAACTACGCAGTATTTCCGTATATTATCGAACGGAAGGTGTTTTATCGCGATATTTGGAATGTTATTATTGGATTTGAATTATTGCCGTCCTTTTTATTCTCATATGTTATGCACATTCAATGTGTTCTTTTGTGTTTTAGTTAGTCTTTAGCACACCACTGACAGTGCAACATCGTTTTCAGTTATTAAAGCATATTCGAGTATTTTTCGTTGTTGTTTTTTATTTTATTCAAACCACTGATAACTCCAAAAGGTTATGGGCACAGTGGCTTTTATTTGAGTAAAAGATTGAGAATTGAATTTATTTGATTTGTAATAAAAACAAAAGTAATTCTACTTGAAAAGTCGTGTCGTCGTACCGTTCACTAAAAAAAAAATGGATTTGTTGGACGATAAATCGGGCGGCGGCGGTTCTGCCCTGCCATTCACCACAAATTGAATGGCACAAATTATAAATTGTGGAAGTGCCAGATTGATGCCGCGATGAAGTCCAGAGCTCTTACGGACGTTATGGCCGGCAATGTTCCCGTAGCGAATGCGACCAACGAAGCAAAAAATCAGTATGACAGAAACGATGGCAGGGCGATGGCGATTTTGATTTCATCAGTAGACAGTGAGCAAGCGAATCACATTCTGATGTGCAAAACAGCGAAGGAAATTAAAGACAAATTGGCCAGCATTCATGAGAAACGCAGTGACATTCAGAGAACATAAAAATGGTGCGCATCATAAGCACTTTGACGTTGAAATATCGTAATTTCAAGACTGTCTGGTACAATATCAAAGAGACTAGAACTTTGGACAGTTTACTTGCACGATTGCAACTGGAAAAAGACCAACTGAATAAAATGGACGACGTTCATTCGGATGCTGCTTTCAGTGCAAAATTTAAGTCAAAGCAGCAGCAAACAAGAAAGAAGCAGTCAACGTCGATTGATGAGCTAAAAAAGAAAATGAAATGCAACAAATGTCATGAAGTTGGACATTGGAAAAGAGAATGTCCGAAGCGTGGTGACAAATCGTCTGAAAGTAAGAAGGGCGGTTGCGATGCTGTATTTTGTGCGAATCTTGTGAGTGAAACAGCAATGGACTACAGGAACGGTTGGATTGCTGATTCAGGTGCCACAGAACACATGTCTTCTCGCATCGAATGGTTCGTTGATTATAAAAAGTGTGATGTCGAGCGGTTTGTCCAAATCGCAAATGGCATTCGTCTACCGATTAGTGGCACAGGCACAATTCTAATCGAAGCAAAGGTCAACGGTGTGTGGGAGAAGAGACAGATGAAGAATGTACAGCATGTTCCTGAGCTGAAGCAGAATTTATTTTCGACGGCATGAGCCACATCGAACGGTTTTAAGAAATTGTTAACCCAACAAAAAATGGACGTGTGGAGCGTTGTGGAATGCGCCCGCACGATGTTGCTTTCTAGCGGCTTGCAGAAGCGTTTATGGCCAGAAGCAGTACGAACAGCAGTGTACATCTTGAACAGATCGTCGAATAAGAAATGTCCGAACGCAACTTCGTACGAGAATTGGTTTGGTGTTAAACCAGAAATGGGTCATGTGAGAATTTTCGGCAGCGAGTGCTTTGTACAAATACCAAAGCAATGTGGACGCAAGAAATGGGACGCCAAGTCCAAGAAGGTGTTTCTAGTTGGATACGAGTCCACGTCGAAGAATTTCCGGCTATTTGATCCAGTCACACAGAAGATTATCGTGAGCTGCAACATAAAACTAAATGAGAAAGATGTGAATCGAGTTCATTTGGGTCATATCATCGGTGATGACGATTATGTCAAGAAGCAATTGTCGACTGAGCAAGTGTCGATCCAGAAATCGTCAGCAGAGCAACGAACGAACGATAAGCAACTAGTCGTGGAACAGTATCCGCAGTATATCGGAACGAATGACAATGGACATGATATATCGTCCATTGAAGAAGAATTCGAAATGGGAGTTGATGAAACGTCCGAAGAACCGCAACGTCGTCGGATGTCTATGGGTTTATAAATTGAAGCTAAATCCATCTGGAACAATTTTCAAAGCTCGCCTAGTCGCAAAAGGTTTTTCGCAACGAGAAGGAGTTGATTATGGTGAAACGTTTTCACCAGTGGTTCGATACGATTCCATTCGGACCATCCTATCGATCGCCGCAGCAGAAGATCTGGAGATGATGCAGTTTGATATAAAGACTGCGTTTTTGAACGGTGACCTAGACGAAGAGATTTTTATGGAGGCACCAATAGGACTAGATAAGGAGGACGTGAACATGGTTTGCCGACTTAAGAAAAGTTTGTATGGGTTGAAGCAAGCATCCAGAGTGTGGAACAAGAAATTCACGAAGTTCCTCAGTGATTTCAACTTGGTGCAGTCGAAGGCAGATTTATGTGTGTTCAGCGGCCATATCAACGGTATGAAAGTCGTGTAACTATTGTACGTGGACGACGGATTGGTTCTATCGAAATGCAGAAACACGATTGAGACAGTGATGAATTATCTGTCAGATAATTTCGAGATGACACCAGGCAGCGTAGGTTATTACGTTGGCATGGAGAAACATCGAAATAGACAGAAGAATACGATTTTCATCAATCAGAAAGCGTTCATTAAGAAAGTCGTCGAAAAGTTCAACATAAAGGATTCGAAGCACATTTCAAGTCCAGCCGACAGCAATGTCATGTTGACCAAATTGTGCGAAGAGGAGATCTCTTGTGCTTGCCACTATCGTGACTAGACCGGACATTTCGTATGCAGTGGGAGAAATCAGCCGATTTATGGACAATCCAAAGCAAGTCATGTTTCGGCTGTCAAGCGTATTCTTCGATATTTGAATAAAACAGCCGAAAGAGGAATCGAGTATTCTGGATCGTCGAAAGCATTGAGAGGATATTCCGATGCTGGATTTCTAAAGGTAATTCTAATCTATTACGTATGCAGTGAGGACCAGCTTGGAGACGTGTTTACGAAGCCATTGCCAATTCAGAAGTTTACAAGAACATAGAGATGTTGGGAATGAAAAATACGAAATAATTAGTGGGAGTATTGGATTTGAATTATTGCCGTCCTTTTTAGATTAGATTTTTTAGATTAAGATTTTTTTATTAAACATTTAGATATTATACAATTTTGACTTAAAACTAAACTTATAACTATTATTAATAAGTGTCGGCTCAACAACAGGGGCCCGACGTATTTTCATTGTCTTTTTTTTTGTATTGCTTATTATTAAACAATATTTTTTACTACTTAATCTACTACATGTTTATATTTAAAGTAATTTAATTTTAAACGATAAATTTTAAAATAAAATAAAAATGGAAAAAAATATAAAAGGGGATATAAACAGGGCGATCTTCAGCCTCTGTAATGTTGATTGTTGGCCTTCTTTTAGAAGGAGGCGTCTTGATTATTAAGGATGTCGTTGTATCTAGCATCTGTGAATCCTCTGATGTTTATATAGCGGTGGCTTGGCTCGATTTCCTCGATTCTCAGTCCTTGCATCTCCGGACTTGGATGTGTTTCTAACCCATCAACGAATTTCTTTGCCATTTGGAACAAGTGGTCGGTTATTGGCAGCAGACCTGCCGCGTCGTAAAGTCTTGCAGTCGACACAAACTTATAGCTGTTTGGCACCCTCCAGAGTCCTGTACAGATCCTAAGTACCTTCCTTTCAAATAGAGAGATCTTCTTCATCGTTGTTGGTGAGACGGTGAACGGTATAGCCATAGGTTATCAGTGGCCTGATGAGATGCTTGTAGATGAGCAGCCTGGTGTTGTTGGACAGTCCGTTTCGTCTTCTTAGTAGCGGGTGCACCAAATGAAGAGCGTAGTTCGCTTTTTTCAATGTTTTATCGACGTGAGAGTTAAACTTGAGCCTCTCAGTAAAGTTGATTCCCAGGTACTTAGTCTCTGACTTGGTGTTTATTGTCGTGTTATCCGGAAGGGTGATTTTTATGGCTCTGCACCGGCTTGCGATTTTTCTTATCCTTGTTTCGGTTGCTGGCTCTCGGAAGCAGATGAGTTCCGATTTGTTGGCGTTGATCTTCAGTCCCCACTTCAGGTAGTACTCCCAAAGATTTCGGAGGTGTTCCTCCACTCTTCGGGCAGCTATCTCAGGAGAGAGAGAAACGGCATAGGTGATGGAGTCATCCGCGTAAAGCATGCTGCTTGTTCCGGCTGTATTGGTGGGTTGATCCGCCGTGTAGATGTCGAAAAGGACTGGGGCAAGTCTGGAACCTTGAGGAACTCCGGCTTTAATCCCTTTTCTAATGGATGAGTCGCTAAAAATCTGTACAAAAAAACCCTGTAAAAGAGAAAATTTTTAATTATTTTTACAATATAATTGGGGAAGCCAAATCTAATAAGTTTGAACAGTAGCCCGTTGATCCATACACTATCGAAGGCTTTTTCGATGTCTAGCAAACAGGCTACTGTACTGTTTTTAACGTTCAGTCCTCGAGTGACGTTGCTGTGAAGTTTCAGCAGAGGGTGCATCGTAGAGTGCTTCTATCGGAAACCGAATTGAAAGCAAGGAATAAGAACTCTTTCCGAACAAAACGTATTGATCTTTTTACGGATCAGAGACTCGAGTACTTTACTGATACAACACAGTAAAGCTATTGGACGGTAACCAGTTACGCTTGAGCGGTCAGTTTTTTTGGTACTGGTTCTACTTTGGCCACCTTCCAGTTGTCTGGAAAGTAACCATTGTTAAGGCAATTGTTGAAAATGATGGTTAATGCCCGATAATTTTTTTGAGTTTCCACTCATTATTAAATCACTGACAATAGCTGTTTTGGTAAACATTTCAACGTATACGGGCGCTCTAGCTGGGTTTTCTTCACTAAACTGCACTACAGGATTACTTGCAAAAGTGGCGTCTCCACAAGACTTTCCACCTCTTCAAAAAAATCTGGAAGATGCGTTGGTGGTCGGTCCGTAAAGCTCCTTTCAAAATGGCAGGCAAAGGCTTCGGCTTTTTCAACAGGACTGGATGCTACTTGATCTCCAAACGTGATACTCTCTGAAATGAAAATACGCTTTCCGACCAGAGAGTTCAGCTTCTTAAAAGCATCAGGACCTGGTTTGATGTTCTGGAGTCGTTTGGTCAGGTCATCTTCCTGGTACCTCCGCAGTGCTTGACGAAACATGTTCACTGTACAACGCAGTTGCGAAAGTACGTCGTTGACTGTATTAGGAGTCCTGTTAAAAATCCTCTGCAGGCGCTTCCTTAGCCGTTGCTTGTGAGCATATATTGCCTGTATATGCCCAGGCAGGTGTTGGAAGCGATCTATGCTGCTGCGTATTGTTTTCTGCCGATCGATGGCTGTGGTTACCGCAATCTCGAAATTTCTGATAGCATCAACAATTTCGTTATTCTCCAGATTTCTGCAGTTCTCTGGCATTGTTAAATCAGCTTCAACTTCAGATCTAAACCGGTTCCAGTTTACTTTCCTGAAGTTGATGTGTAGTTCAGATGTTGGTGTGTCTTTCAGAATTCGCTGATTCAACCTCACTCGAAGCTCTATGGCCATATGATCCGAGTCGCTATCGTGCGCCAAACAGAAATAATTTCTCAATTCTGGAAGGATATTAATAAATTTGTAGTTGCCAAAAAGAAATCCAGAGTTGACGGTGTCCGAGAGAACGTCTTCCGGGGCTGTGAAACTACAGCCATGGTATGCTGATGAGGATTTGAATCCAGCCAATCTGCAATAGCCTTTCCTTGAATATTGCACACTTCATCTTGCCATCGGGTGTGCCTAGCGTTAAAATCCCCTCCAACCACACAGTATGTGTGCCTAGAGAAGATGCCGCAGAAAGTTTGCAGATCCCGTTGGATGTCTTCCCTCGTTGCGTTACAGTGATTGTTCACAGATATCACCAGCAAGGTCTCAACCTCGTTGACTTTGATGCTGACAGCTGTTGCTTCCATGCTACGCAACCCACTGATTTGCACCTTCTCGCCTGCCATAGTGTTCTTGATAAGGACCGCCGTCCCAGAGCGTCCACTGCTTTTGTCGACCCTGTGGATTTTGTATCCATCTGGACTGAACGGGTTTTTCCCTGTGAGGTTTGTTTCCTGTAAAAGAAGAATGTCGGGTTTAATAGTTTTAATAAATAATTTAAGTGTGATACGCCTTGCTAAAGAATAAATGGAGTTCACATTATATGAGAATATACTAATCCTGCTTATTGTGAACATAATTCACAAATAAGTCGACCCAAAACGGTTGTTTTGGACCTGTCATCAAGGCTGCTATAATTAGCAGGCACGACTTTTCTTCCCTTCTGCAAAATTGTGAAAAGGTCTGCTCCGAATAACCTTTCAGTGTCGTCGAAGATGTTAGTTTTTTCAGTAGATGGAGCCGTTTGTAAAGCCTGCTTCTTCACTGGTTTACTGCTTTCTTGGATGCTTGGTGGTGGTTTATTGATTGTAGCTGGCTCGATCCTCGATAGTTTGCAGGATGTCCATTTTTTGGCCATTTGTGCAGAAGACGTTGTCGTCTTTCTTGTTGTCTGCGTTTCTCGGGCATTGGCTAGGTAAATGTTCGTCTTTGCACTTGACACATCTATATTTCATGCCGCAATTGCTTGCGACATGTCCAAACTTTTGGCAATTTTTGCATTGGGTAATGCCTGCTGGTTTAAGCTTTTCCCAATGCACCAGCTGGTTCATCAGGAGGGTTTTTAAGCATACTGCTGCCTTATCGCAGTTCTTCTCAAGCTCTACAATGAAATGGTTAAATTTCCTGTCGTTCCTCTGTGATTTGAAGTGCTTGACCTCCACTACAGGGACACCCTCTGCCGTCAACGCTTCCTTGACATCCTCAGTGTCAAAGGAGTGGTAAATACCTTTAAGAACCAACAATTCTTTCTTGTCCTCCTTAGCGGTATAGGTGTTGAATTCAGTCTTTCCCGACTGTAGGAAAGACCGAATTCGCTGGTGGCCGTCTTTGTTCAAGGCCGTAAAGACCGATTTGCTGCTATTGATGTTGCGAATTCTGCAACTAATATTGGCACTCTTAGTGAACTTTGTGAGTTCAGCGACGTTCAGTCTGAAACAGATTATTAGTGGGATAGCAAATGGTTTGGTTGCTGGTCCAGTACTCTGGGTGGTTATGTTTCCTGGAGCGAGCCGTCCTTTTTATTCCCATATGTTATGCACATTCAATGTGTTCTTTTGTTTTTTAGTAAGTCTTTAGCACACCACTGACAGTGCAACATAGTTTTCAGTTATTAAAGCATATTCGAGTATTTTTCGTTGTTGTTTTTTATTTTATTCAAACCACTGATAACTCCAAAAGGTTATGGGCACAGTGGCTTTTATTTGAGTAAAAGATTGAGAATTGAATTTATTTGATTTGTAATAAAAACAAAAGTAATTCTACTTGAAAAGTCGTGTCGTCGTACCGTTCACTAAAAAAAAAATGGATTTGTTGGACGATAAATCGGGCGGCGGCGGTTCTGCCCTGCCATTCACCACAAATTGAATGGCACAAATTATAAATTGTGGAAGTGCCAGATTGATGCCGCGATGAAGTCCAGAGCTCTTACGGACGTTATGGCCGGCAATGTTCCCGTAGCGAATGCGACCAACGAAGCAAAAAATCAGTATGACAGAAACGATGGCAGGGCGATGGCGATTTTGATTTCATCAGTAGACAGTGAGCAAGCGAATCACATTCTGATGTGCAAAACAGCGAAGGAAATTAAAGACAAATTGGCCAGCATTCATGAGAAACGCAGTGACATTCAGAGAACATAAAAATGGTGCGCATCATAAGCACTTTGACGTTGAAATATCGTAATTTCAAGACTGTCTGGTACAATATCAAAGAGACTAGAACTTTGGACAGTTTACTTGCACGATTGCAACTGGAAAAAGACCAACTGAATAAAATGGACGACGTTCATTCGGATGCTGCTTTCAGTGCAAAATTTAAGTCAAAGCAGCAGCAAACAAGAAAGAAGCAGTCAACGTCGATTGATGAGCTAAAAAAGAAAATGAAATGCAACAAATGTCATGAAGTTGGACATTGGAAAAGAGAATGTCCGAAGCGTGGTGACAAATCGTCTGAAAGTAAGAAGGGCGGTTGCGATGCTGTATTTTGTGCGAATCTTGTGAGTGAAACAGCAATGGACTACAGGAACGGTTGGATTGCTGATTCAGGTGCCACAGAACACATGTCTTCTCGCATCGAATGGTTCGTTGATTATAAAAAGTGTGATGTCGAGCGGTTTGTCCAAATCGCAAATGGCATTCGTCTACCGATTAGTGGCACAGGCACAATTCTAATCGAAGCAAAGGTCAACGGTGTGTGGGAGAAGAGACAGATGAAGAATGTACAGCATGTTCCTGAGCTGAAGCAGAATTTATTTTCGACGGCATGAGCCACATCGAACGGTTTTAAGAAATTGTTAACCCAACAAAAAATGGACGTGTGGAGCGTTGTGGAATGCGCCCGCACGATGTTGCTTTCTAGCGGCTTGCAGAAGCGTTTATGGCCAGAAGCAGTACGAACAGCAGTGTACATCTTGAACAGATCGTCGAATAAGAAATGTCCGAACGCAACTTCGTACGAGAATTGGTTTGGTGTTAAACCAGAAATGGGTCATGTGAGAATTTTCGGCAGCGAGTGCTTTGTACAAATACCAAAGCAATGTGGACGCAAGAAATGGGACGCCAAGTCCAAGAAGGTGTTTCTAGTTGGATACGAGTCCACGTCGAAGAATTTCCGGCTATTTGATCCAGTCACACAGAAGATTATCGTGAGCTGCAACATAAAACTAAATGAGAAAGATGTGAATCGAGTTCATTTGGGTCATATCATCGGTGATGACGATTATGTCAAGAAGCAATTGTCGACTGAGCAAGTGTCGATCCAGAAATCGTCAGCAGAGCAACGAACGAACGATAAGCAACTAGTCGTGGAACAGTATCCGCAGTATATCGGAACGAATGACAATGGACATGATATATCGTCCATTGAAGAAGAATTCGAAATGGGAGTTGATGAAACGTCCGAAGAACCGCAACGTCGTCGGATGTCTATGGGTTTATAAATTGAAGCTAAATCCATCTGGAACAATTTTCAAAGCTCGCCTAGTCGCAAAAGGTTTTTCGCAACGAGAAGGAGTTGATTATGGTGAAACGTTTTCACCAGTGGTTCGATACGATTCCATTCGGACCATCCTATCGATCGCCGCAGCAGAAGATCTGGAGATGATGCAGTTTGATATAAAGACTGCGTTTTTGAACGGTGACCTAGACGAAGAGATTTTTATGGAGGCACCAATAGGACTAGATAAGGAGGACGTGAACATGGTTTGCCGACTTAAGAAAAGTTTGTATGGGTTGAAGCAAGCATCCAGAGTGTGGAACAAGAAATTCACGAAGTTCCTCAGTGATTTCAACTTGGTGCAGTCGAAGGCAGATTTATGTGTGTTCAGCGGCCATATCAACGGTATGAAAGTCGTGTTACTATTGTACGTGGACGACGGATTGGTTCTATCGAAATGCAGAAACACGATTGAGACAGTGATGAATTATCTGTCAGATAATTTCGAGATGACACCAGGCAGCGTAGGTTATTACGTTGGCATGGAGAAACATCGAAATAGACAGAAGAATACGATTTTCATCAATCAGAAAGCGTTCATTAAGAAAGTCGTCGAAAAGTTCAACATAAAGGATTCGAAGCACATTTCAAGTCCAGCCGACAGCAATGTCATGTTGACCAAATTGTGCGAAGAGGAGATCTCTTGTGCTTGCCACTATCGTGACTAGACCGGACATTTCGTATGCAGTGGGAGAAATCAGCCGATTTATGGACAATCCAAAGCAAGTCATGTTTCGGCTGTCAAGCGTATTCTTCGATATTTGAATAAAACAGCCGAAAGAGGAATCGAGTATTCTGGATCGTCGAAAGCATTGAGAGGATATTCCGATGCTGGATTTCTAAAGGTAATTCTAATCTATTACGTATGCAGTGAGGACCAGCTTGGAGACGTGTTTACGAAGCCATTGCCAATTCAGAAGTTTACAAGAACATAGAGATGTTGGGAATGAAAAATACGAAATAATTAGTGGGAGTATTGGATTTGAATTATTGCCGTCCTTTTTAGATTAGATTTTTTAGATTAAGATTTTTTTATTAAACATTTAGATATTATACAATTTTGACTTAAAACTAAACTTATAACTATTATTAATAAGTGTCGGCTCAACAACAGGGGCCCGACGTATTTTCATTGTCTTTTTTTTTGTATTGCTTATTATTAAACAATATTTTTTACTACTTAATCTACTACATGTTTATATTTAAAGTAATTTAATTTTAAACGATAAATTTTAAAATAAAATAAAAATGGAAAAAAATATAAAAGGGGATATAAACAGGGCGATCTTCAGCCTCTGTAATGTTGATTGTTGGCCTTCTTGTAGAAGGAGGCGTCTTGATTATTAAGGATGTCGTTGTATCTAGCATCTGTGAATCCTCTGATGTTTATATAGCGGTGGCTTGGCTCGATTTCCTCGATTCTCAGTCCTTGCATCTCCGGACTTGGATGTGTTTCTAACCCATCAACGAATTTCTTTGCCATTTGGAACAAGTGGTCGGTTATTGGCAGCAGACCTGCCGCGTCGTAAAGTCTTGCAGTCGACACAAACTTATAGCTGTTTGGCACCCTCCAGAGTCCTGTACAGATCCTAAGTACCTTCCTTTCAAATAGAGAGATCTTCTTCATCGTTGTTGGTGAGACGGTGAACGGTATAGCCATAGGTTATCAGTGGCCTGATGAGATGCTTGTAGATGAGCAGCCTGGTGTTGTTGGACAGTCCGTTTCGTCTTCTTAGTAGCGGGTGCACCAAATGAAGAGCGTAGTTCGCTTTTTTCAATGTTTTATCGACGTGAGAGTTAAACTTGAGCCTCTCAGTAAAGTTGATTCCCAGGTACTTAGTCTCTGACTTGGTGTTTATTGTCGTGTTATCCGGAAGGGTGATTTTTATGGCTCTGCACCGGCTTGCGATTTTTCTTATCCTTGTTTCGGTTGCTGGCTCTCGGAAGCAGATGAGTTCCGATTTGTTGGCGTTGATCTTCAGTCCCCACTTCAGGTAGTACTCCCAAAGATTTCGGAGGTGTTCCTCCACTCTTCGGGCAGCTATCTCAGGAGAGAGAGAAACGGCATAGGTGATGGAGTCATCCGCGTAAAGCATGCTGCTTGTTCCGGCTGTATTGGTGGGTTGATCCGCCGTGTAGATGTCGAAAAGGACTGGGGCAAGTCTGGAACCTTGAGGAACTCCGGCTTTAATCCCTTTTCTAATGGATGAGTCGCTAAAAATCTGTACAAAAAAACCCTGTAAAAGAGAAAATTTTTAATTATTTTTACAATATAATTGGGGAAGCCAAATCTAATAAGTTTGAACAGTAGCCCGTTGATCCATACACTATCGAAGGCTTTTTCGATGTCTAGCAAACAGGCTACTGTACTGTTTTTAACGTTCAGTCCTCGAGTGACGTTGCTGTGAAGTTTCAGCAGAGGGTGCATCGTAGAGTGCTTCTATCGGAAACCGAATTGAAAGCAAGGAATAAGAACTCTTTCCGAACAAAACGTATTGATCTTTTTACGGATCAGAGACTCGAGTACTTTACTGATACAACACAGTAAAGCTATTGGACGGTAACCAGTTACGCTTGAGCGGTCAGTTTTTTTTGGTACTGGTTCTACTTTGGCCACCTTCCAGTTGTCTGGAAAGTAACCATTGTTAAGGCAATTGTTGAAAATGATGGTTAATGCCCGATAATTTTTTTGAGTTTCCACTCATTATTAAATCACTGACAATAGCTGTTTTGGTAAACATTTCAACGTATACGGGCGCTCTAGCTGGGTTTTCTTCACTAAACTGCACTACAGGATTACTTGCAAAAGTGGCGTCTTCCACAAGACTTTCCACCTCTTCAAAAAAATCTGGAAGATGCGTTGGTGGTCGGTCCGTAAAGCTCCTTTCAAAATGGCAGGCAAAGGCTTCGGCTTTTTCAACAGGACTGGATGCTACTTGATCTCCAAACGTGATACTCTCTGAAATGAAAATACGCTTTCCGACCAGAGAGTTCAGCTTCTTAAAAGCATCAGGACCTGGTTTGATGTTCTGGAGTCGTTTGGTCAGGTCATCTTCCTGGTACCTCCGCAGTGCTTGACGAAACATGTTCACTGTACAACGCAGTTGCGAAAGTACGTCGTTGACTGTATTAGGAGTCCTGTTAAAAATCCTCTGCAGGCGCTTCCTTAGCCGTTGCTTGTGAGCATATATTGCCTGTATATGCCCAGGCAGGTGTTGGAAGCGATCTATGCTGCTGCGTATTGTTTTCTGCCGATCGATGGCTGTGGTTACCGCAATCTCGAAATTTCTGATAGCATCAACAATTTCGTTATTCTCCAGATTTCTGCAGTTCTCTGGCATTGTTAAATCAGCTTCAACTTCAGATCTAAACCGGTTCCAGTTTACTTTCCTGAAGTTGATGTGTAGTTCAGATGTTGGTGTGTCTTTCAGAATTCGCTGATTCAACCTCACTCGAAGCTCTATGGCCATATGATCCGAGTCGCTATCGTGCGCCAAACAGAAATAATTTCTCAATTCTGGAAGGATATTAATAAATTTGTAGTTGCCAAAAAGAAATCCAGAGTTGACGGTGTCCGAGAGAACGTCTTCCGGGGCTGTGAAACTACAGCCATGGTATGCTGATGAGGATTTGAATCCAGCCAATCTGCAATAGCCTTTCCTTGAATATTGCACACTTCATCTTGCCATCGGGTGTGCCTAGCGTTAAAATCCCCTCCAACCACACAGTATGTGTGCCTAGAGAAGATGCCGCAGAAAGTTTGCAGATCCCGTTGGATGTCTTCCCTCGTTGCGTTACAGTGATTGTTCACAGATATCACCAGCAAGGTCTCAACCTCGTTGACTTTGATGCGGACAGCTGTTGCTTCCATGCTACGCAACCCACTGATTTGCACCTTCTCGCCTGCCATAGTGTTCTTGATAAGGACCGCCGTCCCAGAGCGTCCACTGCTTTTGTCGACCCTGTGGATTTTGTATCCATCTGGACTGAACGGGTTTTTCCCTGTGAGGTTTGTTTCCTGTAAAAGAAGAATGTCGGGTTTAATAGTTTTAATAAATAATTTAAGTGTGATACGCCTTGCTAAAGAATAAATGGAGTTCACATTATATGAGAATATACTAATCCTGCTTATTGTGAACATAATTCACAAATAAGTCGACCCAAAACGGTTGTTTTGGACCTGTCATCAAGGCTGCTATAATTAGCAGGCACGACTTTTCTTCCCTTCTGCAAAATTGTGAAAAGGTCTGCTCCGAATAACCTTTCAGTGTCGTCGAAGATGTTAGTTTTTTCAGTAGATGGAGCCGTTTGTAAAGCCTGCTTCTTCACTGGTTTACTGCTTTCTTGGATGCTTGGTGGTGGTTTATTGATTGTAGCTGGCTCGATCCTCGATAGTTTGCAGGATGTCCATTTTTTGGCCATTTGTGCAGAAGACGTTGTCGTCTTTCTTGTTGTCTGCGTTTCTCGGGCATTGGCTAGGTAAATGTTCGTCTTTGCACTTGACACATCTATATTTCATGCCGCAATTGCTTGCGACATGTCCAAACTTTTGGCAATTTTTGCATTGGGTAATGCCTGCTGGTTTAAGCTTTTCCCAATGCACCAGCTGGTTCATCAGGAGGGTTTTTAAGCATACTGCTGCCTTATCGCAGTTCTTCTCAAGCTCTACAATGAAATGGTTAAATTTCCTGTCGTTCCTCTGTGATTTGAAGTGCTTGACCTCCACTACAGGGACACCCTCTGCCGTCAACGCTTCCTTGACATCCTCAGTGTCAAAGGAGTGGTAAATACCTTTAAGAACCAACAATTCTTTCTTGTCCTCCTTAGCGGTATAGGTGTTGAATTCAGTCTTTCCCGACTGTAGGAAAGACCGAATTCGCTGGTGGCCGTCTTTGTTCAAGGCCGTAAAGACCGATTTGCTGCTATTGATGTTGCGAATTCTGCAACTAATATTGGCACTCTTAGTGAACTTTGTGAGTTCAGCGACGTTCAGTCTGAAACAGATTATTAGTGGGATAGCAAATGGTTTGGTTGCTGGTCCAGTACTCTGGGTGGTTATGTTTCCTGGAGCGAGCCGTCCTTTTTATTCCCATATGTTATGCACATTCAATGTGTTCTTTTGTTTTTTAGTAAGTCTTTAGCACACCACTGACAGTGCAACATAGTTTTCAGTTATTAAAGCATATTCGAGTATTTTTCGTTGTTGTTTTTTATTTTATTCAAACCACTGATAACTCCAACAGGTTATGGGCCCAGTGGCTTTTATTTGAGTAAAAGATTGAGAATTGAATTTATTTGATTTGTAATAAAAACAAAAGTAATTCTACTTGAAAAGTCGTGTCGTCGTACCGTGGCAATTCACTAAAAAAAATGGATTTGTTGGATGATTAATGTTCCCGTTGCGAATGCGACCAACGAAGCAAAAAATCAGTATGACAGAAACGATGGCAAGGCAATGTCGATTTTGATTTCATCAGTAGACAGTGAGCAAGCGAATCACATTCTGATGTGCAAAACAGCGAAGGAAATTGCAGACAAATTGGCCAGCATTCATGAGAAACGCAGTGAGGTGCGCATTATAAGCCTATATGAAGATTATTTTTCATTGAAAATGGCTGATGACGAATCAGTCGTGTCGTTTGTGTCAAAAGCGAGCCGAATGGCACATGAAATCGAAGACCAAGGTGAAAAATGATCAGAGAACATAAAAGTGGTGCGCATCATTAACATTTTGACGCCGAAATATCGTAATTTCAAAACTGTCTGGTACAATATCAAAGAGACTAGAACTTTGGACAGTTTACTTGCACGATTGCAACTGGAAGAAGACCAACTGAATAAAATGGACGACGTTCCATCGGATGCTGTTTTCAGTGCAAAATTTAAGTCAAAGCAGCAGCAAACAAGAAAGAAGCAGTCAACGTCGATTGATGAGCTAAAAAAGAAAATGAAATGCAACAAATGTCATGAAGTGGGACATTGGAAAAGAGAATGTCCGAACCGTGGTGACAAATTGTCTGAAAGTAAGAAGGGCGGTTGCGATGCTGTATTTTGTGCGAATCTTGTGAGTGAAACAGCAATGGACTACAGGAACGGTTGGATTCAGGTGCCACAGAACACATGTCTTCTCGCATCGAATGGTTCGTTGATTATAAAAAGTGTGATGTCGAGCGGTTTGTCCAAATCGCAAACGGCATTCGTCTACCGATTAGTGGCACAGGCACAATTCTAATCGAAGCAAAGGTCAACGGTGTGTGGGAGAAGAGACAGATGAAGAATGTACAGCATGTTCCTGAGCTGAAGCTGAATTTATTTTCGACGGCATGAGCCACATCGAAGGGTTTTAAGATATTGTTAACCCATGACGGCTGCAAGTTGTTGGATGCTGCTAGTATCGTGTATGCTGTTGGCGACAGCAAGCAATTGAGAATGAGGTTTCGACAGAGAGTTGATAAGTGTGCAAATTCTGCGTGCAAATTCATCGATTGGGACATCTTAATGTGGACACGATAAAGCGTATGTGCCAACAGAATTTGATTGAAGACATAAAATTGTCGAGTGAAGCGAAATTTTTCTGTGAAGACTGTCATGTCGGAAAAATGCATCGTGCTTTGCACAAACAAGCGCAAGAACGAGTGGCTGCAAAAGGCGAATATTTGCATGCCGATCTCTGTGGACCAATAGAGGAATTGGGCATTGGAGGAATGCGATATTTTCTTCTGACCATGGACGAGGCAACGAGTTTCAAGTATGTGTATCTACTAGCCAGCAAATCTGATGTGTGTGACAAAATCAACGATGTGTTGACATTGGTTCGCAATTTGACAAGTAATTCAGTGAAGCATATTCGTTTCGACAACGGCACTGAATTTGTAAGCAAAGATTGTATGCGAGTGCTCTCGAATGCCGGAGTGAGAGTTCAGCGAATCGCACCGTACACACCTGAACAAAATGGACGTGTGGAGCGTTGTGGAATGCGCCCGCACGATGTTGCTTTCTAGCGGTTTGCAGAAGCGTTTATGGCCAGAAGCAGTACGAACAGCAGTGTACATCTTGAACAGATCGTCGAATAAGAAATGTCCGAACGCAACTTCGTACGAGAATTGGTTTGGTGTTAAACCAGAAATGGGTCATGTGAGAATTTTCGGCAGCGAGTGCTTTGTACAAATACCAAAGCAATGTGGACGCAAGAAATGGGACGCCAAGTCCAAGAAGGTGTTTCTAGTTGGATACGAGTCCACGTCGAAGAATTTCCGGCTACTTGATCCAGTCACACAGAAGATCATCGTGAGCTGCAACATAAAACTAAATGAGAAAGATGTGAAACGAGTTCATTTGGGTCATATCATCGGTGATGACGATGATGTGAGAAAGCAATTGTCGACTGAGCAAGTGTCGATCCAGAAATCGTCAGCACAGCAACGAACGAACGATAAGCAACTAGTCGTGGAACAGTATCCGCAGTGTATCGGCACGAATGACAATGGACATGATACATTGTCCATGTCTGATAATGAGTTCTTCGATACAAACGATATCACGTTGACAGCAGAAGACGATGAGGATGAAGTCGAGAACGTACGCAAAAATATGCGTTATAATCTGCGTGAGAAAGTGAACGAACCAGATCGATTGATAGCAAGCGGATATTCAGCTGTAGTGTTAGAGCCCAACACGTATGAAGAAGCTATAAATTCCGAGGAAGCTGCTAAATGGCAATATGCGATAAAAGATGAGCTGCAATCATTGAAGAAGAATTCGACATGGGAGTTGGTGGAACGTCCGAAGAACCGCAACGTCGTCGGATGTCGATGGGTTTATAAATTGAAGCCAAATCCATCTGGAACAATTTTCAAAGCTCGCCTAGTCGCAAAAGGTTTTTCGCAACTAGAAGGAGTTGATTATGGTGAAACGTTTTCACCAGTGGTTCGATACGATTCCATTCGGACTATCCTATCGATCGCCGCAGCAGAAGATCTGGAGATGATGCAGTTTGATATAAAGCCTGCGTTTTTGAACGGTGACCTAGACGAAGAGATTTTTATGGAGGCACCAAAAGGACTAGATAAGGAGGACGTGAACATGGTTTGCCGACTTAAGAAAAGTTTGTATGGGTTGAAGCAAGCATCCAGAGTGTGGAACAAGAAATTCACGAAGTTCCTCAGTGATTTCAACTTGGTGCAGTCGAAGGCAGATTCATGTGTGTTCAGCGGCCATATCAACGGTATGAGAGTCGTGTTACTATTGTACGTGGACGACGGATTGGTTCTATCGAAATGCAGAAACACGATTGAGACAGTGATGAATTATCTGTCAGATAATTTCGAGATGACAAAAGGCAGCGTAGGTCATTACGTTGGCATGGAGATACATCGAAACAGACAGAAGACGACGATTTTCATCAATCAGAAAGCGTTCATTAAGAAAGTCGTCGAAAAGTTCAACATAAAGGATTCGAAGCACATTTCAAGTCCAGCCGACAGCAATGTCATGTTGACCAAATTGTGCGAAGAGGGGATCTCTTTTAGATATCACTACAAAATAGACAATTCGCAGTAGACTTAAGTAACGAATAGAAGACCTTAACCATTCCAGCTAAAACTAAAAGGTGGGTAAAATATGGACCAATAAAAGAGAATACGGACCAAATATATTTTTCTCAGGAAATAGCTCCGTGCGTGTATTCGGCATCAACCATAACAGCACCCTGTAACGAAGTCGAGTAAAATAGATCGAATCGAAAACAAAGAAATCTTTTAATTTGTAACAAGAAGCAGAAGGAGAACGAACCCTGGGTGACCGGCGAGCGTCACCCGAGTAAAAACTGTTACAAATTTGGCTTCATCACCGTCCGACCAGAATCTATTTAAGTATACATATATATATATATATATACCGGACGACTAGAATAGTCGCATCACCGTCCGACAAGAATTTATTTAAGCATATATATATATATATATATATATATATACCGGACGACTAGAATAGTCATATCACCGTCCGACCAGAATTTATTTATATATATATATATATATATATATACACACCGTACAACTAGAATAGTCGCATCATCGTCCGGATGCGATGGATGAATATATATAGTTATATATACCAGAGCAGACAACCGTTTAGCCGAGACACCCACTAGGCAGCAATAATTTGATTTGCAGCTATTTATTGGTGAATGCATCACCACTGACCAAAGTCTGGACACCAACCGGGGAGTATCCAACGTCAGAAATTTAGCAAATCTATTTTATAAATGGCTACCATAGAGCCCGAACTACGCGCCTCGCTTGTTTACTCTCTCCGCAAGGAGGAACTAGCTAACGAATTAAAGCGTCGTGGTATCGACCCAACGGGCACCGTCGACGAGCTACGCAAAAGGTTGAGCACCGAAGTTAAAAAAAGGAAACCAGGCGAAGAGCTGACCCCGACCAGAAAAAATGTCGAAATACCAGCAATTGTGTACCCGGAAGTAGATCCGAGTATTTCGCAAAAGAAACACGAAACAAGCGTGGACCTGCGTGTACCAAATCCGACCAACAGACACTACGAAGCATCGACAATAATCTACCCAGGAGTAGATCCAAGTACGTTACCAATGGTAAATCCAAGTACTCCGCAACCATTCGCATACCGACCGTCGGACGCGGATGTAATGGATAAGGTGCGGAAATGGAATGTGAGGTACGACGGCGGTACCAATAATCCCATGGAGTTTTTAGAACGCGTCGAAGAGTTGGTTGAATGCTACCAACTACCTCTCGACCGCATTGTCCGTACACTACCTGAACTGTTGAAAGGGAAAGCGTTGGTGTGGTACCAGAATAACAAAGAGTTGATAGCTACCTGCATAGCATTAGCGAGGAACTACGCCGCTTTTTCCTACCACCACGGTTCTACACACATCTACTCGATCGCATCCGTAGTCGCACAATAGAGAAAAGGGCAAGGAATACCCAACTTCAATTCAAGCCCTAATGCGATGGCATACCTAGATGACAGCCGAAGAAAAGATTGATCGGATCTATGACAACCTGCGCCCCGACTACTGGCACTACATAAAGCGAAGAGAGTTCGCCACCTTGTCCGAACTAACCGCGTTAATTGACGATTTTGAGTGCCTAGTGGCAGAACAGCAACCATCACGGCCCACACAGACACAAAACCGACCATTGCCGCTACGCCCTACCATTCCACCGTTCCGCCACTCCGCACCACCGTTTCGACCAAATGTATCACCAGTACAACACAGTCAATAAGCGCCTCAACCCATAGCCGCTCCGTACCATATGCCCATCCAGTCCACTCGACCGATTTGGTCACATCAACCCGTGACCAACGATGTAACATATCCACATCAGTCACACACCAGAAATGTGACATCTTCATATCAACCAACATCTTCATCTTCATATGGCCAACGATGTAACATATCCCCATCAGTCACACACCAGAAATATGACATCTTCCTATCAACCCGTGATCAACGATGTAATATATCCGCATCAGTCACACACCAGAAATATGACATCTTCATATCAACCCGTGACCAACGATGTAATATATCCGCACCAGTCACATACCACAAATGAGACATCTTCATAGCAGCTAATGGCCAATGATGTAACATATCCACATAATTTACTGATCACCCGTGATGTACCGTATCAACATCATAAACCGACTAGACCAGCTTTCCGATCCATCCGACCTGTTGAACAAGCAGCCCGATCAGACATTCCAAACTGGCGATCGCCCGTCGTCCAAATGGTCAACAAAATAGTTGAAGCCAGACGCCCAGCATAATCACCAGCGAATTGTCTCCACCCGCACTTCCCATTACAACCAGTCAAACCGACAAAAATGACAAGTTGTAGGACGTGCGGACAGCTTGGACACACCCACCGTACCTGCCCTGATCTGAACAATTGACTCTTAGGTCGCACCGATCAACAACACAACGTAGACTCAGCTGTGGTGTTCACGCAACACAAAATAAAACATCACAACACTGAAGATGTTTGTTGTTAACACAATCAAAAGGAGATACCTGAAAGAACATAGAACTAGAAAATAACTCAAAATAATTCATAATTGATACTTATCTGTAAATTTGATATTTCCCAATATAAATCCAACCTAAAAACTAAATTAATGCATGTATTAAATTCACTATCAGACATTATTTACTATTATAAAATACTTATCTTTAACGTTTAGCCAATTTGAACATTCAGCCAACTAGAATTCTATTATTTTTCACAAATGCCAATTTAAATTTGGTCACTTTAATTTTCAATAACAAAAAAAACTTGTTTGTCTTAAAACTAGACGTTCATTGAAATGCATAACAGAACGCCAGAGACATCTAGTATTCACATTTATTTACATCAACACTTTTGCGATAATAGCCACCTAGAGTGTATTTATGTACTAATATATATCTTTTGTAAGAGGTAGAATTTTGCTACTTCCTTCTCTTCGTAAAACGTCAAGCCATGCGGACATAAAATTATCGTACAATAAAATTCTATTATAAAGTTATTAGAAAATTTGGATTTTAATATAATAATAAAATTAAAAGACTTTAAAAAAGCTTAGAGTCTCAACATTGGTGTCAGAAGTGGGATCGTATCCCAAACCAACACGCACATTTCGGAATGAATAATTCACCTATCATCAGCTCAGCCGTGCTTAGCCGTATTACTTTATAACTTGAGGACATCAAGTTGGAACTTCGGATAACCTCAACAAATACGTAAGGGAAGTAATTTGTGAATTTGGCGAATGCCAATAAAACCATGTGCGGGTAATAAAAATTTGAATTCATTCTTTTTTCTTTAACAAATTGAAACAAGTTTATTAATCACTATTATCAATAGCCTAAATCGTAATTGAAACTACATTTATTTCAAGTTCATTTCGGTAGTAGATTTCGGTAAAATTTTGGCTAATTAAAATTAAATCAAAATGGCTGAAGCTAAAATTAATAAATTACAACTTCAGCGTCAAGTGTATATCGATCAAATGGAGCGGGCGGAAAAGTTTGTAACTGAAAATGGCGCAGTAGCATCATATCCTCAGCTAGAATTACGGCTAATAAATCTAGACAAAACGTTTGAAAACATTTGTGCTGCTCAAGCTACTTTAGAAGTTCTTGATCCATTAGAAATGGAGAAGAAAACTAGATCAGATTTTGAAGAATTATATTTTTTGGTAAAGCCAGCTTTGCAAGTGCACATGTGTAGACTGCAGAAAGAAAATACGCCCATCGATACAAAAACTACTGATCAACGGCACACTATGTCTGTAAGATTACCTAAAATTGAAATAAAACCGTTCTCGGGAGATTATACCAAGTGGTTAGAATTTCATGAAGCATTCAATACACTTGTTCATGACAACGAAATGTTGAACGATGTTTCTAGGTTTTAGTACCTACGAAATTAATTAACAAGTAGTGCATCTCGAGTGATAGACTCACTCGAACTAACTGGTCAGAACTATCACGAGGCTATTAATCTATTATCAGAGCGGTATAACAATAAAAAACTCATATGTTCGGAACATATTAGATCTATTTTTGCATTAAAGGCAATCACGAAACCATCGGCCAATCAGCTTCGCGAACTTATGGATTGCATCAATGCCCACCTACGCTCATTAACCTCATTAGGCCGACCCACTCAACAATGGGACGATTTAATTGTGCATATCATTTATACAAAAATTGATCCTGAAACTCGCGGTAAATGGGATGACGAATCTCCAGCTGATCGTTTATGTACATTGGAAGAAATGTTCAAATTTCTAAATCGTCGATGCCAGAATTTAGAAGTGAGTAGTACTTTGACGATAACGCAAGTACAATCCAAAGGTTCAGTTCAATCAATTCGTCGGCCAGCTACTCAAGGTCAGTCTTCATTGGTAACTTCATCAACATTTAAGTGCCTATACTGTTTAATGAACAATCACATGATATATCGATGCCGGAAGTTCTTAAATAGCTCAATTGATGATAGAAATCGGGAAATCGCTAGACTCAAAATATGTTCCAACTGTCTAAAATCGGGTCATACAGCGCTCTCGTGCCCATCAAATTCGTCATGTTTTAAATGCAATGCAAAACATCATACACTTTTGCACTTTGACAACGCTCGTCTTGCCCAAGCTAATATTGAACACGCAAACAATTCTAGTGATGTGAAAAATACTCAAAATGTTAGCAGATCTTCAAACCAAGCCGAATCAGTGTCATTACACACGATATCAAAGGGGAAAAATTATTCTAGCTCAAATAATAATATTCCTAATGGTTATGTTTATCTAGCAACGGCTGTAGTTAAGGTGTTAAAAAATGATGGAACAGCAGTTCTTGGCCGAGCATTATTGGACTTAGCATCACAGTTAAGTTTTATTACACAATCATTTGGAGCACAACTTAACTTAAAATATGAAAGAAGTCAAACACCTGTTTACGGCATCGGGAGTTCGGCAGTAGCAAGCAGTTCACGAACATTCATAACGATTCAATCATGCGTCAATTCATTTTCAACGGAATTAGAGGTGCACGTATTGCCAAACATAACAGGCAACCAACCGTCAATGAGAATGAATACATCACTGTGGAAAATACCAAGCAATATTCAGCTAGCTGATCCACACTTCGACGCTCCTCAGAAGATTGACATGCTAATTGGAGCTCAATTATTTTTCAATTTACTTTCGGTGGGCCAAATTAAAATGTCTGACAATCTGCCAATATTGCAAAATACCTTATTAGGCTGGGTAATTTCTGGAAGGTCATTAATAAACGCTCAACACACTTACTCTTGTAACGTTGCAACTGTTGATGACGTGGAAGAGCAGGACACAAACAAAATTCTTCAAAGATTCTGGGAAATCGAAACCTGTAAACCAAACCTAGCCACTCTGACTCCTGAGGAAGAGAATTGTGAGCAGCACTTCAATGATACTGTTGCCCGAGATTCACAAGGTAAATTTATTGTTTCATTACCATTATTAAGGTCGCCGTCAAGTTTAGGTACTTCCCGTACCATGGCTGAAAAACGTTTCTTCAGCTAAGAGGCCCGTCTAAGCAAAAATACAGAATTAAGGCAGCAGTACAGCCAGTTTCTTGATGAATATCAATCACTGGGCCACATGAGAGCACTTGACGAAGAGAATATTGCTCACCATCATTATTACATGCCGCACCATTGTGTGCTAAAGCCAGAAAGCACATCGACAAAACTCCGCGTCGTTTTCGATGCGTCGGCCAAAACATCATCAGGAAGGTCGTTAAATGACATATTAATGGTCGGACCCGTGGTCCAACAAGACTTGCTATCAATTTTATTACGATTCCGCACTCATTCTATCGTATTTAGTGCAGATATTGTAAAAATGTACCGCCAGATAAGAGTGAACGAAGACGATGCTCACTTTCAATATATCCTTTGGCGTAATACGCCGGATGACAAATTAACAACCTTTCAATTGCAAACTGCGATGCAATCAAAACACTAGGCTTATTTTGGCAACCTCAATCTGACCATTTTCGGTTCAATGTTAAGCTGTTACAAAACGCCAACCGTATAACAAAACGTACGGTCTTAGCAGACATCGCAAAGATTTTCGATCCCCTTGGGTTAACTGGACCAGTTATAATACTTGCAAAAATATTCATGCAACAATTGTGGCTATTGAAACAAAATTGGGACGCAGCGTTACCACAAAACCTACATACAAAATGGCACAATTTTAGAACGAGCTTGCAGCTTTTGAATAATTTTCGGATTGATAGATATCTATTTTCAGATGCAGCAACAAAATCAATCCAGTTGCATGGATACGCCGATGCTAGCGAGAAGGCTTATGGATGTGCGATTTACATACGTAGTGTTAACTCAAACCAAGCGATTACAGTCAAGTTACTTTGCGCGAAATCAAAGGTAGCACCATTAAAATCCACCACACTGCCCAGACTAGAGTTGTGTGCAGCACAACTACTCGCACAAACAATGGAGAAAATTGAGCCGATTCTTAATCTAAACATTGAGAAGAAGTTTTATTGGACGGACTCGAAAATTGCGCTCTCTTGGATTGGAGGTCATCCATCATATTGGAAAACATTCGTCGCAAATCGAGTTGCAAAAATCCAAGAAATCAGCTCAAAGGACGAGTGGAATCACGTTGATTCTAAAAACAATGCTGCTGATGTCATTTCACGAGGAGTTACACCGGAAGAATTTGGCAACGTCTCAAGTTGGTTTAATGGTCCAGAGTATTTGTTATTGCCGGAAAATTCCTGGAACGTCAAGAAATCTTGGTGCGAATTGGATAGTCCAGAACGAAAACTCGTGAAATGGGTACTTACGACGACGCAAGATGACAACAAACACTTACTTCAGCGCATCAAATTTAGAAACAGCTTTATTTCTTTTCGGAATGTCATGGCGTATATTCTTCGGTTTTTGCACAATACACGAAGGCAGAATCGAAAAACTAGAAAGGTTGGACATCTAAATCAAGAAGAGTTGAACTTTGGATTACAAACTATCATAAAATTAGTTCAGAGATTGGAATTTCCGAATGAACTAGCGATGTTGGAATCTAAAAAGCAACTTCCTAACAAAAATCATCTAAACAATTTATCCGTTTTCCTAGACGATAAAAAAGTAATTCGAGTTGGTGGACGACTTCAATTCTCCGAAATTCTTTATAGTTCCAAACACCCAATCCTGTTACCATCCAAGCATTTCTTTACACTTACCCTCCTTAATTATCTTCATATAAAACATTTACATGCAGGTCCTCAGGCCTTACTCGCTGCCGTAAGACAAAATTATTGGCCACTACAAGGAAGACGACTTGTTCAAAAGGTGTTTCGGAGTTGTATTAGATGTTTTAAAACAAGGCCAACCAGTATTCATCAGATAATGGGAAATTTGCCGTTAGAACGCGTTAAATGTGCGCCACCATTTTCTAATGTCGGCGTGGACTATTGTGGTCCAGTTTATGTGCATTACAAAATAAGAGGGAAGGCTCCTACCAAGGCATACATATCCGTTTTTGTATGTTTTGCAATTAAAGCTGTGCATCTCGAGTTGGTGACAGAATTAACAACTACTGCATTCATTGGGGCACTCAAAAGATTTGTGTCAACAAGAGGATTGTGTTCAAACATATTTTCCGACAATGGGACTAATTTTGTCGGAGCCAACTCCAAATTAAACGAGTTATTCAATTTATTCTCTTCGCAGGAACACAACGATGCCATCATTCGCATGTGTCAAGCAGATGGAATAACGTGGCACTTCGCTCCACCTGGGTCACCGCACTTTGGCGGGTTATACGAAGCAGCGGTGAAATCTGCGAAATTTCACCTGAAACGGGTGGTTGCAAACTCCTCTTTGACGTTCGAAGAGTTAAACACCGTCATAAAACAAATAGAGGCCGTATTAAATTCGCGGCCATTAACTCCAAGTTCGTCAAATCCAGATGACTTCACTGCCATTACGCCCGGTCACTTTCTTATTGGCAGGCCATTAAATGCAATTGTTGAGCCGAATATTGAAGACGAAATCATCTCAACGTTAAAAAGGTGGAGATTCGTCCAATAAATTCACCAGCACTTTTGGTCGAGATGGTTAAATGAGTACCTGGCAGAACTTCAGCATCGCCGGAAGTGGACGTCAAAAGAACGAAATTTTGCGGTAGGAGAATTGATAATCTTGAAGGATGAAAACCTTCCACCACTAAAGTGGCGACTTGGGCGAATCGTTGCTACTCATTGCGGTCAAGATGGAAATATAAGGGTAGTCACTATCAATACTACTCAAGGACAGATTAAACGAGCTATATCAAAGATCTGCCCACTCCCGATCAGCTATGGTAACAATGAAGAATTGAAAGCACAAGACTTTCAAGGCGGGCAGGATGTTCACGCAACACAAAATAAAACATCACAACACTGAAGATGTCTGTTGTTGACACAATCAAAAGGAGATACCTGAAAGAACATAGAACTAGAAAATAACTCAAAATAATTCATAATTGATACTTATCTGTAAATTTGATATTTCCCAATATAAATCCAACCTAAAAACTAAATTAATGCATGTATTAAATTCACTATCAGACATTATTTACTATTATAAAATACTTATCTTTAACGTTTAGCCAATTTGAACATTCAGCCAACTAGAATTCTATTATTTTTCACAAATGTCAATTTAAATTTGGTCACTTTAATTTTCAATAACAAAAAAACTTGTTTGTCTTAAAACTAGACGTTCATTGAAATGCATAACAGAACGCCAGAGACATCTAGTATTCACATTTATTTACATCAACACTTTTGCGATAATAGCCACCTAGAGTGTATTTATGTACTAATATATATCTTTTGTAAGAGGTAGAATTTTGCTACTTCCTTCTCTTCGTAAAACGTCAAGCCATGCGGACATAAAATTATCGTACAATAAAATTCTATTATAAAGTTATTAGAAAATTTGGATTTTAATATAATAATAAAATTAAAAGACTTTAAAAAAGCTTAGAGTCTCAACATGTGGGAATACCGCATTTTATAATAAAACCGTCAAGACAGATACCGCTGTCGAATAAACCGTCATCGCATTCTTTAATAAAACCGCCAAGACAGATACCGCTGTCGGTTAAACCGTCACCGCTTCTTATAAAAAAAACCGCCAAGACAGATACCGCTGTCATGTAAACCATCACAACGGTTGATCACTACCCTACAAAAGTCGCTGTCTTTGAATCTACCGACTCCGAAGGTTATTCACGTTCAAAAGATGACTACAACTCCGATAACCGTTCCAGAAAGTACTACAACTCCCATTACCGATACAATTCCAGAAAGTACTACAACCCCGATTACCGATACCGTTCCAGAGTACCACAACCCCGATTACCGATACCATTCCAGAAAGTTCTACCGCTCCGATGACCAATATCATCCTAGAAATTACTTCCGCTCTGGAGTTTGCAAAAACCAATACCCGAAAGAAAAATCCAAATATAATACCTGCACAGACCACACCGCTCAACATCGAAGACGACTAACGCTGTGATGATGACCACCGCTATCACCCTCATCCAGACCGACACTCACCACCCCGAAAGCAACTATTAAACATCCGTCATTTCTTTTTATTATTATTAAAATTAAACTTATAACTATTATTAATAAGTGTCGGCTCAACAATAGGGGCCCGACGTATTTACGTTGTTTTAATTTATTTTGTATTGCTTATAATTAAACAATATTTTTGATTACTTAATCTACTACATGTAATATTTAAAGCAATTTAATTTTAAACAATAAATTTTAAAATAAAATAAAATTGAAAAAAATATAAGAGGGGGTATAAACAGGGCGATCTTCAGCCTGTAATGTTGATTGCTGGCCTTTTCGTAGAAGGAGACGTCTTGATTATTAAAGATGTCGTCGAATCTAGCATCTTTGAATCCTCTGATATTTATATAGCGGTGGTTTGGCTCAATTTTCTCGATTCTCAGTCCTTGCATCTCCGGACTTGGATGCGTTTCCAACCCATCAACGAATTTCTTTGCCATTTGGAACAAGTGGTCAGTTATTGGCAGCAGACCTGCCGCGTCGTAAAGTCTTGCAGTCGACAAAAACTTATAGCTGTTTGGCACCCTCCAGAGTCCTGTACAGATCCTACGTACCTTCCTTTCAAATAGGGACAACGACAACCCAATTACGAAAGATAGAATCATAGGCGAAGACTTCTTTAGAAAATTCAGTGCAATGGTTGATTATAAACACAATATATTTAGATACCACTACAAAAACAGACAATTCACAGTAGACTTAAGTAACGAAAAGAAGACCTTAACCATTCCAGCTAGAACTAAAAGGTGGGTAAAATATGGACCAATAAAAGAGAATACGGACCAAATATATTTTTCTCAGGAAATAGCTCCGTGCGTGTATTCGGCATCAACCATAACAGCACCCTGTAACGAAATCGAGTAAAATAGATCGAATCGAAAATCGAAAACAAAGAAATCTTTTAATTTGTAACAAGAAGCAGAAGGAGAACGAACCCTGGGTGACCGGCGAGCGTCACCCGAGTAAAAACTGTTACAAATTTGGCTTCATCACCGTCCGACCAGAATCTATTTAAGTATACATATATATATATACCGGACGACTAGAATAGTCGCATCACCGTCTACCCAGAATTTATTTAAGCATATATATATATATATATATATATATATATACACCGTACAACTAGAATAGTCGCATCATCGTCCGGATGCGATGGATGAATATATATAGTTATATATACCAGAGCAGACAACCGTTTAGCCGAGACACCCACTAGGCAGCAATTATTTGATTTGCAGCTATTTATTGGTGAATGCATCACCACTGACCAAAGTCTGGACACCAACCGGGGAGTATCCAACGTCAGAAATTTAGCAAATCTATTTTATAAATGGCTACCATAGAGCCCGAACTACGCGCCTCGCCTGTTTACTCTCTCCGCAAGGAGGACTAGCTACCGAATTAAAGCGTCGTGGTATCGACCCTACGGGCACCGTCGACGAGCTACGCAAAAGGTTGAGCACCGAAGTTAAAAAAAGGAAACCAGGCGAAGAGCTGACCCCGACCAGAAAAAATGTCGAAATACCAGCAATTGTGTACCCGGAAGTAGATCCGAGTATTTCGCAAAAGAAACACGAAACAAGCGTGGACCTGCGTGTACCAAATCCGACCAACAGACACTACGAAGCATCGACAATAATCTACCCAGGAGTAGATCCAAGTACGTTACCAATGGTAAATCCAAGTACTCCGCAACCATTCGCATACCGACCGTCGGACGCGGATGTAATGGATAAGGTGCGGAAATGGAATGTGAGGTACGACGGCGGTACCAATAATCCCCTGGAGTTTTTAGAACGCGTCGAAGAGTTGGCCGAATGCTACCAACTACCTCTCGACCGCATTGTCCGTACACTACCTGAACTGTTGAAAGGGAAAGCGTTGGTGTGGTACCAGAATAACAAAGAGTTGATAGCTACCTGGAACGCATTTAGCGAGGAACTACGCCGCTTTTTCCTACCACCACGGTTCTACACACATCTACTCGATCGCATTCGTAGTCGCACAATAGAGAAAAGGGCAAGGAATACCTAACTTCAATTCAAGCCCTAATGCGATGGCATACCTAGATGACAGCCGAAGAAAAGATTGATCGGATCTATGACAACCTGCGCCCCGACTACTGGCACTACATAAAGCGAAGAGAGCTCGCCACCTTGTCCGAACTAACCGCGTTAATTGACGATTTTGAGTGCCTAGTGGCAGAACAGCATCCATCACGGCCCACACAGACACAAAACCGACCATTGCCGCTACGCCCTACCATTCCACCGTTCCGCCACTCCGCACCACTGTTTTGACCAAATGTATCACCAGTACAACACAGTCAATTAGCGCCTCAACCCATAGCCGCTCCGTACCATATGCCCATCCAGTCCACTCGACCGATTTGGTCACATCAACCCGTGACCAACGATGTAACATATCCACATCAGTCACACACCAGAAATGTGACATCTTCATATCAGCCTGTGGCCAACGATGTAACATATCCTCATCAGTCACACACCAGAAATATGACATCTTCCTATCAACCCGTGATCAACGATGTAATATATCCGCATCAGTCACACACCAGAAATATGACATCTTCAAATCAACCCGTGACCAACGATGTAATATATCCGCACCAGTCACATACCACAAATGAGACATCTTCATAGCAGCTAATGGCCAATGATGTAACATATCCACATAATTTACTGATCACCCGTGATGTACCGTATCAACATCATAAACCGACTAGACCAGGTGTCCGATCCATCCGACCTGTTGAACAAGCAGCCCGATCAGACATTCCAAACTGGCAATCGCCCGTCGTCCAAATGGTCAACAAACTAGTTGAAGCCAGGCGCCCAGCATAATCACCAGCGAATTGTCTCCACCCGCACTTCCCATTACAACCAGTCAAACCGACAAAAATGACAGGTTGTAGGACGTGCGGACAGCTTGGACACACCCACCGTACCTGTCCTGATCTGAACAATCGACTCTTAGGTCGCACCGATCAACAACACAACGTAGACTCAGCTGTGGGAATACCGCATTTTATAATAAAACCGTCATGACAGATACCGCTGTCGAATAAACCGTCATCGCATTCTATAATAAAACTGCCAAGAGAGAAACCGCTGTTGAATATACCGTCACCGCATTATATAATAAAACCGCCAAGACAGATACCGCTGTCGGTTAAACCGTCACCGCTTCTTATAAAAAAAACCGCCAAGACAGATACCGCTGTCATGTAAACCATCACAACGGTTGATCACTACCCTACAAAAGTCGCTGTCTTTGAATCTACCGACTCCGAAGGTTATTCACGTTCAGAAGATGACTACGACTCCGATAACCGTTCCAGATACCGTTCCAGAAAGTACTACAACTCCCATTACCGATACAATTCCAGAAAGTACTACAACCCCGATTACCGATACCGTTCCAGAGTACCACAACCCCGATTACCGATACCATTCCAGAAAGTACTACCGCTCCGATGACCAATATCATCCTAGAAATTACTTCCGCTCTGGAGTTTGCAAAAACCAATACCTGAAAGAAAAATCCAAATATAATACCTGCACCGACCACACCGCTCAACATCGAAGACGACTAACGCTGTGATGATGACCACCGCTATCACCCTCATCCAGACCGACACTCACCACCCCGAAAGCAACTCCTAAACATCCGTCATTTCTTTTTATTATTATTAATATTATTATTTATATTATTGTTACTATTGTTATATAAAAAAAAATTGAATTATAAAAGATAAATGAAAAGATATAATAAAACAAAAAGAAAAAATGAAAAAAAAATGAACAAAGAAAATGAAAATAAAAAAAAAATTAAATATGAAAAACGAAAAAATTATGAATGAAAAATGAATTATTTTCTTGTCACTGCATTTCTTTATTTTTGTAGACTTAAGCTTATACGAAACATAAAATGAAAAGAAAAGAATGGGAACAAACAAAAAAAAGAGAGAAAAAAAAACAACCCACACAAAATTTTTTTTCCTAACAAAAGTTTTGTTAATTTTACCGGTGAATGGCACTAGGCAATAAAGGTCTTAGACCACCTATTAAGAAATAAGAAAAAAAAAAAACAACCCATAAAAATTAAAATTCTCTAAAAGGAGATGGGTATGTGTTAAAATTTGAAGAAAATCGGGCTAATTTTTAAAAAATTTACATGGACACCACACGGGTCTCAGGGCCCTATCACTCCAAGAAATTTACAATAAGTTTTGTCCATCAGTGATACACATGTGCTTAAAATTTGAAGAAAATCGAGCTAATTTTCAAAAAATTTATGGGGGCACCCTTCGGGCCTCAGGGCCCGTTCACTCCAAAAACTTTAAAAAAATGTTATCCATCGGAGATACACAAGCCTATAAAATTTGAAGAAAATCGGGTTAATTTTTTTGAAAAATGTATATGGGGACCAAGACCCCGGCCACCAAAATTTTTGGAAAAAGTGTTGTCCATTGGAGATACACGCGTTTAAAAATTTGAAGAAAATCGGGATTATTATTTTAAAAATTTTTTATGGGGTCCCACAAACCCGGGGCCCGGGGTCTCCAAAATTTTTACAAAAAGTGTTGTTTATCTGAGATACACGCGTATATAAAATTTAAAGAAAATCGGGCTAATTTTTCTAAAAAAAATTTATGGGGCCCCACGAACCCGGGGCCCGGGGTATCGAAAATTTTTACAAAAAGTGTTGTCGATCAGAGATACACATGTGTATACAATTTGAAGAAAATCGAGTAAAATTTTGTAAAATATTTGTATGGGGGCACCCCGAGGCCCGACGGTCCTCAAATTTTAATAGAAAGTGTTGTCTCCCGAAATACACATGTGTGCAAAATTTCAATAAAATCGGGCTTTGGGAAGTGAGTTAAAAATTGATCGCAATATTCCACGACAGACGACCGACGAGAGAGACAAGTGACCACACCAAACGAGAGCATAAAAAAACCCTTATTTTTAGATAAATAAACATTATCATAAACACCTGATATATTTATATATAAGAATTGTAATACAGAAATCTTTCCTTAGTCATTCATTAGTACTCTTAGAAACCTGTCATATAATTAAGAAAACAATAAGAGAGTTTTTACAAGTAATTATTACTTATCTAACATGTAATATAATAAAATATAACACCAGTAATTTTTAGCCTATAAGTGTGTCTTATGCCTTTTCGTCACCCCGAAGTAGGGGGGGAATGTAACGAAGTCGAGTAAAATCGACTTCGACACAAACCATATGTCTAAAACACTTACCGTACAAAACACGCAATCACTCGATACATATTGCGTGACCAACTAACATTATTCATATATCACGTTGGCGCCATGCGTGTGTACTCGGCCGATATTCAGTGGGTGCGATGTTCAATCCGGCGATCGAACTAGTTAGCCTATTTTCTGAGAAAAGGTTTGCCACCCGATTAATAGCACAAATCTAATAAAGAACAAAACAATACTATAAGAAAGAAGATAATTATAAAATATTAGTAAGAATCCTTATTTATATGTGTCAATATATGAAAAATCTACTATTTTTCCAAACGGGTGGCAATAAAATTCCTAGGAAACAACAACTACTTATAGGCTAAGAAAACACAATGAAATCAGAGTCGAACATACATACTGCGGGGGAGGCAGTGTAATATCTACTCGAGAGGAAGAATACGCTGTGGTGTGTGGTGTGTGGTATTGTGGTATACGGCAAATTCTCCTAAAAGGAAAGCTCCCCCGCTGACCGCTGTTCTTCACGAACAAATTTTTAAAATAACAGACGAGTGCCTGAACTATCACACTCGATTCCCTGTTATTGCCAATATAGCAAAATACTGGCGTCGTCAGACTCTGGGTAAATAACCGATTTGAAAGACACCGGCTGTCCATATGCTCCCATAGCGGTAGCAATCCCCGTGGCCCCCATCTCTTTATTCCAATATAATAAGTTACCGACGTCGTATGACAAGGTAACTTATCATATTGTGCTGCGTCGTTCACCCGAACGCTGCTCATGTGCTCCATTTCATGGTAGCAACGAACCCAAAGAGCGGAAGTCGCCCATCACCCCTTACGCAGTCTATGCAAATACTGGCGTCGTCAGACACGGTATTGGCCTAGAACGCAACCAAACTCCGCTGGTTTCCCCGCATTTAATGCTCATAGACCAACCTCAAGTATGATAAGTAGTATTATAAGTATAATATAGTTAAGTACTAGTATTAAGGATATTAAATAATAAATAAAGACCGATTATAAATAAATACCGAAAACAAAGAAATCTTTTAATTTGTAACAAGAAGCAGAAGGAGAACGAACCCTGGGTTACCCGCGAGCGTTACCCGAGTAAAAGCTGTTACAACCCAAAGCCAGTTACGTATTTATATCTATTTTAAATAACAACGACGAAGATCTTACATAGTATAAAAAACCTAAGCCTTAAGTCCGAAAAAATGGACCACTACACAGTGTATAACCTCAACTCAATATTAACCGACCAAGTAGTCGAGGAAAGAGTAGACAAACTCAAAATAGAATTAAATTTTAACCACTAAAAATCGAGAAGAAAAGCAACCCATATAGGAAATCTGCGTAAACTTTGGGAAGTGGGTTAAAAATTTATCGCAAGATTCTACGACTGCCGACCGACTGTTGACCGACTGCCGACCGACTACCGACCGAACGACATCCGGACACACCCTTAGGAGATCATCAAGTTTAAGTTAAATCAGTTAATCGCACACTAATGCGTATCAGAAAGAAGTACAAATGGAAAAATATGTACGTAAACATAAAGAAATACATCATGTCTTGTGAACTATGCCAAAAAAATAAAGTATATACACGCAACAAAATCCTTATGATCATCACTACAACAGTGAAAGTTCCATTCGAAAGAATAGCTCTTGATATAGTGGGACCATTGCCAATTACTAAAACAATAACGAATATATACATACTTACTTTCCAGGATGACTTTACAAAATTCGTTCAAGCAATAGCTATTACACACAATCAAACGATACTTACGGATAAAGGAAGACATTTCATAAGTGAACTGTTCAAAAATATTTTTAAAATGAAAAAAACTAGTCCATACCATCCTCAGTCGAATGGCGCACTCGAAAGGTCACATAGGAGACTACCTAAGAAATTATGCTAGCAAAGATCAAACAAATTGGGATAAGTATATGGATTATGAGATATTTTGCTATAACACCACCCCACATCCAAGCACAAATTACAGCCCATTTGAAGCTCTATACGGATTCAAAGCACCAATTCCCTCAACTCTTGCCAGAAGTGTACCTCCTACATACAACTACGATGATTATGTCGATGAGATGAAAGCAAAACTGCAAACCGGCTATGAAATTATTCGCAATAACCAAATAAAAGCGAAAGAAAAGTCAAAAACCTATTACGATCGAAACTGCAAATAAACCAACTTTAACGTAGGAGACAAAGTTCTACTAGAAATAGAAAATAGAGCCAACAAAAAACGTATTCTCATTTTCGAAGGACCCTACGAAAACGTAGAAATTCTATCCCCTGAAAATTCTAAACTAAACTAAAATTCTAGTCAGTTGCAAGGAAAAAGTCATACAGAATAAATTAATTAAACCGTTCACACAAGCGCACACAAACACATTAACACAAAACACATTAACACAATATTCTACTATTATCTTCTAATTCCAAAAGTGCAAGTAACCGAAATAGTCGGCATCCCCACTAACATTTCCTATATCTCCTTCCATATAATAGATGTTCACAATTAAGATTAATACGTTGAAGATTTAGTGAGAAATAAAAACAACCCATAAAAATTAAAAATTTTCATCTAATCGCAGAAATTGATATGGGAGCCCCTCGATTCTGGGTCAAAGACAAAGTTCTACTAGAAATAGAAAATAGAGCCAACAAAAAACGTATTCTCATTTTCGAAGGACCCTACGAAAACGTAGAAATTCTATCCCCTGAAAATTCTAAACTAAACTAAAATTCTAGTCAGTTGCAAGGAAAAAGTCATACAGAATAAATTAATTAAACCGTTCACACAAGCGCACACAAACACATTAACACAAAACACATTAACACAAAACACATTAACACAATATTCTACTATTATCTACTAATTCCAAAAGTGCAAGTAACCGAATACCACACCAAACGAGAGCATAAAAAAACCCTTATTTTTAGATAAATAAACATTATCATAAACACCTGATATATTTATATATAAGAATTGTAATACAGAAATCTTTCCTTAGTCATTCATTAGTACTCTTAGAAACCTGTCATATAATTAAGAAAACAATAAGAGAGTTTTTACAAGTAATTATTACTTATCTAACATGTAATATAATAAAATATAACACCAGTAATTTTTAGCCTATAAGTGTGTCTTATGCCTTTTCGTCACCCCGAAGTAGGGGGGGAATGTAACGAAGTCGAGTAAAATCGACTTCGACACAAACCATATGTCTAAAACACTCACCGTACAAAACACGCAATCACTCGATACATATTGCGTGACCAACTAACATTATTCATATATCACGTTGGCGCCATGCGTGTGTACTCGGCCGATATTCAGTGGGTGCGATGTTCAATCCGGCGATCGAACTAGTTAGGCTATTTTTTCTGAGAAAAGGTTTGCCACCCGATTAATAGCACAAATCTAATAAAGAACTCGATTCTGGGTCAAAGACAAAGTTCTACTAGAAATAGAAAATAGAGCCAACAAAAAACGTATTCTCATTTTCGAAGGACACTACGAAAACGTAGAAATTCTATCCCCTGAAAATTCTAAACTAAACTAAAATTCTAGTCAGTTGCAAGGAAAAAGTCATACAGAATAAATTAATTAAACCGTTCACACAAGCGCACACAAACACATTAACACAAAACACATTAACACAATATTCTACTATTATCTACTAATTCCAAAAGTGCAAGTAACCGAAATAGTCGGCATCCCCACTAACATTTCCTATATCTCCTCCCATATAATAGATGTTCACAATTAAGATTAATACGTTGAAGATTTAGTGAGAAATAAAAACAACCCATAAAAATTAAAAATTTTCATCTAATCGCAGAAATTGATATGGGAGCCCCTCGATTCTGGGTCATTTTTTTTCATTGAAAGAGACATTTGACATCAGATGTTAAAATTGAAAATGCTCAGATCATTTTATTCTGAGCACTTAGAGCACGCTCATACTCTGAGCAAATAAGAAACACGAGCATTTTTCTTGAGAACTCTTTGACTGTTCTGAACTAATTTATGAAAACGCCAAATGACAGAATATTGTGAAAACTTGTTGTTCTATTTGTAAGTTGATATCGACAACAAAAAACGACATCAATAAAAATACAATTCAGTGAACAAGTAAGTAAGTTGAATTAAGCATAAAACATTTATGTCTCGTTTCATTTGCTGGGTTCATTTATGGGTGAGCTAAGATTTCTCTCTCGTGGTTTTAGTTTGACGTTGCATTTGCGAACTGTGCTCGGAGTACGGTACATACAGCGCAGCCGACTGCGCAGCACACACCACACACAGTCATTAAAGTACGACGGTATCTAATTCACCTATTTGATATTTAAAAAAATGTTTGCGGCCGAACCCGGGGCCCGATCACTAACAAATTTTAGAAAAAGTATTGTTTACTGGATATACACATGTGTGTAAAATTTGAAAAAAATCGGGTAATTTGTATTATAAATTTGTATGGGAGCCCCACGAACCCGGGGCCCGATCACTTCCAAATTTTTAAAGGAAGTATTGTCACCGGAAATAAACATGTGTACAAAATTTCGGGCTTTAGGAAGTGCGTTAAAAATTGATAATAAAAAAAAAAATTGTATGGGAGCCCCCCGACCCCGGGACCCGATCGCTTCAAAAATTTTACAAAAAGATTTGTCCATCGGAGATACACATGCGTATAAAATCGAAGAAAATCGGGAACTTTTTTCATAAAATTTGTATGGGTGCCCCCCCCCCCCCCGAACCAGGGGCCCGATCACTTTCAAAAACAGAAAGTGTTGTCCATCAAAGATATACATGCGTATAAAATTTGAAGAAACTCGGGTAAAATTTTTAAAAATTTTGTATGGGAGCTCCGGACCCCGCGTGCACATGTGTGCAAAATTCAATAAAATCGGGCTTTAGGAAGTTGGTCAAAAATTGATCACAAGATTTGGTGTGCCAGCCAGCCAGCCAGCCAGCCACGGGCAAGTGAAGTTAATACAGAGAATTTAAAAAAAATAAATCATTTGCAACAATAAAACTGTAATTATTATTTCAATCTCTTCACTCATTGCCATATGTCTAATTTGCATATTAATACATGTAATAAAGAAATACAAAATAAAAGTCTCAGTGTACAGAGAAGCAGTAGAAAATATAACAGAAAATCCCTAAAAAAATATTAAAAACAATGCTCTCGTATTTTTTTGTTAGTTTGTGAAAGATTTTTTTTTGCAAAATAAAAACACGACAAAAGTTTCTCTCTTTACAAATAACAACTTTAATTAATAAATAACGAAAATCAGCAAATGTTCAAAAAAAAGAGAAAATATAAATATTGTAACCATTTAAAAATAAATATATTCAATTATTTCAATAAAATTATAAAAATATAAATTTACAATAATCGTTTATTACCAAAAAAATATAAATATTGTATAAATGATTATTATAAAAAAGTAAATAATATATATATATATATATATATATATATATATATATATATAAATATATTATCATTTATTTTAATAAAATTTTCGTAATATCCAGTCAAAAAGAGACAAATATAGAACTACTACAAAAAAAAAAGTTTGTTAAATAAAATTGTTCTATTCCATATTGTATAAACTCCATTCATGGTTTATTGACTCCTAGATGCAATATACCGAAAATCTTCTCTCCTAACGTCGCGCGTTCGGATCCTTTTTTGTAGCTTAACCAAGTTCGATTGTAGTCACTGGCAAATTTTCGATTGCATTAATTTCGATTACATCTGTTTCTTCGATTGTATTTGTTGTATTCGGAACTGGTAATGCCGTACTACGTAATCAAATTAACTTAAGAATATAGCGTAGTGATGCATTTTTGTAGTAGATAGTACAGGTTAACTTGCTTTCGGTGAAATGATTTGAGCAATTGGTTTGTTGTACGTACACAATGTAAATTTTCGGCCAAAAATGTACTGATAAAATTTCTTGACACCAAAAATCATTGCATATGCCTAATGATCGATTTGACTGTATCGTTTTTGAACATCGGATAACGTTTGTGATGCATATTGAATTGGCCTCTCTGTGCCATCAGGAAATGTATGACTCAACACAGCCCCTACATCGTACGGACTTGCATCAACCGCTAACACCAGTGGTAATTTTGGATTGTAATGAACCAAAACTGTATCCGATTGCATGACATTTTTCGCATCGATGAACGCTTTTTCGCAGGTTGTATCCCACTTAAAATCAACACCATCTTTGATTAAATTGTACAATGGATGTAGCATTGTACTTAAATTCTGTACAAATCGACCGTAGCAATTTATGTTCCGACAAATGATCGCACTTCTTCCTTTGATGTAGGACGTTTCATCAGTTGTATGGCATCCATTTTACTTGACATTTTATGAATACCATGGCGATCAATTAAATATCCACAATATTCAATTCGGTCCTTCATAAATTCCGATTTGTCCAAATTCACACGCATATTCCTTTCATTTAATCTTTTGAAAACCTCTTGTAAACGTAGCAAATGTGTAATATCATCAGGAGCAGTGATTTTAATATCATCCAAAAATACAACTACGCCATCAATGTCTCTTAATTATTGTTCCATGTATTTTTGCCATTTCGCTGGAGCAGAAACCACACCAAACATTAAACGTTTAGGACGATACAATCCTTTATATGTGTTTAAGGTAAGCAAATGTCTGTCATCTGGATGTATTTCTAATAGTAATTATGCCTTTGACAAATCGATTTTTGAAAACTTCTCGCCACCGGCCATAGACGCAAACAATTCATCAATAGATGGCAATGGGTATTCATCGATTTCTAACCATGGATTGAGTGTCACTTTGTAGTCGCCGCAAATACGGACTCGATTATTCGCTTTGCGCACAGAGACAACCGGTGTAGCCCAATCGCTAGTGTCCACTTTTTCCATAATATCGTCCTCAACTAATTGATCCAATTCCTTTTCAACTAATTGCATTAATGGAAATGGAACCCGACGTGCCTTTATGAAAACTGGAACGTGTCTTTGCATTTGTAAATTTCAGCGCCACCTCGTTCCGATGCTTCCATCGATTTCGCAGTGCTTATTGCATTTTCCAACGTTAAATCTTGCTTTTCCAATAACCGATTTAAAATACGTTCATTTGTCATACCAAACACGAATTGATTCCGCAAAGCAGTGTCTAAATGTGCAACGAATTTACACTCGGTTGACATACGACGCAAAGCCACCAAAAATTCATCACAATTTTCATGGTCTTTTTGCTTACGTAAATGGAATCGATAATTTTCTAATATTTCATTCGGTGTTGGTTCGTAATAACCCTTCAAATTAGGCACGATTTCCTTGTATTGTTGATCTTTGGGCTTTGCAGTAGCAATTTTATCGCACAAAACGTTGTACGCATCATTTCCCTCGCCATTTTCTACCAGTCCAATAGCATTTTCGAAGCGATCAACCCATCGTCTCCACTTGACCACTTTGGCATCAAATGGTTCCATTGTAATCGTATTTTTCATTACTGTAGTCGCCATTGTAGATGCAATTAATAATTATTTGTAATTAATAACTAAAATGTAGAAATTGCACGAAAAATTCTTTTTTTTTTTCGTATCCTCGTCGCCAAATTGTTGTGTATTTTGTAGAAAGTAAAACGCAGGATAAACAAATAATTTACATTACTCACTGAACAATATAACTTTTATTCTCTTTAACTCTTATGGCGTACAGAATGTATGTATATTGAATATAGTTCTGACTGAACATAGCTGTCCCTTGTCATGATTGTTTTACGCTGATGGATTTACATAATGAGTTTATAATGTTGGGTTTACATATTCAATTTATACTGTTGGTTAAGATATAACAGTATGTAAAGTTTTTTTCGAATATATATTGTTAAAACTATTGTTATGACTATAACTAAAGCTGTTATTTCTGTGTCTTAGATGTGTGATGGTTTTTCAACGTTGCTGTTGTTGTTGTTGTTGAAGATTTTCTCCGACTCTATCTTCGTTTCCTTGAAAAACCAGTGTCCCATTGCGTTGTTTGTTCTTCTTCCTCTTTTTTAGGGTTTTCTTTAATTCGTCAATTTCTGCCCAGATCACGGTTGCTTTGTCCCAGATTATTGTATTTTTCTCGTCCTTCACTATTTTTAGTAGATGGCTTAGTTTCCTTATTCTGGGTATTCAAATGCATTGGGTGCCTATCATAAAAAGTGTGATTTATGGGTCATAAATACTGTGGCTTATCGCTAATGCTTACTTTGAATGTGTCAAAAACTGGTGCATGTGCGTATATATATATATATATATATATTATTTACTTTTTTATAAAAATCATTTATACAATATTTATATTTTTTTGGTAATAAACGATTATTGTAAATTTATATTTTTATAATTTTATTGAAATAAATGAATATATTTATTTTTAAATGGTTACAATATTTATATTGTAGGACTAACATCAATAAATAAAGAGTATAATAAAGATAAACGAGAAAAATCCCGTCTCGTGAGTATATAAGGTCCCGTTATATTAGTCTGCTGATCGCAGCTCAGTCGTGTGGGTTTGCATCGTTTGAATCGTAGTTCAGTCGTTAGCATACTTCGTTCGGGCGCACACTGAGTTCGTGAGTAACCCATCAGTGGACTTTCATTTTCTTACTTATATTTTCAGAAGTGGGATATACTCCAAAAGCAAATTGCCTACACTTTTATTGTTCCGATAAGAATAAATATACTGTTTTTTTTGTTTAAAAAAAGTGTCGCATAGTGATTCTTCATCAATTAGTACAACTGTACAAAATACGCCGAAAGCAGTAACAGCTGCGCAGTTGCTCGTGCGGGAAAGGCAACTAGTGGAAAGAGAGAAACGCATTGCACAAAGAGAGAGTGTTTTGGATTTAGAGCAATCTCAAAGAGAAGCAAACCTTGCCACGCCGTCAACAACTGCAGTTTCAAATAATTGTAACACAATGGCCATGCGATTCGGTGTCGCTGAGGGCAGAAAGATTATTCCTCCCTTTAATCCAGCAGACGGGAATGGAATGTCAGCCGATAAATGGGTAACAGTAGTCGAAAATTGTAGGATGATGTTTGACTGGGATGACCGAACTGGTCTTTTCTACGCATCGCTTAGATTAGAGGAAGCAGCGTATCACTGGTTCTCATCACTAAACAACAACAATTTAACGTGGGACATATTTAAAACGGAGATTGTGCGTGCTTTTCCCTCGTCGGTTGATATTTAAAAAACATATACGCGTTTAATGCAGCGAATATTGTTACCAACGGAGAATTATTTTTATGAAGTTCTCGGACTTGCACGACAAGCTGGAATTGATGACGAAAATTCAAAAAAATACATAATATCAGGGCTCGGTAATAAAGAGTAATAAAAAATGCAATTTCTCCAATTAGTATTTCCAAAAATATAAACGAGCTGCTAATGATCATTAAGTCTCACATTTCAATTTTGGAGCAGAGAAAAGATCGCGAAAACTTTTCTAAATCGAATGGCACGACTTTGACTGAAATGCAAGTTGCAGGGTTACGCATTCGCACTCCAGGTAAAGAAATATTTAGAAAACCACAGCTTGAAAAGCGAATTTTCAACGGTAGGGTAAACCACGAAACAGAACGTGTTTGCTTTAATTGCCGAATGAAGGGACACATCGCTCGTAATTGCACTTCTACTCAAAAAAGACGCTGGGAACCAAACCCAAATATCAACAGTAGCAAAAATATAAAAATGGCAAAACTAAGTAAGAACGACAATAACAGCGGGTTAGTGATGGACGCGTCCATTGGTGGTCGAAAAGTTCGGGCCTTTATAGATCTTGGTAGTGATTGTACCACAATTAAAGCGTCGATAGTAAGCCATTGTAATTGGCATATGTAAACATGTAGTTCAACACTTCGTGGATTTGGTGGAGGACTAGTTCGCGCTGTCGGAAAAGTATGTAAAGAAGTTAAAGTACAAAATGTGTGTTTGAAAGTGGATTTGCTGGTTGTCAGTGACGCCGATCAGGATTGTGACGTTATAGTAGGTCGGAACTTTCTTGATTTCCCGGGTATGTGCGTTACGCGAACGCAAGGGAAACTAAATTTAGAGTATCAACCGTTAAAAAAGAAATCAACCAGTTTTTCGGATTGACTGGCTGTCGGAGGTGGACTTAAAAAAGAACATTTAAATTTTAGCTCGGAGATTAGCAATATGCAGATTACCCAATTACTAGCTCTTTTCAATCGGTATCGAAAATGTTTCGCAGAAAAATTATCTGAAATCGGTAAAGTAGAATGCATCGAAATGCACATAAAATTAAAAGAGAAACTAGTAGTAAACTACAAACCTTACAGGGTGCCATATAACTTGCGACACGAATTAGAGAAAATCATCTCCGAACTCCTTGAATGCGACGTAATAGAAAACTCCACCTCCGAATTTGCCAGTCCGGCACTGCTGGTTCTTAAAAAAAAACGGCACGCATAGAATGTGCATTGATTTTAGAAAACTAAACGCCATAACCGTTCGCGAGACCTTTCCGACACCCAACCTCGAAGAAGCAATAAACTCTATGAGTAAGAGCAAAATGTTTATCGTACTAGACTTAATGAGCGGATATCATAAGATACTAATAAGATAAACTCTATGAGTAAGAGCAAAATGTTTATCGTACTAGACTTAATGAGCGGATATCATAAGATACATAAGATACCCATAGCAAAGAGTAGTCGACATTTAACCGCGTTTGTGACACTGTGTGGTCATTACCAATATAAAAGAATGCCTTTTGGTTTGACCAACGCGCCGGCAGTGTTCTTGCGTCTGATGGACTTAATTGTAAGGAAACTAAGTTGCAAAAACATACAGGTTTATATGGACGATATTGTCATATTCGGCGAAACATTTGACGAACTCATTTTGGTGCTAGAAAAGATACTTGAACTCTTCAGTGACATGAATTTAACACTTAATTTAAAAAAGTGTGATTTTTTTAACAAATAAATAAATTTTCTCGGGCATGTTCTTAATAATCAAACCGTGCGACCGGGTGATATAAAGGTGAAAGCCGTGAACGCGTTTACTACTCCAACGTGCCCTCGCGATGTCAAAAGGTTCTTAGGGTTAACGGGTTTCTTCCGTCGGTTTGTGCAAGACTATGCATTAATAGCGGGTCCTTTAAATAAATTATTAAGGAAGGATCAATCGTTCAAATGGTCATCTGAGGAGCAAGAAGCTTTTGATATCTTAAAAGCGAAGTTGTGTGCGGAACCAGTTTTAGCTATTTATAGTCCAGAAAGCGAGCACGAACTTCACACAGACGCAAGTTCTAGAGGATTATCGGGTGTACTAATTCAGGTATGTACCGAAGGGTTAAAACGGGCCGTGGCTTACTTTAGCAGGGCTACAACTATGCTTGAACAGAAGTATCATAGAGCTCGAAACACTGGCTGTGGTGGAGAATTTGGAAAGATTTCGTTATTATCTGCTAGGGAAGCACTTTAAAATTCTTACCGATTGTTCATCTCTTAAAAGTACACAAGCAAAAGCGAATCTTATACCACGAATTGCGAGATGGTGGCTTAAGGTCCAGGAGTATGATTTTGAATTGGTACATCGGCCAGGATCTCAGATGGCACATGCAGATGCTTTAAGCAGAGAGCCTTGTGAAGATGGTGTTGACATGGAAACTGTAGGAAATGAAGTTTTGGTTATCGGTATGGACGAAGAAGATTGGATATCAACCTTGCAAATGAAAGATTCATCGCTAGCTGAAATTATGAACTGCCTTAATAATAATGAAAATAAAATAAGATATGAAAAGGACTACGTATTGAAAAGTAGACGGTTATATAAGAAAACTGAACACGGCCACCGTTTCGTCGTCCCTCATGGCGTAAGATGGTGAATAATTAAGTCTTGCCATGATGACATAGGGCACGCAGGTATTGATAGAACTATGGAAAGAGTAAAGAGAAGTTATTGGTTCCCTAGGATGAAGCAAATTGTATCAAAGTACCTTAATAGCTGTCTTCCATGCCTTTATAACCAAAGGGACAAGGACGAAACGAGATACAACATACATCCTATTGATAAACGTGCCATTCCTTTTCATACTGTTCACGTGGATCATCTGGGACCATTTCCAAAAGGAAAACATGGAAACATATATATATTTGGAATGATAGATGCATTCACAAAATTCACCATACTTCGACCAGTGAAAAATACAACGACTAAAGCAACTATAAAAATAATTCTGGATGCGTAGCAGTTTGTTGGTCTGCCGTCACAAATAATAAGTGATCGTGGAACAGCGTTCACATCAAAACAGTTCCAATCCTTTTGTGAATGTAATGGTATTCGACACATTTTAACAGCAGTTCGGACTCCTAGGGCAAACGGACAAATTGAGAGATCGTTTAGAACCGTCAGTGCCGCTTTGAGGACAATGACGACCAGGTCAGACGGGAGGGACTGGGAAGAGCACGTAGCAGCCATCGAATGGGGCATCAATAGCATAAAGCATCGCGTTTCTGGGCAGACGCCACAGGAACTACTTTTTTCTTTTACACCACGAAATCTTTTAAAGAATGAACTCAGCATTGCTTTGAGTGCAAACGACGATGATGATGAAGAAGAAATTCCACTTTCGCTGTTAAGAGAGCGAGCTAAGGAAAGAATAGATAATATTAGCAGAAAACAAGCAGACAATTTTAACAAATCACATAAAGAACCCAGGAAGTACTTGGAAGGTGACCTAGTTCTAATTAGAATGGAGCATCCAGCTACAGGACAACCCAAGAAGCTGCTCGCCAGGTATAAGGGGCCGTATATTGTTAGTAAGGTGCTGGAAAATGATCGGTACTTAATATCGGATACCAGTACTACTCAAGTCACACAACGCAGTTTTGAGTCGGTGCAAGCGGCAGATAAGATAAGACCGTTTTGTAACTTAACGGACTTTAGTTTTGATGAAATTGAAGCGCAAAATTCAGCCGATGAAAACTCTGAGATGTATTAACATTACCGCAAGTTATTCTTTTTTAGTTTTTTCTTCTTTTTGTTTGGGTTTATTAATTAAACAATTACATGAATTCGTCCAATTTTAGCGGTAAATTAAAAATGAAGTATATTTGATTTATGTAAATATAAAATATGTTAAAGGCCAATGATTAAAGTGTCTATATTCCTTTTTGGAGCTCGTTATGCAGGCTGTGTGATTTCATAACGTTGTAATCTACCTTGTCATATATGCTGTGTGATCTTCATGACATTGTAGCTTTCCTGTGTGGACCTTGTCATGTATGCTGTGTGATCTTCATGACATTGTAGCTTTCCTGTGTGGACCTTGTCATGTATGCTGTGTGATCTTCATGACATTGTTTCTTTCCTGTGTGGACCTTGTCATGTATGCTGTGTGATCTTCATGACATTGTAGCTTTCCTGTGTGGACCTTATCATGTATGCTGTGTTACTTCATTACATTGTAGCTTTCCTGTGTGGACCTTGTCATGTATGCTGTGTGATCTTCATGACATTGTAACTTTCCTGTGTGGACCTTGTCATGTATGCTGTGTAATCTTCATGACATTGTAGCTTTCTTGCTACAAATTATTATTGTAATTTGTGTATGGTTATTGATTAACCAAGTAAGTCATTGCTGGGGACAGCAACGAGAAGGATGGCCGAGTTGTAGGACTAACATCAATAAATAAAGAGTATAATAAAGATAAACGAGAAAAATCCCGTCTCGTGAGTATATAAGGTCCCGTTATATTAGTCTGCTGATCGCAGCTCAGTCGTGTGGGTTTGCATCGTTTAAATCGTAGTTCAGTCGTTAGCTTACTTCGTTCGGGCGCACACCGAGTTCGTGAGTAACCACCCATCAGTGGACTTTCATTTTCTTACTTATAATATTTTCTCTTTTTTTTGAACATTTGCATGTGCGTGTGTCTATATTTAGTGTGCATGGAAAATTTATATATTTTGGAAAATTCTTTTAATAGTTTTCTTATAGTTTTCTTAGCGTGGTGTGTGCTTTGGTAGGTATACACTACAATATAACCAAGTTTTTTTTTTAAATTAATATTATGTATGTTTTTTTAATTTTATTTTATAATTTAAATACTATAGCTATAATTTAAAATATATTTTTAAAATTAATTTTGTTAATAAAAAATGCAATTTTACATAAGGTAAATATATATAAATATAAATATCATTCTTTTTTCTACCCCTGCCTAATAGAAGATTGGGATGAATAAATACTTAGGCAACGCCGTGTAATCAGCTAGTATACAACTAAATATTAGAAATACTCTATGAATTACATCGCTCTCTTCAACACCCCTTCTCGATGTCTTATTCCGAGCAACTTAACAATCTGTTCAAACTGGTGCTTTGGAAGTGCCTTCGTTAAGATATCGGTCTCCTGTTCCGAGCTGCCCACAAATTTTAGGACGGAGTCCCCGTCTTCCAATTTTTGTCGTATAAAATGGTGTTTAAGATCAATATGCTCGATTCGATTATTTTCGAAGTTGTTAGCCATCTTGATGCAGCTTTGGTTGTATTCGAACATTATATTGTCTACTGTAACAAAAAGATCGCCCAATAATCCTCGCAGCCACACACCGTCTTGAACAGCTAGTTTAGTTTGTTCGACGGATCCATAGGAGTTGATACAGCATTTAAATCTTGCATTTTTAAGTAAATCAGGAGATCATTTATAGCTTTCTTTTGTGACATTTTTAGGCATGATTCTTGCTTGTTATAAGATATTCTAATACCAAGAAATTGGTCAAATTCTAGAGAATCTTTCATTTCAAATTCTTTGCATAGAAGTGCCCTTATTTCTTCATGATGTCGCTTATCTGAACTGGCTAGAAGCAAGTCATCCACATATAGTACCAAATAAGTTATATGACCTTAGTTCTGCCGAACATAGATGGAATAATCATGATAAGATCTTGGAAATCCAATTTTTACAGTTACGTCATGAAATTTTCTGCACATCATCGGCTTCTGACAACGTTCCTTTCAAGAAAGCGGTTTTTACATCCATTTGGCGTATGATACACCCTTTATGGATTGCTACACAGAGAACCGTGTGAATCGCTGCAAATATATATACCCTGTAGTGTTTCTTGTTATAATAATCAGTGAGAAATCGTGGATTTGTGTCAACTAGTTTGCTGGCAGTGGATCTATGCAACGAAGATTGGTTAGGGCTATGCAGGATATTGCAACCTTCCCTTTCTGCGAGTATTGCATAAAGCAACAGGCAGAAATTTTAAATGAGTAGAGATAGAGTTTAGAGTTTGAACAGTTACTGATTCTTTATTCACAAATTCTTTCCTTTTATACAAATTTTTGACAATGAATTGCTTATGTACTAGGAAGTGAAACTTACAATATTCTATGTACGAATTTCTAGTGTTCTACTTAATCTATCAGTGAATTTGACCCTCTTCAAGTGTTCGAATGCATTGTGTAATATTTTAGTGTGTCATAAAAAGTGTAATTTATGAGTCACACATAAAATGTTAGATTTATGCGTCACCGACTGGTGCGCGTTAGTTTTTGTTTTGTTTACTTTTGTTATTTTGTTTGTTTTGTCATAGTTGGTGTGCACTGCGGTAGGTATACACTACATGATCGGTATACACTACACCCACACCCTTTAAAAAAAAAATTTTATTTTATAAAGAAAGAAAAATTTTCTTATAATAGCGTGTGTTATATAATAATATGTAATGAATATATGATTGATATGTAATAAGTGTAAAATTTAAATTAGTTTATTCTGGGTTTGTACATTTTTAGTTGAGTTGAGTTGTAGTTCTTTATGGATACCGTTAATATTTACAATAGTGTTTACTCCATTTTTTTTTTATTATTTCAAAAGGTCCTTCGATTTTTATTTCTGTTCTCTAGTTTTACTTATACTAAGTCGCCTATTTCTGCTTTATTGTGTAATTCTTATTATTGTTTGTTTGTAATGTCTTTAGCTCTTTTTAAAGTTGATTAAAGTCTAACACGTAATTCGTTGACGTAATTTTCTAAATTGTATATCTTTTTATTATTTTCTACTATATCGCTTGGCAAGGTTGCTAGTTTTCCGTAAATTAATTCCAGGGTGAAAAGCCTGTGTCGATTTGTGGTGTTGTGTTATAAACGAATGTGTAATATGGGATCCATTTGTTCCATTCGTTATTTTCTGTGAATGCTAAGAGTTATTCATTCATTACTCTATGGTTTCGTTCAACGGTGCCTACTGTCTGATGATCATAAGGTGTTGAAAAAGTTTGTTTAATTTTTAATAGTTCGCATATGTTCTTCAGTAGTTCGTTCGTAAATTCTGTACCATTGTCTGATTTTAAAATTTTGAATAGTCCGTATTTTAGTATGACTTGTTCAACTAATGTCTTGGCTATTGTCTGTGCGTCTTTTGATGTTATAGGATGTGCTATTACGAATTTTGTTAATTCGCATTGCATGGTTAAGATATATCTGTAGTCGTTGAAGATTCTTAAATGTCCTACTGTGTCTATTGAAATTATCTGAAAAATATCTGATGGTGTGTCTGTTAGTGTAAAAGGTTCTTTTATATGTCTTGTTTGTTTGTTTCTTGCACATAGGTCGCAGTTAGTAACGAAATTTTTGACCATTTTACTCATATTTTTCCATATATATTTTTGCTTTAGCTTTATTATCGTTTTTCTTACGCCTTGGTGTCCTCGTATGTTGAATTGTGATACTCGTCTATTAATTTATATTTAGTTAGCTCATCTTTTTTTCTCTTTTGGGTTGTATACATTATAATTTTTAAATTTTAGATACTTGTTATTAATTCTTATTTTTGCATATGCTTCTTTAAATTGTTCCTTTGTATATATGTTAAATTAAGTGGGCGCCGTGGCTCAGTGGATAGGAGTATGAACTGCTGAGCAGGGGGTTCATGGTTCGAATCCCAGTAACACCAAATTATTTTTCACGGTTTCCCACCTCTCGCGAAAGTTTGACAAACGTCCGAGAGTAATAACTTGTCACTGAAAGCTTCTCAATTCGCCGTTCGGATCCGGCATTAAATTGTAGGTCCCTCCATTTGTGTGCAAAAATCTGCATGCTCAACACAAACGGTTGCGAGAAGTCAGGCCTTGGACCGCATGGTCTGTCGCGCCGATATTATTATTATATATGTTAAATATTTCTTCATGATTTCCAATCGCTAATTCTTTAATATTTTCTTTGTTCATTCTGGATGCTAGTTTCTTCAGTATCGAATCTAGATTCGCTGAATTATCACTACAACCAACGTGCACGTAGTTGTTATCGATATTTATTTTGCAATTATGTATATATTTGCCGACAGTGCATTTTAGTTCCCTTATGTTTTTTAATTCATTGATGGACGTGCATTCCGATATTTGAAGGTGATTAGTCTTCTGCTGAGAGTTGCATTTCTCAGAATTATTGTTAATTATTTTGACTTTATTAGGCATGCCCCTTGTTATTATAAGTGTTTTCTTTGCCTTTTCGTTATTTTCTTTTGGTATCAATTCTTTTAAAATGTCGGAGTCAATTTGTATCCTAGATAAAGCATCTGCGTTTGTATTCAGTTTTCCCTTTTTGTAGACTATGTCGAAATCATAGTCGCAAAGGTCTAAACGTATTCTTCTATCAATTTATGGTCATATACATATGAGGCTATGTACGTCATAATTGTTTTATTCATCACTCAATCATTCGTATCGCAATTATGTAACGATTTGGTCGCTGGTTGTAATTTGAGTTGTTTTAATGGTCATTGCCATTGTGCTGATTGTTTTGTGCACGGTAGGTTGTTGTTATTTTGATTTAAATAGTTGCTTGGCTGTCCATAGCTGTATCTGTTATTATTTTGTGATGGTCTGTCTGTAGATATTTTGACCTTCAAGTGTTGTCGTAGGTTTTTTTTAGATTAAGATATTTCTCTGCTGAAAAGGTAAACTATCTTAAGTCTGTTTTCTTAGTTTTTCAGGAGAGCGAAAAAACTTAAAAAAATTTAATCTGAAAAAACCCTTCAACTATTAACTTGGATATGAAGACCTTCTAGAAGCGAAATTTTATCTTCTTTTATCCCAGCCACATTTCAAAACTGAAAATTGAATAATTATAGAGTTATAAGAAATAATTAAATTTAGGATGATTTACCTTTCGTATGTTTGTACTTTAAAAGATCTTAAGTTGAGATAAGATACTTTAACAAAATTTTTAGAGTTTCGATTTCAGTTCTTAACTCGACTTAAGATGAAGTGCAAATGTCAATGCTTTGTTTCATAAGACATAAGATGTTTTGTATTTTAACTTTTAAACGTTAATTTTTCGTATTATTTTTTAAATTAAACATTAATACAAACATACAAAATAAAAATAATTAGTTTTAATTCAATTACATGCATTACACTTTATTATTTATAATTCATATAAATTTTCATCAGACTCGTCGCTTGAGTGGGGGTGTATATGGTTCATCTTCCGTTGGTAAATTTAAATAAAAATGATTATAATTTTTATTTATAAGATCCAGCATGTCCACCAGATCTTTCTTTCTTGCCGAATTTATATTAATAGGCCCGCTATAGCATGCTTTCAGGTCGCGGATTGTTATTTTGGAATATCTAAGCCAATTTACTAAGCTCCATTTAAATATTTCGCCATATTCATTTAATTTTCTCCATTAAATTTCTCTTTCTTGGCAGCTGAAAATTTTTAAAACATCGTTTGGTCCATTTCCATGACTTAAACGTTTTTGTGCCCCAAGAACGATATAAACAAATACCAATTTCGTGGATGGTGTATTCGGACATGTGTTTGCTTCTTCTTGCGCTCTATGTGTGTGTCTTATTACTAGATATTTGTGGTCAATTGTTTCTATTGTTGTCCCACTTTGCATGAATGTAATGAACATTGTTAAAACAAACGTTTTTGTTTTAGTTTATTGCAATTTAATTAAAACAAGAAAAAGATTTTGTTTTACCCAACTTTTATTTTTGATTAACAATTAATTGACACAATGTGAGTGCTCAACTCACTCGTTTAGAGATCAAGACAATAATGTTCGTTTCTTGGTACAAAGATTCAGTATTACCGTATTGACTGCGCAGTTATTCCAAAAAGAGAGTGCAAATTAAATTAATACAAGTTTTTATTTATTTTTTTTATTTTTTATTTATTTATTTATTTATTTAAAAAAAATATATTTATTGGTGAGGCAGTACCTCCTCTTAATTCAAACAAATTAGAACTAACTTATAATCTAAAATAGCCTAAACTTATCACCTATGTTGTGCTTTGTTTCCCACGCTGTAGTGCAGCCCACGCTGTAGTGCAGAGTCGGAATGTGGAATGTGTGCGGTGTCGGATGAGCTCCAGACGACTCGTCAGCAACCTGTCGTTGCATCGTTGCTCGTGTTGGAGTAGGAATGCGCTGAGTCGCTTCATCAGCGTAATCTGTGTTAACTCCTCCATACTTTAAAATCGAATGCCCACGTTCGATTCTGCCGGCCTGATGTGCTGTATGATTTCTTCTATCCCTATTGTTCTAGGTGTTGGTAAAGGGTTTTCCATTTGCGTAGAGTTTTTCGGGCTTATTTCTGCATGTGGTAGATCAACTATTGGTTCTGTGTTTGGTATTGCCACCGACGCTGCTGATTTGATGTTTCTGTTTTTCAGCTTGAATAGTCTAAATGTGACAAAAACGATTAGCAAGATTAATATGGAAAAAACGGCTAAGTTGTAATTGTTCCGGGTGTTCAGGGCGTTAATGTGCCGTGAATTATTAGCCTGTAGTTCCTTTATCATCTGGAGTGAAAGTACTTCCTCTGCGTCTTGTTTGATAGAAGAAGGTTGTAGAACAGCTGGTAGTGGTTTGTATGAAGACATCTCAGTTGCCTCAAAAATTTCGCTCTGTACCCTTATTGATGCGTTACGGAAATGAATGATGAAGTTCCATCCAACTGCACTGTCTCATTATCTATTTCGATGGGTCCGTTGTATTGATTCAAAAATAGGATGCCTGGGGCGATTTCTTCAAGTTTTGGGATATGTTGATTGTTGACTTCCGTACAGTTCGGAGCTCGACTCTTGAGTAGGTGTGGGATGCACGATGAATTGCTTATATCTATTAAACTATTCCTAGGACATACAGATAGTCTGTGAAAGGTTATACAGGAGGACAGGACTCCGTACATTTTGCTTTTGCACTCTAGTAAATTCTCGTATGGATTTTTTTTAATGGTTTTGCCTTTTTTTACGGCTTTAATTAAAGTGGTTTTACAGGATTCTATGGATGTAGTAGGTAAACTTATAATATAAAGAATCAATGAACTATTGGAAGCAATCTTTATTTGTGCAAATTCTAATGCCTCTAACACATTGACGTAAGGCATGCTTTCTTTAATTAGAATTTCTTCAATTGTATTTATTTCTATATTAGAGAGGATGTAGGTGTTAACGATATTGGCCTCGGCCCAGTGTATTGCGTATTCTATGTTTATAATTTCTTCTTTTACTAATCCTAGTTTTAGTTCTATATTTAAGATTAATTCATCCTTAAACTTATCACTATCATCTATTTGCTTATTTATTTCATTTGTAATGTTAACAATTTCCTCAATTTTGTTGACAAGCATTTTATTTATAACAACCTGGTTATTATTGTTACTTAAGACATTATTTATTTTTTCGGTTATAATATCAAAATCGTGCCCATCGGGGCTTCCTGCTATAAATTTCCAGGCACTGCCTAGAAAATCTAGTGACCTTTTAATTTTAGTTTTAGGCATAAGTCTAGTTAGATGTGTCCGGATTTGGGATATTTTCTTGGTCTGACTCGTTAGTTACGTCTTCAACCTGTAATTGGGTGAACCTTATCTTGTAGTTATTAAAATGGGATACATACACAGCTTGTATTATACCCATTATATGTTCTGTCGTTTTAATACAGTTTATAACTGAAGGGTTTAATACCTTCTTTAGAATTTGTTTAAGATTCTCCTGGTTGAATTCAGGTTTTGTTACCGTATGCCTGTGATAGGTAGGAAAGATTATTTGAAAATTGTTAGCAGGAGTTTCACCTTGTTGCAAGATGATCTGATTCTTGTATGCATTTATTGGAACCTCGACACTTGTTATAAGGTCTTGCGATGAACTTTCGTCGCTATGTACTGTAGGCGTAAGAGAGTGCACTTGCGAATTTACTTGAGGAGGGCGTGACAGTGCGTCTGCTACAATATTTGTTCTACCAGGTTTATAGTGTAGTTCGTGGTGATACTCCTCAAGTATTGACTTCCACCGTTTCATCTTACTGTTATTGTTCTTATTGCTAAGAGCATAAGTAAGAGGCTGGTGGTCTGTATAAATTTTGACGTGTGCTGATCCGTAAAGGTAATTACGCAGGGAATTCAATGCCCATATGATTGCTAACATTTCTTTCTCGTTAGCTGCGTAACCCTCTTCGGTTGCACTAAGCGTTCGTGAAACAAATGATATTGGCCTACCTTCCTGAGACAGAACAGCGCCAATAGCGAAATTGGATGCGTCTGTGGTCAATTCGAAAGGTTTACTGAAGTTCGGATAAGTGAGCACTATGTCTCTGGAAATAAGAAAGTTTTTAATTTTGCCGAAGGCGTCCATAGCTGCGGAGTCGAGAAAAATTTGTTTTCTAGCCGATTGTGTCTTGGACATACGTCCTTCCTCCCCTCTTAGAAGGGTAGTTAATGGTTTCGCAAGCTTTGCGTAATCCTTAATAAAGCGGCGATAATAGCCGGAAAGTTCAAGGAAGGAACACAAATCTTTCAGAGTTTGGGGTAATGGGAAGTTTTTTATGGCTTCGACCTTTGCGGGGTTCGTCATAATTCCCTCTGATGATATGATGAATCCCAAGAATTCGACTTCCTTTTGAAAAAAATGGCATTTATCCAATTGCACCTTCATATTTGCATCATAAAGTGTTTTAAAAATGTCCTTTATGTGCCGGGCATGATCACTTTCGGTCTTGCTGAATATTACTATGTCGTCAATATAGACAGAGCAAGTTTTTCCTATATACTCTCGCAAGATGTCGTCAAGTGCCCTTTGAAAAATTGATGGCGCATTCTTGAGTCCAAATGGAAGTCTCGTGAACTCGAATTTACCATTGTTTATGGAAAAAGCTGTTTTTTCTATATCAGATTCCTTCAAGGGAATCTGGTGAAAACCACTTTTAAGGTCAAGGACAGTGAAAAAATTGTTTTTGCCTAATTGAGCTAGGACTTCACTTATCTCGGGAATGGGATAACGATCGGCTATGGTAACGCTGTTAAGCTTCCTGTAGTCGATCACCATTCTGTATTGTTTTTTACCTGTGGAGTCTGGCTTCTTCGGTACGACCCACACCGGAGAGTTATATGGGGATCTGGAGCGTCTAATGATTCCATGCTCTAACAGCTCTTGAATCTGTCTCTCTACTTCGGATTTAAGTGACATTGGGAACGGGTAGTATTTACTATAAATAGGTGAATCGGTTGAAGTTCGGATTTCTCCAACGACCTTTGTAGTAAAGGTTAATTTCTCATTCGGTTCACAAAATAAGTTTGGAAAGTTATTAACAACTGAATTTAAAAGACTTTGCTGTGTCACTGTCATGTGGTCGGTTTTAACATTAAGGGCGTTTACTGTTGGAGAAGTCAACTGTTTGATTTTGACTTGGACAGAATTTAAAATGTTCATGAGGTTATTTTTTGTGTCTATTACAGCAGATAGTGCCTTAAGACTATCGTTGCCAATGATACCTTCAAACGTTTGTAAATTAGGTAGAAGATAGAATTTGAGACTAATATCCTTCGTATTAAAGAGATTATGCATCGTATGTTGCGTTATACGGACGTCCCCAGCTATAGATCTTGCGAAAAAGGAATTTTTATTTTGCATAGGTTTTTCGACTAAAGATGGTTGTATGTAATTTTTGGAAGAGCCCGTGTCTATTAAAAATTTATACATATCTCCGCTCTTTGTCTTGCATTCAAAATAGGGCAAGGAAGAGTTTTTTAGCCAAAAAAAATTAATATCGACGTGATCTAGTTGTTCAATTTCGGATTCATTGATGTTGGGAGTTTCTTGTTCATTGCTCAGGCTCAGATTTTGATAGTCTGAACAAAGTTCATCTTGGGGTGTATGGATGTGAAAATTAGAATGGTATCTGTCCATTCCAGGACCTTGTTGCATATGTGCGCCTGTTCTCCAAGGAGCACCGTTGAATCTCTGCCGATTTTGGTAATGAATGTCTCTAGCCTGGGCACTGTATCCTTGAGTTAAAGGTTCGTGTTTAATGGTTGGACCTGGTTGAGAAGGTCTCATTTGTTGGTTAGTTTGATTACGATTTGGAAAGGCTCTCTGCTGGGGGTTATTTTGGTTGCGACTAAATCCCTGGTTAGGTTGGGATGAGTAATAAGGTTTTTGTATTTGTTGAGTAGGATAGAATTGGTGAGCTGGGTATTGCCTATTGGGAGGACCCGCGTTAAAGTTTCGTACCGGAAACGAGTTTGGGATTTGTGGGCGCATGGGTTGCGGAGCGAAATTCCTTTTTATTGCTCCATGGCTCGGCTGAAGATACTGAGACCTAAAATGTTGGTTCTCGTACCTAAGGCATAAATGTAGGGCTTGAGGCAAGTCTGTGGGCTCTTTCATGCCCAGAAGATCTGATAGATTACCCTTCAGACCTCTTATGAATATATCCAAGGCCTTGTCCCTATAAGTTTTGGTCAATAATTGCATTGCCTCGGGGCCTATATCCATGCATGAAATATTATTGATTATCAAGGTCAGCTGTGAAGTAACAGCCTGATAAAATTCTTGTATGGTCTGACTTCCCTGAACCATACCAGACATTTGGTATTCGAGAGTTGTGACATCACGCTTGTCGGCGTAATATGTTGTTAGACAATCTACAATACTATACCAATTAAGTGGGGTATTATTAGCCTCTAGGGCTGCGTCGGCATTGCCAATAATTTTATTACGAACAGTGTGGAGAATACCGAAATATTTTGGAGTCCCCTTTATGTGGTCATATAGTGCTAGCACTCGTTCGACGCTTTTCTTCCAGGAGGAGAACTCTGAAGCCTCTCCCGAGAAGGTCCGAAGACAACTTACGATGTCAGGAATTCTTTCTAAGCCATTTATGTCGTTCTGATATTGCGGAAATATTGTTTGATCTGTACCGGATGAACGTTGCGCATTCGGATTTAATACGCTTTCGACGAATCTTCTTCCCTGTTGCTCTAATACTCGACTAACTATTGAGGCTACAAGGGCATCTAGTTCAGGGGTGGACCTATAAGTTTTGGTCAATAATTGCATTGCCTCGGGGCCTATATCCATGCATGAAATATTATTGATTATCAAGGTCAGCTGTGAAGTAACAGCCTGATAAAATTCTTGTATGGTCTGACTTCCCTGAACCATACCAGACATTTGGTATTCGAGAGTTGTGACATCACGCTTGTCGGCGTAATATGTTGTTAGACAATCTACAATACTATACCAATTAAGTGGGGTATTATTAGCCTCTAGGGCTGCGTCGGCATTGCCAATAATTTTATTACGAACAGTGTGGAGAATACCGAAATATTTTGGAGTCCCCTTTATGTGGTCATATAGTGCTAGCACTCGTTCGACGCTTTTCTTCCAGGAGGAGAACTCTGAAGCCTCTCCCGAGAAGGTCCGAAGACAACTTACGATGTCAGGAATTCTTTCTAAGCCATTTATGTCGTTCTGATATTGCGGAAATATTGTTTGATCTGTACCGGATGAACGTTGCGCATTCGGATTTAATACGCTTTCGACGAATCTTCTTCCCTGTTGCTCTAATACTCGACTAACTATTGAGGCTACAAGGGCATCTAGTTCAGGGGTGGACCTAACCACTTGGGGCGGGGGGTCGGCGTTGGACGCACTCGAAATAAACGAGGCATTGGGGTCGTGGTTACTAACGGAGGCCGTAGAGTGAGTTGCTATGTCTATGGGGATTATTTGGGAAGAAGCGGTATTAGGTATTGTGGCATTATTTGCCGGGGGAATTTGCCCTTGATCTTGGTTTGGGTTTTGGTCCCCACCTGCACCTGTTCTTGTGTTTACCATTTTGCAGAGCTTGAGGAGCTTGTAAAAACTATAAGACTATATTTATATATATTTTTTTGTTATTTACGCATAAACAATATTTTCCTTAACACTTTTTAAAAATTCGTATTACTTTAATCAAGGTTTCTATTTAAGTTGACCGTAATTAATTTAAATTGTATTATAAAATAATATGTATATGTTTATCATATGTATGAATTGGAATTAGCACTTTTAAAAAACAAAATATTTATACTTAAGTACGTGCTTACGTCAAACACCAAATCACCGCGCCGGTCAGAGGGATTTGTTCCTGTTTGTCCATATGGTTACTTGGGATCCCTTGTTGACTCCTTGCTGTTGCTGTTGCGGGTTTCCTATAGACGTCCTTTAATCTGATAGGATTGGTCTGATTCGCTGAAATTTTCTTGCTTATTATATTGCTTTCGCGAACACTGGAGCCTAATTTGCTTGCTTATGATTTCGCGAACACTGGAGCTTACTCAGGTCACTAGTTCTTTATCTTTTGGAACCCGACGTATAAATTGCGAATTTTTCACTAGAACTCGGGAGCTTCTTAAGGTCGCTGGTTCTTTTATACTGCACATAAACTATTTTAAGGTCACTGGCACGTATATGGAAAAATAACTTTGCACATCGGGTCCCTGCTCGGGCGCCAATTAAATTAATACAAGTTTATTTATTTAAAAAAAATATATTTATTGGTGAGGCAGTACCTCCTCTTAATTCAAACAAATTAGAACTAACTTATAATCTAAAATAGCCTAAACTTATCACCTATGTTGTGCTTTGTTTCCCACGCTGTAGTGCAGCCCACGCTGTAGTGCAGAGTCGGAATGTGGAATGTGTGCGGTGTCGGATGAGCTCCAGACGACTCGTCAGCAACCTGTCGTTGCATCGTTGCTCGTGTTGGAGTAGGAATGCGCTGAGTCGCTTCATCAGCGTAATCTGTGTTAACTTGCATAAATATGTATGCCAATGTATATGAAAAAAGGTCGCAGTAGGTTACTATTTGTAGCACATTTAAAAATATTGTAAAACATATAAAAGCATAATTAGTGTTGTAAATTGTAGCACATTTCAAAACATACAGCCCCCCCTGAAAGGTTACAATCTTTCAGCAACAGGAAGTGGCGATAGCTTTGACAAGGGACGAGTATAATTGCCAAACTGGGTGCGAATTGTTGCCACTCTGACGATGTTGTCCTTTCCAGGATGAGTTTCAATGATGCGTCCAAGTATCCACTTAGCTTGTGGCAAATTGGGTTCCCTTAGAAGCACTATGTCATCGATTTTGAAATTGGTTTGTGTGCCCTGCCATTTCGGTCGGTGTTGAAGAGACGTCAGGTACTCCGTATGCCAACGTTTCCAAAACCCCTGAAGAAGTGCCTGTAAAGCATACCAATTAGTTTTGATTGAAAAGTTTGTATCAGGTAGATCTGGCTGTGGGACTGCCGTGTAGGGTTGTCCAATCATAAAATGGGATGGAGTCAACGCACTTGGTTCACTATCTGAAATGTGCCACATTGGGCGTGAATTTAGCAACCCTTCAATTTTTGTGAGAAGAGTATACATTTCTTCAAGGGCTAACAGAAATCCATTTGACGACAAATCTCCAACTAATTCGAGATGGATTCCCTTGGTTACAAAACAAACGAATAAGGCAATGTAAGCCTTCACGAATTTGGGGTTTCTTCCGCGAGATAACCGCAAAGTCATTGGACCGGCATAGTCGCAACCAACTTTCGAAAACGGTCGCGAAAATCGAATTCTTTGAGATGGTAGATTACCCATTAGTTGTTTTGAAGTAGCCATACGTTGACGGAAACACACGACACAATTATGAACTGTCTTTCGAATCAAATTTCTACAACCGAGAATATAAAAGCTTTGTTTAACTACCGCGAATAATAGTGTCACTCCTGCATGTAGATGCTGTTTGTGTAAATATGTTACGATGAGTTTAGATATTTGATGTGATTTGTACAAAATTAGAGGATGTTTTTGATCAAATGTCAAATTCGATTCTTTTAGTCTACCACCGACGCGTAACAGTCCAAACGAATCAAGAAACGGGTGTAGCGACACTAGTTTATTCCGATTTGGTAGCTCCTTACCTTTTTTGAGGATCCTGATTTCAAAAGCGAACAACGAATACTGTGCGTATTTTATGAGAGCGATTTTTGAGTTTGAAAGTTCATGCGTACTTAAGGACTGTGAAGTTCGTTGAACCGAGACCGCGCGACAATTCGAAATAAATCTATAAATGTATGCACCGATTCGGATACATTTTAACCAACTCGACGAATGTTGCAATAGTGCCTCCAGTGTGTTACTTGAATCTATTTCACACATGAAGGTTTTTGTTGTAGATGTACTTCTCTCTTCTAATTTATCAGGCCCGAAAGTTTCAGCTTGTGTCATTGAAGCAGGCCAATGATCTCTCTCCTGCCAGAACCAAGTTGGTCCTCGCCACCATATTTCATGTGAGGACAATACCGACGGAGAAGTACCACGAGAAGCGATATCAACTGGGTTACTGCTAGATCGAACATGGCTCCACATTTTTCTCGGAATGTGTGAAATTATTTCCGAAGTACGATTACCAATGAAAACGGACCATTTCTTAGGCGGTGAAGACAACCAATGGAGAACGATTGATGAGTCTGTCCAGGCATTAATTTGTAAATTATTTTCCTGTAAAGAAATTTGAATTTTATTAACCAGTCGAGTTAAAAGTAAAGCACCACAGAGCTCCAATCGAGGTATTGAGAGAACTTTAATAGGAGCTACTTTAGTCTTAGCTGCTACCAATGAAACTGATACAGTATTGTCTGAGTTTACGCTTCTGCAATATACTACTGCGGCATAAGCGTCCAGTGATGCATCACAAAATGCATGCAGCTCCCAATTTTGTCTGTTTGAGCACAATAGTCTTGGAATTTTAAGCGACTCGAGGATGTGAAGATCTTGACGAATGGAACTCCAACGATGGATGAGTCCCTCTGGAATTTGTTCATCCCAATTTAGTTTTTCCTTCCAAAGTTCTTGCAGAATAATCTTAATAGCCACCACTACTGGAGCTAAGAATCCAATAGGATCAAATATCCTGGATGCTTCTGAGAATAGTCGACGTTTAGTGGTAGTGGTTGCAGCGTACAATTTTACCTTGTATGAAAAGCAATCTTGTGATGGATGCCAGAATAGACCAAGTACCTTTACCGAACTAGACTCTTCAAAATCGATAGGAGAAATTTGTCTTTGATCACTTGGTATAGACATGAGTAACGGCCAGCAATTGGTAGTCCATTTCCTGAGGTGGAAACCTGCTGACTTTAGTAAGTTGACTAGTTCAGCTTGCAAACTTATTAATTCATCAATAGTATCCGATCCAGTGATTACGTCGTCAACATAAAAGTCGTCTAAGACTACCTGAGCTGCTACAGGATGAGTCGTTAGAGCATCTAGGCCTAACTGCTTAAGTGACCGAACTGCTAAAAATGGTGCTGAAGCTGTGCCATATGTCACTGTTAATAGCCGGTAATGTTTCAATGGAACATTAGTATTTTCGCGCCAAATAATTCTCTGAAAGTCTGTGTGGCTGCGAGACATCCAAACTTGTCTGTACATCTTTTCAATGTCACCGCACATTGTGTACGCATGACGACGGAACCGAAGACAAATTGAGAAGATATCACGTTGAATGGTGGGACCTACCAAAATGCAATCATTTAACGATTTGGTGGAATTTATCTTGGCAGAGCCATCAAAAACCACTCTAATTTTTGTTGTATCATCATTCTTAAAGACTGCGTGATGTGGAAGATAGTAGCAACTTGAACTTTCTCGAACTATTTCATTTGACGGTACTTCTTCCATGTGGCCTAAATGCAAATACTCGTTGATAAAATCAGAATATTGTTTTCGAAGATCTGAGTTCACGGCAAATCGTTTTTCAATAAGTAGCATTCGATTATACGCAATTTTGAAAGAGTTTTCAAAGTTTAACGTTTCACCATGTTTAAATGGGTATTTAACCATGAATTTTCCATCAAGGTGACGGGTGTGAGTTTTTACAAAATGATCTTCGGCTTGTTGCTCTTCGATGGACAGAAATGATTTATTGGATACTTCTTCCAAACGCCAAAATTGTTCCAAATCGAAATCTTGACTGTGATCCAGTCGAATACAAAATGTTTGTAGATTTCTGTCGTGATTATAAGAGCCTTGTATTGCATGACCAGCCAATACATAACCGAAAATTGTAGGAATAGAATACGGGATTCCGTCTATAGCAGACTCTGCGGGGCCTGTTATGATGCCGAACACCTTATCTGAGCCAACCAAAACATCCACAGCATTTGGCTGGTTGAAAAATGGATCAGCCAGTTTGGTTGACTGTAAACCCTTTAGTTTTACGTTAGCAATTGAAGTCGATGGCAAAAGTGAAGTGAGTTTCGATATGACGTAGCAATCTACCTCCACGAACTCAGAACTGAAGCGAGAATGTAATTTAAGGGTAACCAAACCATTGGTTACACCTGCTGAAGTTGACGATATTCCTGTAATTGGAATCCGCGAACGTTTCCTTTTTAAACCTAAGTTTTGAACTGCTTGTTCAGTTATGAAAGAAACCTGAGAGCCTGTATCAAGTAGTATGCGAATGTTTTGCTCTGATCACAATTGCTGTTGGGAGAATTGTTTGTGAATGACGAGCAGATTCAAGCGAGTGATTGGTAACGATTGTGGGATCAGGCAACGAGTATGAGGTAGTCGACATAGAGTTTGAGCTTGAGAGCTCATTTGCTGAAGTTTGTGTAGAATGCACTAGGGTATGATGTGTTGCTTTGCACATTCTACACCGAAAGTTAGACCGACACTGGTGTGCTTTGTGACCTTTTCGTAGACAGTTGAAGCAAAGAGCTTGTTGTTTCACGAAATCTCGACGAGTGTCTATTTTTAGAGCAAGAAATTGTTTACAATGAGGAAGAGTGTGATCCTCATGACACTTTGGACAATCTTGTTTAGTGGCTGCTATATGTGATTGAATTGCGACATGTGCCTTGTTCCGCGAATTATGTGTACGAGAGATAGATTGACAAGATTCCAAGCAATTACAACGCGATTGAAGAAATTCTAATAATTCGTGTATCGTTGTATTATTCCGAGAACCTACTTTTTCTGACCATGCTTGTCTTGTCTCCTGATCGACCTTCTGTACTAACAAGTAGATAAGCCAAAGATCGCGATTATTGGACTGCAGTGCGTTAAGTCCTCGGATGACTTCATCGGCGCCATCAGTAATTTTTCGAAGCGTTTGCATATTTCCCGCGTTTATTACTGGTAGTGAGATGTACGATTGGACGAACGACTGTACAATTAGATGCGTTTTTTTAAAACGAGCTTGTAATCTGTCCCAAGCTTCTCCATAATTATTTTCCGAACAGGAGATATGTTTAATTAAATTCGCTGCTTCGCCACGAATAAATGACTTAAGATATTGGAACTTTTGATATCCCGTTAACGTAGTATTAGAATCAACCGAGCCTAAAAATAAGTTTTTGAACGAAGGCCATTCTTTGTAATCACCAGAAAAACTAGGAATTACTATTTTAGGCAAGTTTACTGATGAAGCATTGTTTGTTGAATTTTTGGTAGAATTCAAGTTCTGTAGAAAAAAGGTCTGTTGGCTTGCTAACTGTTCTACAATCGATTCTTGACCAGGTTCAGAATGTGTTCTTCCACGAATTGCGGTAGTAAGAATGGTACTAACCGAAAAGTACTTATTTTCATATTCTGCAAACTCAAGTTCTTGATCATCAAAGTCTGCATCATCACAAAAATTGCATAGTTCATTATCTAAAGACATGAATTCTGACCACGTTTCATTAAGTTTGGTTAGGCGAATTTGAAGTAAAGAAAGCGGCGTTGAGTTATCTATGGTTTCTGCAAACGCTGCTGCACGAGTTATGCCACCCTTTGCACGCCCTCGTTTAGCTTTTAGCGAGTTCATAATGGCGTAGCGAATATCAAAGAAAACTTAAAAAATTAAACTTAAAGGTTTTGTGAAGTAATTGATTAAGTTGGAATTAGTATAATTTCGTCAATTTAACTGTACCTCTTATATGCAAGTGCACAATACAGTTATTCGAATGAAGCAAAACTGTATTATTTTTGTTAAAATTAACTATCACAAGCGAAATAATTGTAAGTTATTCAACCGAGTTTCACTGTTCACAAACAAAAATCTGGCTATCGAAGGACCAAAAAATGTTTTAGTTTATTGCAATTTAATTAAAACAAGAAATAGATTTTGTTTTACCCAACTTTTATTTTTGATTAACAATTAATTGACACAATGTGAGTGCTCAACTCACTCGTTTAGAGATCAAGACAATAATGTTCGTTTCTTGGTACAAAGATTCAGTATTACCGTATTGACTGCGCAGTTATTCCAAAAAGAGAGTGCATAAATATGTATGCCAATGTATATGAAAAAAGGTCGCAGTAGGTTACTATTTGTAGCACATTTAAAAATATTGTAAAACATATAAAAGCATAATTAGTGTTGTAAATTGTAGCACATTTCAAAACAGTTTTCTTGTTTTGTCCAGCACACGAATTGCTGTACAGGGTTAGGTGCTTGTCTCTCCACCGGTCCCGATTTCGAGCCGATGTCATCCAGTTTGGCATCCCTAAACTCTGGGCGTCCTGGTCTACGCCATCCTTCCAGCGTAGGCTTGGCCGGCCTCGCTGTCGTGTTCCATAAATCCTACCGCAAATGACTTTCCGAGCAGGATCCTCTTCGCTCAAGCGAGCTAGGTGTCCTGCCCACCGGAGCCTACCAAGCTTAATTTTCTTCACGATGTCGACATCGCGGTAACGCTCGTAGATCTCATCATTATAGAGTCTCCGGAATCGTCCTTCCTCACATACGGGGCCAACAATTCTCCGTAAGACTTTTCTCTCGAACGCGGCTAAGAGGTCAGAATGCTTTTTGCTAAGCACTTAAGTCTCGGATCCATATGTAAGTACTGGTATGACCATTGTCTTATATATCAGCAGCTTGGATGTTATGGTTAAGTTCCTGGATTTAAAGAGTCTTGACAGGCTATAGTAGGCTTTGTTGGCTTTAAGCAACCGTGCGCGTATTTCTGGTTCCATGCTGTTATCGGCTGCTATAGTTGACCCGAGATAGTTAAAGGATTGCACTACTTCAAATTCGGGCTCCACTATCTGAATTGAGGGACCAATGTTGGATCTTCTACTCGCTTTAGAGTATAGTTTATGAATTTTATACGCTTAAGTCGCTTGCTATGTTTTTTGTGATGAGCATCAGGCACAGAGTATATTGACTTTTGTATAAAGGAAAACTATTGATGTGTTCAGGGACTTCATTTTGTTTCCCTTCCTTTCACCAGTTGATATGACACCTGAATCAAAATCTTTTTTTTCTAAGGATTGTTTTTATAATTTGTTCTGTTTCACAAAAGGTATTCAATAAACATTTCTGACCAATGTTCGTTATTTTTCACTGACTTTCCAAAAAGTAAATTTTTGAATGGGTCCTGTTTCGATTATTATTTTCGTTTTTTTGCAAGCACTCGTACTTTTAAGGTATTAATCCTATTAACCCATTTAAATATTGAGCTCTTATCATCTGACTTCCAAATGCCCAGTGCGCATTAAAAATAGTATGATTTCAATCTCCTGGCCCATCAAAAAGAAGCTTGAAGCAACATTCTCTTCATTTTCAGAGGAACTTTCGGTAGAAGATGGACTGTAGTTTGGATCTCCGATATCATAGTTGATAATTCCAGTCCATGAGTTGAGGATGCTTTTGAAACTTCTGCTTGATTGATGTTTTCAATGATGCAGTTGTTTTTTCCCTTTTTCTCTGGTCTTTTAACATTCACCATGCGAAAAATGGCTGCTGCACGGGAATATTTATTATTCGTACCAAACATAATAACATACGCAACATAATAATAAAATAAAAATATGTTAATAAGACAAACTAACTTTACAATCAATATATATGGACTTACAAACACTATTGTAAAAAAATATTCCTTACCAGATTCAAATTTAATGCACTAAAAATAAACGCAGAATTCGACACTGATATCACAAACACTCCTTTAAGAACTATAATAATATCGAAATAGCTCTGACTATCGTATGCACTGTACTGAAATCAATATAATTTGTTATAAAATGTTCCTCACAGACAACAGACTTGACAATTAGCGCTACGCATAAAAATAAAATTACATAAGAAATAGCTGTTCTCCACAACGGAAAATTTGCCACTTTGCTCTGGTCCCACAAACACTTTTTAAACATTATAGAAATATAGGTACAACTCTAACTATCGTCTGCACTGTAGTGAAATAATATCTTAACTCGAACTTATTTGGAAATCGATTGACTGATGCACCTGGCATAACATCTTATGTCGACATAAATCTAAGAATTTCTTATTTTGAAATTTGTATATCATCCTAAGTAGACTTAAGATTACTTACCTTTTTACACATATAAAAAGCATTTCACTTGCATTTCATCTTAAGTCAACTTAGGAACATAATTTGTAGTAATTACACGGAGAAAACTCTCTTAAATCGACATAAGATGTTTTGCCTTTTCAGGTAATGCCAACTATTGTTGGATCAATAACATCTTAACTTACTTAGTGCACTTTTTTAGGTGATTAGGTTTATTAGCTAAATCATCCTATGTGGACATAAGATATTTACGCAAATGATCACATGAAATTTTTTGGACTTTAGATGAAAAACTCTGTTCAATAAATCGGGATACAAGTTCGATACAAACACGAGGATTAGAGCCAACTACGCGTATTAAAATGGTGAACACCACGCACTAAAATGTAACGTATAGTTTTCTATTTTGTTTTCTTGGGAATTTTTGTAGTAGTGAGCATTTTCTTCGTATTAAATATTTCTTTCTATTCTTTTAAATATACTTTGTATAGCGGTTTGTTTGTATCACATTCAGATGCTAGCTTCTCCATAGTCGAATCGTAATTCGGAGGAATTGTCACTGCACTAATATGTTCATTGTAACCACGGTTTTCTATAATTTGTCTTGAGGTCTGTTTTAAGTGTGTAGATTTCGTTCCAGATTTCCGCTACTCTGTCCCAGGGTATTATGTTGTTTGTATCTTTTACCAATTTTGTAGATGTGTAAGTCTTCGTATGTTCTGTCGTAGTTGTCCTCCTCTTTTCTGCCTTTTCGGTTCAATTATTTTTTTGGTTGATGTCCTGTGTGTGTCTTTGTTTTCTTGTTGACGTCTTTTATATTCCTCGATTGTTAGTCAGTCAGTATTTGACCACCAACCAGTGCGGACGCGTTTTTTCTGCCGCTTCGTAAAATCAACTACTTTCCTCTCCCCGCAAACGTAGCAAAATAATTCGCGCCTACCGTGTTGAATAATTTCTCTATTAACAATAATCCGCTGTTCGTCGACCTCCCTAAGTGTTTACGCTTACCCCAACAGAATTTTTTGTGTGTGAACATTCGTATTGATTTTCGACTGTGTAACAACTGTCCTACTTATTTCGGATTAGTGCTCAAAAGCTAAACGTATATAACGTTTTTGTTTCCTCTGTGTAACTGACCTATTTTTTTTAAATTAGTACGCGTATAGAGCTCGCCTTTGCTCTTTCCTCTTAGAGTGTCAATTACGTTGATCTTTAATTAACATAATCATAATCATTTAATAAACTCAACTATGGTATGCGGTAACGAGGCATGTACCATCAATGACGATCACGAAGAGTGGGTGCTTTGTAGGGGAATCTGCGGCAAGTCGTTCCATGCACAATGTGTAGGTCTGAGAAAAAGATCTATACTATATCTAAAAGACCTTAGTGAAAATTTCTGGTTCTACTGCGACGAATGCAAGGTAGTTTCTCTCGCAGACGTTCTAAGAGCCATTCAATGTAGCAATGAAGCAGTTAAAACCTTATCAATGGATAACCACACTAAAATCATACACCAACTGGCCAAATACGACTATCTTCTTAAAAATTTCGATGACCTTAATTCCACCGTTTACTTCAATAGTGATTTATACATGTCAAAATTCAACTCAATTGAGAAGCAGCTCAAAATGATAAACCGTGCTTCTAAAGAGTCCATGGAATCCATCACCAACCTCACCATCTCTAGAAAAAATGACACAGCCCACACAGCCTCATAAGACGTCATCAACAAGTTGGAATTGGTAATTGAAGCTACCAACAAACTAAACACACAATGTGATTACCTCCAGATGAGTACCTCGTCCCAATCTACCAAATCATCACGGATCGATGCCTTATGTCTTCGATTGTCTCATCTATCCGAAACCATAAACGAACTAGTCGTCAAATCTAACGATACCAACGCTGAACTCTCCGAAACGCACTTCAGCCTTGGTGAAATAGCAGAAGAAATTAAGATAATATCTAGTAAGATCGACATTGTTCCTAATCTAAGTCATCATAACCCTATTAATAACTTGTCTATTCACGATGAACTTCATGATGTACTTATAAACGTATCACCTAACCCATCCGTGACTCATACTATCCCATCTCTGTCTATTACTTCTCCTACTCCCTCTCTTGTCCGACCACAAACCACCACGTACCCTACTCTCAAAAAATTAGGTGAACGTTGGACTCATGCGGATTGGGCCAATCGTATCAAGAGGCTAGAAGACCTAAATAATTCATCTAAAAACACCAACATGGCTCCTAATGGTCACCAAACCGCTGTTTTCCTCCTAAAGGGCGCCCCCTTCCACGCTAATGCTTCCTGGGTTCGCAATGTCTTCAAGCAGTACTATTTCATTAATGATATCCAATGCCAGCCATTAGTTCATGCGAAATCGAAAAGCTTTAAGATCTTCCTGCCTTCGAAATACGCCTGGCTATTCTCCGCTAATCAATTTGTTAAAATTGACGGCATGAAAATGACGAAATGGAAAAAAATTATAGACCGGCCGATTTCTAACTCCATCCCTAAATCTGACCCAAATTGGACTTATAAAACCAATATTTTTCCTAGTTTCGCACCCTCCGTCAATGCTCAAGCTAACCTCCTTCGTAAATCGAAACCATCTCCAAAATCCATCAAATCTGCTCCTCTTTCACCCAATCAACCTCCCCTTTTTGTACCTCAAAACCAACCTCCGACTAACATCCTCCGTAAACCCAAACCAGCTTCAAAACCCATCAGATCCGCTCCCCTTCAAACCAAACAGCTTCACCATCATGTATCTGCACCCAAACGTGTCTCATTTGAATTAACCCCAACCTCCAACACTGTCTCCTCTCAACTACCCCCGACATGTTCCACCAGCAATTCTTTCCCTAACTTTGACCTTAAAACTGGAGGCCAAGTACCCCAATTTCATTAGATTCCATATTCTTAACCCCACACCTAATGACATTTCCAACCCCTCATATAAACCTACTTCAAATACCCCTTCCTCCTCACACACTGCATCTAATACCCCCTTTCTTGATCCCCTTCTGCCACCCACTGTTAAACTAACCCAGCAAACCATAGACACTCCTGAATGTCGGTATGCACTCTCTAGACTTAGAGAAAAAAATGTATACGAGAATATACGACTATTTCTTGCTTATCTGCATGACAAATCTGACTCTGTCTGCTATGAAGGTAAAACCAAAAGAAGTGTCATGGTTTCCATTCAGCAGGAAAGTCTCCCTACAAATCTAACCAGTCTCAGGAGCATTTACATCAGGTACCACGAGATTTTCAATATGTCACCTAAAAAAGTGGAAGACGACCTTGGCGCTTTCGGTAACTATGTACATTCTAAAAGAATCTCACACCTCCAACGGAGCCGCGTTGACCATAGTAATTTTTTTCGTCCCTAATTTACCACCGTTGACAACAATTAAACCACCCTCCCCTACACCTCATCATAACATTCCACTTATCTTTTACTACCAGAACGTAAGAGGACTACGCTCGAAAACCCGTGATGTTCTGCACCAATCTCATGCCCTCCCTTTTGATATATATGCCCTGACTGAAACCAATCTAATCCCGGACATAAGAAACCAAGAGTTATTCCCTCCTACTTTTAATGTTTTTCGAGATGACGATCTTACCCGCCCTACGTTAGACTCTCCCTGTCGTGGAGTCTTGCTAGCCATCCACAAGGACCTCGACTCGTCTCTCATCGCTATTTCTTCGTCCTCTAAACTTGATTTCGTTTCAATAAAAAAAAAACACTCCCCTGTAGGAACCTGTACATTATGTGTTGTTACATTCAACCGGCCCAACCTATTGAATCCTACCAACTTGCTATCGACGCCATTGACCAAATAATCGACTCATCTGACTCCCTTGACGACATCCTTATCTTCGGCGACTTTAATTTGCCTCAACTGCATTGGACTCCATCGGATGATGAATCCTTTTTCATCTCTTCAAATCCCAACTCAACAAAGGAATGTCTCTTCGTAGATCGGCTTACAGACTCAAGTCTATGCCAAGTTAGTGGCGTCCCCAACTACATGGGTAGGCAATTAGACCTTATTTTCACAACTGACACCATTAACTCCTCTGTCTCGCTATGTCAACTATCCCTATCGACTATTGATAATTTTCACCCCCCTCTTCTCCTTTCTTTTTTCCACAACTCTCCACTACAGTCACCTCATCCCATAGTTCTCACTTCTTACGACTTTCATAAAGCTTATTTCCGCAAAATTAATGACTATCTTAACAGGTCTTTCTTTAGGTTTGACAATCTATCTTTAAATGATGCCATCTCCACTTTCTACAAACAAATATTTAATTCTATTTCTCTTTATGTCCCTTTCACACGCCATAAAACCTCATCTACATCTCCTCCTTGGTATAATCGAAGGCTTCGCTCCTAACAAGAGAAACAAGTTATGGGCGACTTACCTTCGAACTTATTCTTTTTCTGACTATTCCAACTATCTCGGTATTTACCTGCAATTTACCCAGCTTTATAATTCTCTTTATCAGCGCTACCTCAATAATGCACAAGCCAATCTAATAAATGACCCTAAGTCGTTTTTTCAATTCGTCAACTATAAAAGAAAGTCTGACGGCTACCCTCCATCACTCTCTTACAATAATACATCATCAACCGATCCGCATACCATTGCCACTTTTTTTGCTACCTTTTTCAAAAAATCTTTCGTCGACAACTTCTTCGTACCGGACCCCTCCTATTTTCAATTACCTACTTAACTTCTCCAATGGCCCCTTTCTCTCCAAAACTGTTGACCCTACTGTTATCGAAAATAAGTTACAAAAACTTATTGATGAATACTCACCCGGCCCAGATGGCATCCCCGCTATATTTCTTAAAAAATGTTCTTCCAGCATCTCCCTTCCACTTTCTCACCTCTTTTGCCTATCCCTTTCACAAGGAGAATTTCCTCAGATCTGGAAGACCTCTTTCATAACCCCGATACACAAAAAAGGATCAAAGAATGATGTAACTAATTATCGCCCCATTGCTAAACTTTCCCATATACCCAAACTCTTCGAAAGTATTTTATACGAAGCCTTAAGTTTCCACTGCAAGTCTCTTATCTCTCCCAGCCAACATGGCTTTCTGAAAGGTAGATCAACCACCACTAATCTTGTTGAATTCATCTCCTCCGCCCTTTCAGCCTTAGAGAGTGGCAACGAAGTCGACGTTGTTGCAACTGACTTCAGTAAGACTTTTGATAAGATATCTCATCAACTAATCCTCTTTAAATTGTCTTCCCTTGGCTTTGAACCCATATTGTTAAAATGGATATCTTCATATCTGGAAAACCGTCTTTATAGTGTTCGCTTCAGGTCCGTCTTATCGTCCACAATTTTGGCAACCTCAGGGGTCCCACAAGGCAGCCATCTTTTCATTTCATTTTGACTATAAATGATCTCGATAGCGTCATCAAACATTCCGCCATCTCAATTTACTCTGACGATACCAAGTTCTTCAAACCCATTTCTTCCCCACAAGACTCCTATCTCCTTCAACAAGACCTAGACAATTTTTCCACATGGTGCCTAAAAAATTGCTTGGATCTCAATATCTCCAAATGCCAATATATTACCCTATCACGTAAGTGCAACAAGCCCCCTCCCAGACATTACCTTCTCCACGGTCAACCCGTATCCCGCGTGCAATATTTTCGAGACCTCGGCATATTGTGCAACTCGGAACTAAACTTCCGTTCTCATATTGGTGAAATAATTCTCAAAGCCAACTCATCACTTGGCTTCGTCAAACGGTGGTCCAAAGAATTTTCCAACCCTTACGTGACCAGATCCCTCTACATTACATTTGTCCGTCCCCTCCTCGAGTACGCTAGTCAAGCGTGGTCCCCATATCATCAAGTTCATGTGTCTAGAATCGAGAGTATCCAACGTCGATTTCTCCGTTTTGCTCTTCGAGGGCTACCTTGGGACAATCATCTTATACTGCCTCCCTACCAAGACCGCCTCAACCTCATAAGCTTGAAAACCCTAGAAGAACGCAGAGACATAGCTGACATTCTTTTCATACATCGTCTCCTCTCAGGCTCCGTCGATTGCGCGTCTCTACACAATTCAATTTTCTTTAATACTAACCCCCGTAATCTACGTTTCCCGCCCCTCTTCTATCTACCGACACACCGCACTATGTACGGCTCCAACGAACCAATCTCCCGTATGCTGCGTAAGGTTAACTTAAACCTTACCGTTTTCGATTTTAACCGCAGCACTCCCTGCCTTGAACTTGATCTCCTCAGCCATCCCCCCTAACTTTATATATTAGCTATAAGTCTAAGTTTTTAGTCTTAGTTTTAAGTCTTAGTTTTAAGTTCTCAATCATGTTAGCATTAGGTTTTAGCTTGTAATAAGCCGAATAAATGGGGGCAATTGCCCCCACCAAAATTAAAATTAAAATTAAAAAATTAAGCGTTTTGGTCCTTGAGTTATTTTGCTGGGCTGGTATGTTGGTGGTGTGCTGCTCTCTCCTCCGGTTGGCCTGTATTCGTCTTCCATGTGTTGAAATTGATGATGAAATTGTAGAACAATTTTGTTGTGTGCGTCTTCGTTTTTATTTTCAAAAATTTTTTTTTTAAAGTTTATGAAATCTATTAAAAATGTTTTTGTACAGAATTTGTGCGCGTGTTTTCAGGATGAAATTTTAAAATTGTAAAATTAAAATTTTGTTTTTTTGTCGTATGCAGTGTAGTGTTTCTTGTTATAATGTTCAGTGTGAAATCGTGGATATGTGTCTACTAGTTTGCTGGCAGTGGATCTATGCAACGAAGATTGGTTAGGGCTATGCAGGATGTTGCAACCTTCCCTTTCTGCGAGTATTGCATAAAGCAACAAAAATGACACAGCCCACACAGCCTCAAAAGAAGAAGTCAACAAGAAGTTGGAATTGGTAATTGAAGCTACCAACAAACTAAACACACAATGTGATTACCTCCATATGAGTACCTCGTCCCAATCTACCAAATCATCACGGATCGATGAGTTATGTCTTCTATTGTCTCATCTATCCGAAACCATAAACGAACTAGTCATCAAATCTAACGATACCAACGCCGAACTCTCCAAAACCGAAACTTCAGCCTTGGTGAAATAGCAGAAGAAATTAAGATAATATCTAGTAAGATCGACATTGTTCCTAATCTAAGTCATCATAAACCTATTAATAACTTGTCTATTCACGATGAACTTCATGATGTACTTATAAACGTATCACCTAACCCATCCGTGACTCATACTATCCCATCTCTGTCTATTACTTCTCCTACTCCCTCTCTTGTCCGACCACAAACCACCACGTACCCTACTCTCAAAAAATTAGGTGAACGTTGGACTCATGCGGATTGGGCCAATCGTATCAAGAGGCTAGAAGACCTAAATAATTCATCTAAAAACACCAACATGGCTCCTAATGGTCACCAAACCGCTGTTTTCCTCCTAAAGGGCGCCCCCTTCCACGCTAATGCTTCCTGGGTTCGCAATGTCTTCAAGCAGTACTATTTCATTAATGATATCCAATGCCAGCCATTAGTTCATGCGAAATCGAAAAGCTTTAAGATCTTCCTGCCTTCGAAATACGCCTGGCTATTCTCCGCTAATCAATTTGTTAAAATTGACGGCATGATAATGACGAAATGGAAAAAAATTATAGACCGGCCGATTTCTAACTCCATCCCTAAATCTGACCCAAATTGGACTTATAAAACCAATATTTTTCCTTGTTTCGCACCCTCCGTCAATGCTCAAGCTAACCTCCTTCGTAAATCGAAACCATCTCCAAAATCCATCAAATCTGCTCCTCTTTCACCCAATCAACCTCCCCTTTTCGTACCTCAAAACCAACCTCCGACTAACATCCTCCGTAAACCCAAACCAGCTTCAAAACCCATCAGATCCGCTCCCCTTCAAACCAAACAGCTTCACCATCATGTATCTGCACCCAAACGTGTCTCATTTGAATTAACCCCAACCTCCAACACTGTCTCCTCTCAACTACCCCCGACATGTTCCACCAACAATTCTTTCCCTAACTTTGACCTTAAAACTGGAGGCCAAGTACCCCAATTTCATTAGATTCCATATTCTTAACCCCACACCTAATGACATTTCCAACCCCTCATATAAACCTACTTCAAATACCCCTTCCTCCTCACACACTGCATGTAATACCCCCTTTCTTGATCCCCTTCTGCCACCCACTGTTAAACTAACCCAGCAAACCATAGACACTCCTGAATGTCGGTATGCACTCTCTAGGCTTAGAGAAAAAAATGTATACGAGAATATACGACTATTTCTTGCTTATCTGCATGACAAATCTGACTCTGTCTGCTATGAAGGTAAAACCAAAAGAAGTGTCATGGTTTCCATTCAGCAGGAAAGTCTCCCTACAAATCTAACCAGTCTCAGGAGCATTTACATCAGGTACCACGAGATTTTCAATATGTCACCTAAAAAAGTGGAAGACGACCTTGGCGCTTTCGGTAACTATGTACATTCTAAAAGAATCTCACACCTCCAACGGAGCCGCGTTGACCATAGTAATTTTTTTCGTCCCTAATTTACCACCGTTGACAACAATTAAACCACCCTCCCCTACACCTCATCATAACATTCCACTTATCTTTTACTACCAGAACGTAAGAGGACTACGCTCGAAAACCCGTGATGTTCTGCACCAATCTCATGCCCTCCCTTTTGATATATATGCCCTGACTGAAACCAATCTAATCCCGGACATAAGAAACCAAGAGTTATTCCCTCCTACTTTTAATGTTTTTCGAGATGACGATCTTACCCGCCCTACGTTAGACTCTCCCTGTCGTGGAGTCTTGCTAGCCATCCACAAGGACCTCGACTCGTCTCTCATCGCTATTTCTTCGTCCTCTAAACTTGATTTCGTTTCAATAAAAAAAAACACTCCCCTGTAGGAACCTGTACATTATGTGTTGTTACATTCAACCGGCCCAACCTATCGAATCCTACCAACTTGCTATCGACGCCATTGACCAAATAATCGACTCATCTGACTCCCTTGACGACATCCTTATCTTCGGCGACTTTAATTTGCCTCAACTGCATTGGACTCCATCGGATGATGAATCCTTTTTCATCGCTTCAAATCCCAACTCAACAAAGGAATGTCTCTTCGTAGATCGGCTTACAGACTCAAGTCTATGCCAAGTTAGTGGCGTCCCCAACTACATGGGTAGGCAATTAGACCTTATTTTCACAACTGACACCATTAACTCCTCTGTCTCGCTATGTCAACTATCCCTATCGACTATTGATAATTTTCACCCCCCTCTTCTCCTTTCTTTTTTCCACAACTCTCCACTACAGTCACCTCATCCCATAGTTCTCACTTCTTACGACTTTCATAAAGCTTATTTCCGCAAAATTAATGACTATCTTAACAGGTCTTTCTTTAGGTTTGACAATCTATCTTTAAATGATGCCATCTCCACTTTCTACAAACAAATATTTAATTCTATTTCTCTTTATGTCCCTTTCACACGCCATAAAACCTCATCTACATCTCCTCCTTGGTATAATCGAAGGCTTCGCTCCTAACAAGAGAAACAAGTTATGGGCGACTTACCTTCGAACTTATTCTTTTTCTGACTATTCCAACTATCTCGGTATTTACCTGCAATTTACCCAGCTTTATAATTCTCTTTATCAGCGCTACCTCAATAATGCACAAGCCAATCTAATAAATGACCCTAAGTCGTTTTTTCAATTCGTCAACTATAAAAGAAAGTCTGACGGCTACCCTCCATCACTCTCTTACAATAATACATCATCAACCGATCCGCATACCATTGCCACTTTTTTTGCTACCTTTTTCAAAAAATCTTTCGTCGACAACTTCTTCGTACCGGACCCCTCCTATTTTCAATTACCTACTTAACTTCTCCAATGGCCCCTTTCTCTCCAAAACTGTTGACCCTACTGTTATCGAAAATAAGTTACAAAAACTTATTGATGAATACTCACCCGGCCCAGATGGCATCCCCGCTATATTTCTTAAAAAATGTTCTTCCAGCATATCCCTTCCACTTTCTCACCTCTTTTGCCTATCCCTTTCACAAGGAGAATTTCCTCAGATCTGGAAGACCTCTTTCATAACCCCGATACACAAAAAAGGATCAAAGAATGATGTAACTAATTATCGCCCCATTGCTAAACTTTCCCATATACCCAAACTCTTCGAAAGTATTTTATACGAAGCCTTAAGTTTCCACTGCAAGTCTCTTATCTCTCCCAGCCAACATGGCTTTCTGAAAGGTAGATCAACCACCACTAATCTTGTTGAATTCATCTCCTCCGCCCTTTCAGCCTTAGAGAGTGGCAACGAAGTCGACGTTGTTGCAACTGACTTCAGTAAGACTTTTGATAAGATATCTCATCAACTAATCCTCTTTAAATTGTCTTCTCTTGGCTTTGAACCCATATTGTTAAAATGGATATCTTCATATCTGGAAAACCGTCTTTATAGTGTTCGCTTCAGGTCCGTCTTATCGTCCACAATTTTGGCAACCTCAGGGGTCCCACAAAGCAGCCATCTAGGCCCCATTCTTTTCATTTTGACTATAAATGATCTCGATAGCGTCATCAAACATTCCGCCATCTCAATTTACTCTGACGATACCAAGTTCTTCAAACCCATTTCTTCCCCACAAGACTCCTATCTCCTTCAACAAGACCTAGACAATTTTTCCACATGGTGCCTAAAAAATTGCTTGGATCTCAATATCTCCAAATGCCAATCTATTACCCTATCACGTAAGTGCAACAAGCCCCCTCCCAGACATTACCTTCTCCACGGTCAACCCGTATCCCGCGTGCAATATTTTCGAGACCTCGGCATATTGTGCAACTCGGAACTAAACTTCCGTTCTCATATTGGTGAAATAATTCTCAAAGCCAACTCATCACTTGGCTTCGTCAAACGGTGGTCCAAAGAATTTTCCAACCCTTACGTGACCAGATCCCTCTACATTACATTTGTCCGTCCCCTCCTCGAGTACGCTAGTCAAGCGTGGTCCCCATATCATCAAGTTCATGTGTCTAGAATCGAGAGTATCCAACGTCGATTTCTCCGTTTTGCTCTTCGAGGGCTACCTTGGGACAATCATCTTATACTGCCTCCCTACCAAGACCGCCTCAACCTCATAAGCTTGAAAACCCTAGAAGAACGCAGAGAATTTTCTTTAATACTAACCCCCGTAATCTACGTTTCCCGCCTCTCTTCTATCTACCGACACACCGCACTATGTACGGCTCCAACGAACCAATCTCCCGTATGCTGCGTAAGGTTAACTTAAACCTTACCGTTTTCGATTTTAACCGCAGCACTCCCTGCCTTGAACTTGATCTCCTCAGCCATCCCCCCTAACTTTATATATTAGCTATAAGTCTAAGTTTTTAGTCTTAGTTTTAAGTCTTAGTTTTAAGTTCTCAATCATGTTAGCATTAGGTTTTAGCTTGTAATAAGCCGAATAAATGGGGGCAATTGCCCCCACCAAAATTAAAATTAAAATTAAAAAATTAAGCGTTTTGGTCCTTGAGTTATTTTGCTGGGCTGGTATGTTGGTGGTGTGCTGCTCTCTCCTCCGGTTGGCCTGTATTCGTCTTCCATGTGTTGAAATTGATGATGAAATTGTAGAACAATTTTGTTGTGTGCGTCTTCGTTTTTATTTTCAAAAATTTTTTTTTTAAAGTTTATGAAATCTATTAAAAATGTTTTTGTACAGAATTTGTGCGCGTGTTTTCAGGATGAAATTTTAAAATTGTAAAATTAAAATTTTGTTTTTTTGTCGTATGCAGTGTAGTGTTTCTTGTTATAATGTTCAGTGAGAAATCGTGGATATGTGTCAACTAGTTTGCTGGCAGTGGATCTATGCAACGAAGATTGGTTAGGGCTATGCAGGATATTGCAACCTTCCCTTTCTGCGAGTATTGCATAAAGCAACAAAAATGACACAGCCCACACAGCCTCAAAAGAAGAAGTCAACAAGAAGTTGGAATTGGTAATTGAAGCTACCAACAAACTAAACACACAATGTGATTACCTCCATATGATTACCTCGTCCCAATCTACCAAATCATCACGGATCGATGAGTTATGTCTTCTATTGTCTCATCTATCCGAAACCATAAACGAACTAGTCATCAAATCTAACGATACCAACGCCGAACTCTTCGAAACCGAAACTTCAGCCTTGGTGAAATAGCAGAAGAAATTAAGATAATATCTAGTAAGATCGACATTGTTCCTAATCTAAGTCATCATAAACCTATTAATAACTTGTCTATTCACGATGAACTTCATGATGTACTTATAAACGTATCACCTAACCCATCCGTGACTCATACTATCCCATCTCTGTCTATTACTTCTCCTACTCCCTCTCTTGTCCGACCACAAACCACCACGTACCCTACTCTCAAAAAATTAGGAGAACGTTGGACTCATGCGGATTGGGCCAATCGTATCAAGAGGCTAGAAGACCTAAATAATTCATCTAAAAACACCAACATGGCTCCTAATGGTCACCAAACCGCTGTTTTCCTCCTAAAGGGCGCCCCCTTCCACGCTAATGCTTCCTGGGTTCGCAATGTCTTCAAGCAGTACTATTTCATTAATGATATCCAATGCCAGCCATTAGTTCATGCGAAATCGAAAAGCTTTAAGATCTTCCTGCCTTCGAAATACGCCTGGCTATTCTCCGCTAATCAATTTGTTAAAATTGACGGCATGATAATGACGAAATGGAAAAAAATTATAGACCGGCCGATTTCTAACTCCATCCCTAAATCTGACCCAAATTGGACTTATAAAACCAATATTTTTCCTTGTTTCGCACCCTCCGTCAATGCTCAAGCTAACCTCCTTCGTAAATCGAAACCATCTCCAAAATCCATCAAATCTGCTCCTCTTTCACCCAATCAACCTCCCCTTTTTGTACCTCAAAACCAACCTCCGACTAACATCCTCCGTAAACCCAAACCAGCTTCAAAACCCATCAGATCCGCTCCCCTTCAAACCAAACAGCTTCACCATCATGTATCTGCACCCAAACGTGTCTCATTTGAATTAACCCCAACCTCCAACACTGTCTCCTCTCAACTACCCCCGACATGTTCCACCAACAATTCTTTCCCTAACTTTGACCTTAAAACTGGAGGCCAAGTACCCCAATTTCATTAGATTCCATATTCTTAACCCCACACCTAATGACATTTCCAACCCCTCATATAAACCTACTTCAAATACCCCTTCCTCCTCACACACTGCATCTAATACCCCCTTTCTTGATCCCCTTCTGCCACCCACTGTTAAACTAACCCAGCAAACCATAGACACTCCTGAATGTCGGTATGCACTCTCTAGGCTTAGAGAAAAAAATGTATACGAGAATATACGACTATTTCTTGCTTATCTGCATGACAAATCTGACTCTGTCTGCTATGAAGGTAAAACCAAAAGAAGTGTCATGGTTTCCATTCAGCAGGAAAGTCTCCCTACAAATCTAACCAGTCTCAGGAGCATTTACATCAGGTACCACGAGATTTTCAATATGTCACCTAAAAAAGTGGAAGACGACCTTGGCGCTTTCGGTAACTATGTACATTCTAAAAGAATCTCACACCTCCAACGGAGCCGCGTTGACCATAGTAATTTTTTTCGTCCCTAATTTACCACCGTTGACAACAATTAAACCACCCTCCCCTACACCTCATCATAACATTCCACTTATCTTTTACTACCAGAACGTAAGAGGACTACGCTCGAAAACCCGTGATGTTCTGCACCAATCTCCAATCCCGGACATAAGAAACCAAGAGTTATTCCCTCCTACTTTTAATGTTTTTCGAGATGACGATCTTACCCGCCCTACGTTAGACTCTCCCTGTCGTGGAGTCTTGCTAGCCATCCACAAGGACCTCGACTCGTCTCTCATCGCTATTTCTTCGTCCTCTAAACTTGATTTCGTTTCAATAAAAAAAAACACTCCCCTGTAGGAACCTGTACATTATGTGTTGTTACATTCAACCGGCCCAACCTATTGAATCCTACCAACTTGCTATCGACGCCATTGACCAAATAATCGACTCATCTGAATCCCTTGACGACATCCTTATCTTCGGCGACTTTAATTTGCCTCAACTGCATTGGACTCCATCGGATGATGAATCCTTTTTCATCGCTTCAAATCCCAACTCAACAAAGGAATGTCTCTTCGTAGATCGGCTTACAGACTCAAGTCTATGCCAAGTTAGTGGCGTCCCCAACTACATGGGTAGGCAATTAGACCTTATTTTCACAACTGACACCATTAACTCCTCTGTCTCGCTATGTCAACTATCCCTATCGACTATTGATAATTTTCACCCCCCTCTTCTCCTTTCTTTTTTCCACAACTCTCCACTACAGTCACCTCATCCCATAGTTCTCACTTCTTACGACTTTCATAAAGCTTATTTCCGCAAAATTAATGACTATCTTAACAGGTCTTTCTTTAGGTTTGACAATCTATCTTTAAATGATGCCATCTCCACTTTCTACAAACAAATATTTAATTCTATTTCTCTTTATGTCCCTTTCACACGCCATAAAACCTCATCTACATCTCCTCCTTGGTATAATCGAAGGCTTCGCTCCTAACAAGAGAAACAAGTTATGGGCGACTTACCTTCGAACTTATTCTTTTTCTGACTATTCCAACTATCTCGGTATGTACCTGCAATTTACCCAGCTTTATAATTCTCTTTATCAGCGCTACCTCAATAATGCACAAGCCAATCTAATAAATGACCCTAAGTCGTTTTTTCAATTCGTCAACTATAAAAGAAAGTCTGACGGCTACCCTCCATCACTCTCTTACAATAATACATCATCAACCGATCCGCATACCATTGCCACTTTTTTTGCTACCTTTTTCAAAAAATCTTTCGTCGACAACTTCTTCGTACCGGACCCCTCCTATTTTCAATTACCTACTTAACTTCTCCAATGGCCCCTTTCTCTCCAAAACTGTTGACCCTACTGTTATCGAAAATAAGTTACAAAAACTTATTGATGAATACTCACCCGGCCCAGATGGCATCCCCGCTATATTTCTTAAAAAATGTTCTTCCAGCATATCCCTTCCACTTTCTCACCTCTTTTGCCTATCCCTTTCACAAGGAGAATTTCCTCAGATCTGGAAGACCTCTTTCATAACCCCGATACACAAAAAAGGATCAAAGAATGATGTAACTAATTATCGCCCCATTGCTAAACTTTCCCATATACCCAAACTCTTCGAAAGTATTTTATACGAAGCCTTAAGTTTCCACTGCAAGTCTCTTATCTCTCCCAGCCAACATGGCTTTCTGAAAGGTAGATCAACCACCACTAATCTTGTTGAATTCATCTCCTCCGCCCTTTCAGCCTTAGAGAGTGGCAACGAAGTCGACGTTGTTGCAACTGACTTCAGTAAGACTTTTGATAAGATATCTCATCAACTAATCCTCTTTAAATTGTCTTCCCTTGGCTTTGAACCCATATTGTTAAAATGGATATCTTCATATCTGGAAAACCGTCTTTATAGTGTTCGCTTCAGGTCCGTCTTATCGTCCACAATTTTGGCAACCTCAGGGGTCCCACAAGGCAGCCATCTAGGCCCCCTTCTTTTCATTTTGACTATAAATGATCTCGATAGCGTCATCAAACATTCCGCCATCTCAATTTACTCTGACGATACCAAGTTCTTCAAACCCATTTCTTCCCCACAAGACTCCTATCTCCTTCAACAAGACCTAGACAATTTTTCCACATGGTGCCTAAAAAATTGCTTGGATCTCAATATCTCCAAATGCCAATCTATTACCCTATCACGTAAGTGCAACAAGCCCCCTCCCAGACATTACCTTCTCCACGGTCAACCCGTATCCCGCGTGCAATATTTTCGAGACCTCGGCATATTGTGCAACTCGGAACTAAACTTCCGTTCTCATATTGGTGAAATAATTCTCAAAGCCAACTCATCACTTGGCTTCGTCAAACGGTGGTCCAAAGAATTTTCCAACCCTTACGTGACCAGATCCCTCTACATTACATTTGTCCGTCCCCTCCTCGAGTACGCTAGTCAAGCGTGGTCCCCATATCATCAAGTTCATGTGTCTAGAATCGAGAGTATCCAACGTCGATTTCTCCGTTTTGCTCTTCGAGGGCTACCTTGGGACAATCATCTTATACTGCCTCCCTACCAAGACCGCCTCAACCTCATAAGCTTGAAAACCCTAGAAGAACGCAGAGACATAGCTGACATTCTTTTCATACATCGTCTCCTCTCAGGCTCCGTCGATTGCGCGTCTCTACACAATTCAATTTTCTTTAATACTAACCCCCGTAATCTACGTTTCCCGCCTCTCTTCTATCTACCGACACACCGCACTATGTACGGCTCCAACGAACCAATCTCCCGTATGCTGCGTAAGGTTAACTTAAACCTTACCGTTTTCGATTTTAACCGCAGCACTCCCTGCCTTGAACTTGATCTCCTCAGCCATCCCCCCTAACTTTATATATTAGCTATAAGTCTAAGTTTTTAGTCTTAGTTTTAAGTCTTAGTTTTAAGTTCTCAATCATGTTAGCATTAGGTTTTAGCTTGTAATAAGCCGAATAAATGGGGGCAATTGCCCCCACCAAAATTAAAATTAAAATTAAAAAATTAAGCGTTTTGGTCCTTGAGTTATTTTGCTGGGCTGGTATGTTGGTGGTGTGCTGCTCTCTCCTCCGGTTGGCCTGTATTCGTCTTCCATGTGTTGAAATTGATGATGAAATTGTAGAACAATTTTGTTGTGTGCGTCTTCGTTTTTATTTTCAAAAATTTTTTTTTTAAAGTTTATGAAATCTATTAAAAATGTTTTTGTACAGAATTTGTGCGCGTGTTTTCAGGATGAAATTTTAAAATTGTAAAATTAAAATTTTGTTTTTTTGTCGTATGCAGTGTAGTGTTTCTTGTTATAATGTTCAGTGAGAAATCGTGGATATGTGTCAACTAGTTTGCTGGCAGTGGATCTATGCAACGAAGATTGGTTAGGGCTATGCAGGATATTGCAACCTTCCCTTTCTGCGAGTATTGCATAAAGCAACAAAAATGACACAGCCCACACAGCCTCAAAAGAAGAAGTCAACAAGAAGTTGGAATTGGTAATTAAAGCTACCAACAAACTAAACACACAATGTGATTACCTCCATATGAGTACCTCGTCCCAATCTACCAAATCATCACGGATCGATGAGTTATGTCTTCTATTGTCTCATCTATCCGAAACCATAAACGAACTAGTCATCAAATCTAACGATACCAACGCCGAACTCTCCGAAACCGAAACTTCAGCCTTGGTGAAATAGCAGAAGAAATTAAGATAATATCTAGTAAGATCGACATTGTTCCTAATCTAAGTCATCATAACCCTATTAATAACTTGTCTATTCACGATGAACTTCATGATGTACTTATAAACGTATCACCTAACCCATCCGTGACTCATACTATCCCATCTCTGTCTATTACTTCTCCTACTCCCTCTCTTGTCCGACCACAAACCACCACGTACCCTACTCTCAAAAAATTAGGTGAACGTTGGACTCATGCGGATTGGGCCAATCGTATCAAGAGGCTAGAAGACCTAAATAATTCATCTAAAAACACCAACATGGCTCCTAATGGTCACCAAACCGCTGTTTTCCTCCTAAAGGGCGTCCCCGTCCACGCTAATGCTTCCTGGGTTCGCAATGTCTTCAAGCAGTACTATTTCATTAATGATATCCAATGCCAGCCATTAGTTCATGCGAAATCGAAAAGCTTTAAGATCTTCCTGCCTTCGAAATACGCCTGGCTATTCTCCGCTAATCAATTTGTTAAAATTGACGGCATGATAATGACGAAATGGAAAAAAATTATAGACCGGCCGATTTCTAACTCCATCCCTAAATCTGACCCAAATTGGACTTATAAAACCAATATTTTTCCTAGTTTCGCACCTTCCGTCAATGCTCAAGCTAACCTCCTTCGTAAATCGAAACCATCTCCAAAATCCATCAAATCTGCTCCTCTTTCACCCAATCAACCTCCCCTTTTTGTACCTCAAAACCAACCTCCGACTAACATCCTCCGTAAACCCAAACCAGCTTCAAAACCCATCAGATCCGCTCCCCTTCAAACCAAACAGCTTCACCATCATGTATCTGCACCCAAACGAGTCTCATTTGAATTAACCCCAACCTCCAACACTGTCTCCTCTCAACTACCCCCGACATGTTCCACCAGCAATTCTTTCCCTAACTTTGACCTTAAAACTGGAGCCAAGTACCCCAATTTCATTAGATCTCATATTCTTAACCCCACACCTAATAACATTTCCAACCCCTCATATAAACCTACTTCAAATACCCCTTCCTCCTCACACACTGCATCTAATACCCCATTTCTTGATCCCCTTCTGCCACCCACTGTTAAACTAACCCAGCAAAACATAGACACTCCTGAATGTCGGTATGCACTCTCTAGGCTTAGAGAAAAAAATGTATACGAGAATATACGACTATTTCTTGCTTATCTGCATGACAAATCTGACTCTGTCTGCTATGAAGGTAAAACCAAAAGAAGTGTCATGGTTTCCATTCAGCAGGAAGGTCTCCCTACAAATTTAACCAGTCTCAGCAGCATTTACATCAGGTACCACGAGATTTTCAATATGTCACCTAAAAAAGTGGCAGACGACCTTGGCGCTTTCGGTAACTATGTACATTCTAAAAGAATCTCACACCTCCAACGGAGCCGCGTTGACCATAGTAAATTTTTTCGTCCTTAATTTACCACCGTTGACAACAATTAAACCACCCTCCCCTACACCTCATCATAACATTCCACTTATCTTTTACTACCAGAACGTAAGAGGACTACGCTCGAAAACCCGTGATGTTCTGCACCAATCTCATGCCCTCCCTTTTGATATATATGCCCTGACTGAAACCAATCTAATCCCGGACATTAGAAACCAAGAGTTATTCCCTCTTTCTTTTAATGTATTTCGAGATGACGATCTTACCCGCCCTACGTTAGACTCTCCCTGTCGTGGAGTCTTGCTAGCCATCCACAACGACCTCGACTCGTCTCCCATCGCTATTTCTTCGTCCTCTAAACTTGATTTCGTTTCAATAAAAATAACACTCCCCTGTAGGTCCCTGTACATTATGTGTTGTTACATTCAACCGGCCCAACCTATCGAATCCTACCAACTTGCTATCGACGCCATTGACCAAATAATCGACTCATCTGACTCCCTTGACGACATCCTTATCTTCGGCGACTTTAATTTGCCTCAACTGCATTGGACTCCATCGGATGATGAATCCTTTTTCATCGCTTCAAATCCCAACTCAACAAAGGAATGTCTCTTCGTAGATCGGCTTACAGACTCAAGTCTATGCCTAGTTAGTGGCGTCCCCAACTACATGGGTAGGCAATTAGACCTTATTTTCACAACTGACACCATTAACTCCTCTGTCTCGCTATGTCAACTATCCCTATCGACTATTGATAATTTTCACCCCCCTCTTCTCCTTTCTTTTTTCCACAACTCTCCACTACAGTCACCTCATCCCATAGTTCTCACTTCTTACGACTTTCATAAAGCGAATTTCCGCAAAATTAATGACTATCTTAACAGGTCTTCCTTTAGGTTTGACTTTAAATGATGCCATCTCCACTTTCTACAAGCAAATATTTAATTCTATTTCTCTTTATGTCCCTTTCACACGCCATAAAACCTCATCTACATCTCCTCCTTGGTATAATCGAAGGCTTCGCTCCTAACAAGAGAAACAAGTTATGGGCGACTTACCTTCGAACTTATTCTTTTTCTGACTATTCCAACTATCTCGGTATTTACCTGCAATTTACCCAGCTTTATAATTCTCTTTATCAGCGCTACCTCAATAATGCACAAGCCAATCTAATAAATGACCCTAAGTCGTTTTTTCAATTCGTCAACTACAAAAGAAAGTCTGACGGCTACCCTCCATCACTCTCTTACAATAATACATCATCAACCGATCCGCATACCATTGCCACTTTTTTTGCTACCTTTTTCAAAAAATCTTTCGTCGACAACTTCTTCGTACCGGACCCCTCCTATTTTCAATTACCTACTTAACTTCTCCAATGGCCCCTTTCTCTCCAAAACTGTTGACCCTACTGTTATCGAAAATAAGTTACAAAAACTTATTGATGAATACTCACCCGGCCCAGATGGCATCCCCGCTATATTTCTTAAAAAATGTTCTTCCAGCATCTCCCTTCCACTTTCTCACCTCTTTTGCCTATCCCTTTCACAAGGAGAATTTCCTCAGATCTGGAAGACCTCTTTCATAACCCCGATACACAAAAAAGGATCAAAGAATGATGTAACTAATTATCGCCCCATTGCTAAACTTTCCCATATACCCAAACTCTTCGAAAGTATTTTATACGAAGCCTTAAGTTTCCACTGCAAGTCTCTTATCTCTCCCAGCCAACATGGCTTTCTGAAAGGTAGATCAACCACCACTAATCTTGTTGAATTCATCTCCTCCGCCCTTTCAGCCTTAGAGAGTGGCAACGAAGTCGACGTTGTTGCAACTGACTTCAGTAAGACTTTTGATAAGATATCTCATCAACTAATCCTCTTTAAATTGTCTTCCCTTGGCTTTGAACCCATATTGTTAAAATGGATATCTTCATATCTGGAAAACCGTCTTTATAGTGTTCGCTTCAGGTCCGTCTTATCGTCCACAATTTTGGCAACCTCAGGGGTCCCACAAGGCAGCCATCTAGGCCCCCTTCTTTTCATTTTGACTATAAATGATCTCGATAGCGTCATCAAACATTCCGCCATCTCAATTAACGCTGACGATACCAAGTTCTTCAAACCCATTTCTTCTCCACAAGACTCCTATCTCCTTCAACAAGACCTAGACAATTTTTCCACACGGTGCCTAAAAAATTGCTTGGATCTCAATATCTCCAAATGCCAATCTATTACCCTATCACCTAAGTGCAACAAGCCCTCTCCCAGACATTACCTTCTCCACGGTCAACCCATATCCCGCGTGCAATCTTTTCGAGACCTCGGCATATTGTGCGACTCGGAACTAAACTTCCGTTCTCATATTGGTGAAATAATTCTCAAAGCCAACTCATCACTTGGCTTCGTCAAAAGGTGGTCCAAAGAATTTTCCAGCCCTTACGTGACCAGATCCCTCTACATTACATTTGTCCGTCCCCTTCTCGAGTACGCTAGTCAAGCGTGGTCCCCATATCATCAAGTTCATGTGTCTAGAATCGAGAGTATCCAACGTCGATTTCTCCGTTTTGCTCTTCGAGGGCTACCTTGGGACAATCATCTTATACTGCCTCCCTACCAAGACCGCCTCAGCCTCATAAGCTTGAAAACCTAGAAGAACGCAGAGACATAGCTGACATTCTTTTCATACATCGTCTCCTCTCAGGCGCCGTCGGTTGCGCGTCTCTACACAATTCAATTTTCTTTAATACTAACCCCCGTAATCTACGTTTCCCGCCTCTCTTCTATCTACCGACACACCGCACTATGTACGGCTCCAACGAACCAATCTCCCGTATGCTGCGTAAGGTTAACTTAAACCTTACCGTTTTCGATTTTAACCGCAGCACTCCCTGCCTTGAACTTGATCTCCTCAGCCATCCCCCCTAGCTTTATATGTTAGCTATAAGTCTAAGTTTTTAGTCTTAGTTTTAAGTTCTCAATCATGTTAGCATTAGGTTTTAGCTTGTAATAAGCCGAATAAATGGGGGCAATTGCCCCCACCAAAATTAAAATTAAAATTAAAAAATTAAGCGTTTTGGTCCTTGAGTTATTTTGCTGGGCTGGTATGTTGGTGGTGTGCTGCTCTCTCCTCCGGTTGGCCTGTATTCGTCCTCCATGTGTTGAAATTGATGATGAAATTGTAGAAAAATTTTGTTGTGTGCGTCTTCGTTTTTATTTTCAAATTTTTTTTTAAAGTTTATGAAATCTATTAAAAATGTTTTTGTACAGAATTTGTGCGCGTGTTTTCAGAATGAAATTTTAAAATTGTAAAATTAAAATTTTGTTTTTTTGTCGTATGCGCGTTCGCAGGATCGCCATGTAGTGTTTCTTGTTATAATGTTCAGTGAGAAATCGTGGATATGTGTCAACTAGTTTGCTGGCAGTGGATCTATGCAACGAAGATTGGTTAGGGCTATGCAGGATATTGCAACCTTCCTTTTCTGCGAGTATTGCATAAAGCAACAGGCAGAAATTTTAAATGAGTGGAGATAGAGTTTAGAGTTTGAACAGTAACTGATTCTTCATTCACAAATTCTTTCCTTTTATACAAATTTTTGGCAATGAATTGCTTATGTACTAGGAAGTGAAACTTACAATATTCTATGTACGAATTTCTAGTGTTCTACTTAATCTATCAATGCATTTGACCCTCTTCAAGTGTTCGAGTGCATTGTGTAATATTTTAGTGTGTCATAAAAAGTGTAATTTATGAGTCACACATAAAATGTTAGATTTATGCGTCACCGACTGGTGCGCGCTAGTTTTTGTTTTGTTTACTTTTGTTATTTTGTTTTTTTATATTGCATGCATGCATTATAATGCATGCATCACAGTTGGTGTGCACTGCGGTAGGTGTTTTCTGATTATCTTCATATCCGGAGTTTTTCTTACTAACTCAAACGCACCGTTTTTGTCTAAAGAAGTCAACTCACCTTCAATAGCCACTTGCCAATGTGCTCTATTAGGTCTAGATTTTATTTCCTCAAAGCTATTAGTGTTTTCTGTAAAATTAAATTCAGACAAATGTATCTGCTCAAAATTATGACCGATTTGTAACTTGCCTGTAATCCTGCGCTCACGGCAACTTTGCTTTTGATTTACCAAATTTGGGTGTTGCCGGAGCGCCACCGGTCCATCATCCGTAGAAGCATCGCTGTCACCACTGCTGCAACTTGTTTCTTCATCATATTCAAGGAATTTACAATCACTTTCATTAGTGTTTGATGAAAAATCGCCTTCTGCATGTGACATTTGTTTTTTTTTTCGATACACCAAACGCCCAAGTCTTCTTCATCAGGATCTGTACATTCGCCACCTTTTGCTGGAAATCTGGATACGTTGAATCTAGCATTTCGTGTAACAAAATTTTTTCTTCTTTTCGGATCCCAAAACATATACCCGTTAATTCCGTAGCCGACCATTATCATTTCATTACCTTTTGCATCGAATTTTCCTCTTTTTACTCTCGGTAGGAGCACAAATACCTGGCATCCAAAGATTCTTAGTTTTCCAACGTCAGGCTTAAATCCGTGCCATATTTCGGCAGGCGTTTTGGAAGCAACACATCGGGTAGGAAATCGGTTTAACAAGTACGTGGCTGCCTAAACTGCTTCGTCCCACATTTCTCTGTGTAAACCTGAATCTATCAACAATGTACGCGCCTTTTCCACTACCGTGCGATTGAAACGTTCGGCCACACCGTTTTGTTTTGCACAATAACCAACTGTGGTCTCAAGTTGTATTCCTTTCTCATTGTAATATTTCGTTTGTTCTTTTGATTAATATTCGGTTCCTTTATCATAGCGTAAATAAGCAATATTATGTCCAAATTTTGCTTCTACGTGGCTTTGAAACTGTTTAAAGCTATCAAAGAATTCTGATTCTTTCGTTGTCAATAAAGCTCACGAAATATTTGTTTCTGTCATATGTAGCTGGCATAAATGGACCCCTAGCGCTCCAGTACTTATTACTAACGGCGGTACCAAGGTACGAATCATATTCAACAACTTAATATCGTTTGTTGCATGTGGTGTACTGCCAGAATCTAGCAGACAAATGTTTGATAAACCGTTTCCATCAAGCATAAATGCAACGGCTGAGCAGTCCCTTGGCTTTTAAAGTGTTTACCCTTTCTCTTGTAGTTAGTTGTGTACGTCGTTTTATTCTTTTGTTCTCGTTGGGGACAATTAAAACTTTTGTGCCCTCTCATTTTGCACTTAAAACACTCTCCTATAAAGTTTTCAGAAAATACAGCGTCGCCGTCGCTGCGCACACTGCCGCTTTGTTCTTTTATTATTTGCTGTCTCATATCTACATTTAACAAACGAGATTTTGCATATTCAAGCGTTAACGTTTCATCAGCAAAACTATCAAGCGCAGTTAGTAACGGTTGTAATTCTTCTGGAAAGTTTTTAATAAGTAATAAATTACTTCGTTAGAATCAATTTTTGCACCTTCGGCAAATAACTCAGTAACGCATTCATCAAATTTTGCAAAATGCGCTTTCATATCACTTGACGGCTCATACCTTAACCGATCCAAACGAGTTCGCAACATGTTCTGCTTTGCCATATTTGTGCCAGAAAATACGGTATTTAATGCATGCCACAATTCTTTCGCCGCAGTCTTATCCCTTGTAAACTCTAAATGATTATCGTCCACTAACGAAATAATCAAATTTTTTGCTGACGCCACAACACAAAATCTTCCGAAGTAGGCTCTGGTTTCTCCTGCGACGACACCTCTAATGCGTTTTGTGTGTCGAGATAGTTTTTCCAGGAGTCGAAGTTTCTTCCATCAAAATGTCTTATCTTGGCAAGTACTAAATCCAGATTGTTAGGCACGTCTGGGCCTATAACCTGTAGTTTAATAAGATTTATTAAATTAAGTAATAAGAACATTTATCCACTTGTCAACTTCACTTGTTGAGTTCTGGCAAACGACAAAACTACTTATTCTAATACCTTTCATTAGATTACATCTTAGAGTACATAATATACAACAATGAGAGCATTGTAATCTATGAATTACATCGCTCTCTTCAACACTAATCCTAGAAGCCTATTTACAGCTGGAGTCATACCATCCATCTTCCTTTGGTTTGATAGGTTTCAGCAGTGCCGTCAGCAGTAATCCAATACCGCCCGCAGCAACGACGGCGACTAGCAGCTTGGCCCCCGTCGTCATAACAGATAACAACAACCTACGCTGACTAGTCTATTTATCGGGCTGCCAATCACCCTTGTGATGATTCAGCCGACATACATCAATCTCTTCTACGTGCGGCGAAGAAAACTGACGCTAAAGAATTCGGACGACATGTGAGTACTATACGACTATGGTGACTGCACAATGTACTAGGAAGCAATCAGTGTTATGAGTAATGCTAATTTGACAAAAGATAATTAACAGAATAACTAATTCTAGGCGTTATGAGTAATGCATATTAAATTGGATAAAGATAATTGATAAACTAACTTATCCTACATACATTACATTAGATTACATCTTAGAGTACATAATATACAACAATGAGAGCATTGTAATCTATGAATTACACCGCTCTCTTCAACACTAATCCTAGAAGCCTCTTTACAGTTGGAGTCATACCATCCATCTTCCTTTGGTTTGATAGACTTATTCCTGAAAGGAGTATTTGTCAGGACGAGAGGTAAGGAACAACTTAAGGGTGTTTGCGGAATGGTATACAATGTCAGCTATTCTTGTAGGCTCGTTTACAAGTTGAGTAAGGTGATAAAACTCAGCGAATAACTCGACATACCTTCGTTCGGGTGCTGCCTGGGCAAAATAGTGAAGCCACCCAGAATTGTGTACATTGAAATCGCACACAATAACGATTTTATGGCTGTTGGCTGCTGGCTGATGGCTGAATTGAGGCAAAAGTTGAAACGCAACATCACTACGGATATAAATTACGAGACCACGTCTAGGAAAACATAATGGCACCAAGTTATAACCAGACATATTGAATTTCGAGGTATCGGAATTATCAAATATCTGAGTTTCACTCAGTGCTAGAATTGGTGGACTGTGGGAATTCACATGAGCGTACACAGCGAAAAAATCGATTTCAGGAATGAGTCAAAATGAGTCAAAATAAAATCGCCAGAAGAAACAAACACTAACAATCGGTGCTGGTGCTGGGCCTTGGCTCAGGTTGATGGGACGACTGTCCCATGAGGTGAGTTTCCCACTCACCAATTTGCCCCTACCTCTGTCCCTCGTTAGGCTAAAGGCCAAGCTCCCTCCCCCACACAAGGGGGCTCGCCGTGAAGCATCTGCTTCATTTGCTCCGCTGCTATTGGCGCGGACATGCCCTGTGCCAATTAAAAATTTAATTTTTATTTCTCTTCATTTGATTTCCACAAGTGTTGTGGAAAGAACTCCTCCACTGCAGAGCGTCTTTTACTGGAGGCCCTGCTTACACGTGGGGGATGTATTCACGAGCTCCGTTTGGAATAGCACGGTTACCCATGGCTACCAACCAGTCTAGTGTCCAGTCCAACCAGTGGGCACAGAACGCATCACACCCCTGGATTAGGGGGCGGTAGTTCTTACTTCGTTAATCATCAACCCTGCTCGCAACTAAAACCCCAGCTTTCAGCTTTGTCGTCAACGACAAGGCACCTACCATCGTGGAGAAATGATTTTATATCTTTTCGTTTCTTTGGTACCGGGAAGGTTTTTTCCTCTTTAATTTTTTCCGGGTCTGGTTTTATTCCATTTTCAGAAATATTCAAAATTCATAAGACGATCAAAAATTTTAATGAGCCTTTATTGTGATCTTTTAGGCCATACCCGTAATGATGATGTTGTCGACATAAAAGAAACATTCGAGCCGTTGTAGGCCCATAAGGAGTTTGTTCATTAGACGTTAAAATGTTACCGGTGCATTTTTGAGAACAAATGATATACGAATGTATTTATAATGGCCGAATTGTGTACTAAAAGCCGTTTTTGGCTTCTCCTCTTTTTACTGAAGTATTTTAAAATTTCCTAATTGATCCAAAACATTAGTGATATTAGTAACAGGAAAGCGTCTCCGACAGTCTGCTCGTTTACCAGTTTTCGTCGGACCAACAACAATGGGGAGTTCCATGAACTAAAGCTTGGTTGTAGTGAACCATCTTCCAACATTTCATCAACTTGTTTCTGAGTTTTCTCTCTGGCTTTGTGGGAGACGATAGGGTCTTGTAAATAGCGGGTCCTTATTTGCCTCGGTAATTATACTATGCCGTATGGGATTTGTGTATGTTATTTGGTCACCCTCAAAAAAATTTTTCGTGTAAATTCTCTAATCGGGAATACACAATGTGCAGTTTAAATAAAATCGGGTAAATTTTTGTTAGAGAGCCCCCGACCCCGAGGCCCGCGGTGCCCCAAATTTTAATATAAAGTATTGTCATGAGAAATACACATGTGTGCAAAGTTTGAATAAAATCGGACTTTAGGAATCGTGTTAAAAATTGATCACAAGATTCTGCCCACCAGCCAGGCAGCCAGCCACGGGCACGCTATGTTAATATGGAGAATTTAAAAAAACAACCCCTTAAAAATTAAAAATTTTCAAATTCTCTAATAGGAGAAAGGTATGTGTTTAAAATTTGAAGAAAATCGGGATAATTTTTAAAAAATTTACATGGACATCACACGGTTCTCAGGGCCCGATCACTTCAAAAACTTTACAAAAAATATTGTCCATCGGAGATACACTGTGTATAAATTTGAAGAAAGTCGGGTTAATTTTTTTGAAAATTTTTTATGAGGCCCCACGGACTGGGGGCCCGGGTCCGAATATCCAGTTGCATTTGACGGAAATCCGGCGGGAACGAAATCTCATTCGTGGTGCGATCAATTGGAATTTTGCCATTTCCGACGTCCAAAAGATGTTTAGAGAATGTTTTAGTAGACGGGTGTTGTTTCTCGACTCGGTTCTAAAGATATGATGACTTAAAGCATGCGTTAAGCTCATCTGTGGGTATTGATCGCGGAATAACAGACAAAGTTTGGTGAAAATCACCAGCAAGAAGAATAAGAGCGCATCCCTCGAAAATCCCGCAAAGTCCGGTCAAGCGCTTCGAGCAATATCTTACGTGCCATTGTGCATTCATCGCAAATGATAATTTTACACGTTTTAGGGATTGTGGCCATGCCGGAGTTTTTGCTGATGTTGCATGTTGGTTTTCCTGTGTGGTTCAAATTCAATGGAAGCTTGAGTGCTGAGTGCGCAGTGCGTCTGCCGTCCAAAAGCGTTGATGCAATTACCGATGATGCCACTGCGAGGGCAATCCAGTTCAGCATTCGAACCGACGCCAATATTAAATTGATAAGGAATGTTTTACATGTTCCTCCTGGTGTATCGAGGAAAAAAGTCCGCCATTTCCGTTCATTAGACGTTGCATGACTTTGTCGTAAGCATTTTTTTGATCAGCAACTAACTGTTGTTTGAGTTTCTACATATGGTTGTTGGTGGTTCGCATCGAAGTGCTGTTCTCGCACTATGTCTCTGTCTTGGACACTGTTTCTGTCCCGTATCGAAACCGCCACTCCAAGTTGAACAAGGACTATGTTGTTGATGGATATGCACATGTCCTTAATCAGCAGTAGAGCTTGGTTGAAAATCTCGTCTGAATACTCCTAATTAGAATCAGTTGCACGTGATTGCCTGAGAATGTCTTCACTGAGGCTTTCGTGATGCATATCCAACAATTCTCGTGGATTCGATGGTGTGCATATTGTTATGGGTGACACCCAATCTGAAACACGCTTCTCGATAAGTCTGGCATTCATCTCCATCAATGGTTTCATGAACTTCTTTGTCGACGCGTTCCAAGTGTAATATTTGGTAACTTTAGGATATAATAAATTCTTGGCGAAATTGTCGGTTGAACACAATTCAAATAAAGCGGATTGGTGTGTGGCGGCTGTTCGGCTCTTATGCAGAAATCATGTGATCGATTTGCGTTGGTACGTTTTTTTGTTTTAGCCAGATAAACTATGGGCGTGTGGCAGGCCTCGCTTTTGCAATTCAACCGAGTACATCCAGCATTAAATTTTTGCCAAATATGTGATTTTTGGTAATGACCTCAGACTCGTCAACTTTTGCTTGAATACTCGGGCGAGGAGATCGTGTATGTGTGTTGGCCAGTAAATAACAGGTCGGTCTTTTCATGTTGGATTACACGCGATAGTGATGAAGAGGTCTGGTTGTTCATACTTGCGCATGTATGTCATGGCATCTTGAGCGTACTCGTGCATGTGTCGCGGACTGCCGGTATATGTCGCTGGCAAGATCACCATTTGGCCGATATTCGCAGCTGTTCACTTTCACGTTTCGCTTACACGTCGACAATAAATTAATGGAAGTGTTCGCGGCATTTCAACAAATAGTTTGATTCATTCGGGCAGATAATAAGGCGATAGGTAAAAAAATCCATGCAGGAAACTTTTTTTGTCGACTCCTCATTAGTGTTGGGGTTGATTTGCATTTCGTTTAAATTATACCCATCCTCGCAACACGTAAAAAGCACTGGATATTGTAGTGCATCATATGATCGATGAGTTTCCGCAATGCGTTGAACACTTGCATTCCGGCGGTGGATGATGATATCGCTTCGCTCGAATTATATGCCAACCATAACAACTGCGATGTCGCCTATTACCGGTGCATTGAAGTGCCGCTCGTGCTCCCCCGTCGGTGTCTTGTCAGCTCTTAACACAACCGTATAATCATCTGACGGCATCTGGTCTAGGGCTGTATTGAATAGACGGATGAGGCTGTTGTGTTCGTGTAACATATCTTGAAGATTAGAAATTATTTCCTGTCTGACTTTAGTACTGATTGCGCAACGCTGCTAGACTTCTGTATCTTCATTGCCAGTGAAATAGATTTGGAGGATAAATAAATAATAAATAAATCAGGAACCGGGAGCAACGATCCAATTTTGTGGTAGATTTGGCCTTGCACTTTGAAGGTGGGCATGTACCAGGCGTCGTTTAGCATGAGTTGTATTTCCGAATATTTTGAACGAAGTGCTTGGAAATCGGAGTGGTGCCAGAAATTTAACTTAGTAGGTGCTCAGGAAACACAATCAGGGGTGACAAACAACTTTACCTTTCGAACAGCATATTCCAGTAGTTTCCTTAGCGAACGTCTTTGTGATTCCGGTTATTGTAATGAAATGTCGCCAAGTTTAAATCGACTATTTCTCTTGATCGAGCCATTCGTGAGCGAATGGCATCAAGTCTTTCGATATACTGTTGTGCTGACTCTGCACCTCTCAATGAAGATGCACTGTCATGCATTTGCCGAAGCCGCGATTCGCATTCTCCTTCCGTTTCTGTTGCTCTTGGCGTGGACGCTTTGTCCCGCTTTTGTCGAAGCCGTGATTCGTGTTCGCCTTCCGTTTCTGTGGCTATACGTGTAGACGCTCTGTTACGCATTTGATGAAGCTGCGACTCGTGCTCTCCTTCCGTTTCTGCGGCTCTAGACAAAGATGATCGGTCCCGCTTTTGTCAAAGCCGCGGTTCTCGTTCGCCTTCCGTTTCTGTGGCTCACAATGCAGACGCTCTGGCGCGATTTTCCTGAAGACGTGGTTTGAGTTCCTCAGCTGTTTATCTGGTCTTCTTTTCTTCATTTTACCAATGGCTGCTTTTTTTTGGTGGCGTTTTTAAATTCTCTATATTAACTTCGCGTGCCCGTGGCTGGCTGGCTGACTGGTCAGATTTTCTGATCAATTTTTAACCCACTTCCCAAAGCCCGATTTTATTGAAATTTTACACATGCATATTTCCGGTGACAGTACCTTCTATTAAAATTTGGAGCCCCTTGGACCTCGGGGTCGGGGGGGGGGGGAGTCTCCCATACAAATATTTTACAAAATTTACCCGAGTTTCTTAAAATTTTATACAAATGTGTATCTCCGATGGAAAACACTTTTTTTAAAAATTTGGAGACCCCGGGCGGCAAGGTCGTGGATTTTCTTCAAATTTTATAGAAGTATGAATCTTCATGGACAATACTTATTGTAAAAACTTTGGAGCCCCCGGACCCCGGGGTCGTGGGGCCCCATACAAAATTATTAAAAAATTAACCCGATTTTCATCAACGTTTATATACATGTGTATCTCCGATGGAAAACACTTTTGCACCATAAAATTTTAAAAAAAAAATTAACCCGACTTTTTTCAAATTTTATACACGTGTGTATCTCCGATGGGCACACCAATTCTAAAAAATTTACAGACGCCGGGCCCTGGTGTCGTGGGGCCTCATACAAATTTAACCCGATTTTGGTAAAATTTTATACACATGAATATCTCCGATGGACAAAACTTTTTGGACATTTTTTGCGCGAATGAGCCCTGAGGCCCGAGGGGTGCCCGTATAAATTTTTTAAAAATTAACCCGATTTTCTTCAAATTTTAAACATATGTTTATCCCGATTGACAAAAGTTTTTCTAAAATTTTTGGAGCGAATGGGCCTTGAGTTCCGGGGGCGGGGCCATTTCCGTTCATTAGACGTTGCATGACTTTGTCGTAAGCATTTTTTTGATCAGCAACTAACTGTTGTTTGAGTTTCTACATATGGTTGTTGGTGGTTCGCATCGAAGTGCTGTTCTCGCACTATGTATCTGTCTTGGACACTGTTTCTGTCCCGTATCGAAACCGCCACTCCAAGTTGAACAAGGACTATGTTGTTGATGGATATGCACATGTCCTTAATCAGCAGTAGAGCTTGGTTGAAAATCTCGTCTGAATACTCCTAATTAGAATCAGTTGCACGTGATTGCCTGAGAATGTCTTCACTGAGGCTTTCGTGATGCATATCCAACAATTCTCGTGGATTCGATGGTGTGCATATTGTTATGGGTGACACCCAATCTGAAACACGCTTCTCGATAAGTCTGGCATTCATCTCCATCAATGGTTTCATGAACTTCTTTGTCGACGCGTTCCAAGTGTAATATTTGGTAACTTTAGGATATAATAAATTCTTGGCGAAATTGTCGGTTGAACACAATTCAAATAAAGCGGATTGGTGTGTGGCGGCTGTTCGGCTCTTATGCAGAAATCATGTGATCGATTTGCGTTGGTACGTTTTTTTGTTTTAGCCAGATAAACTATGGGCGTGTGGCAGGCCTCGCTTTTGCAATTCAACCGAGTACATCCAGCATTAAATTTTTGCCAAATATGTGATTTTTGGTAATGACCTCAGACTCGTCAACTTTTGCTTGAATACTCGGGCGAGGAGATCGTGTATGTGTGTTGGCCAGTAAATAACAGGTCGGTCTTTTCATGTTGGATTACACGCGATAGTGATGAAGAGGTCTGGTTGTTCATACTTGCGCATGTATGTCATGGCATCTTGAGCGTACTCGTGCATGTGTCGCGGACTGCCGGTATATGTCGCTGGCAAGATCACCATTTGGCCGATATTCGCAGCTGTTCACTTTCACGTTTCGCTTACACGTCGACAATAAATTAATGGAAGTGTTCGCGGCATTTCAACAAATAGTTTGATTCATTCGGGCAGATAATAAGGCGATAGGTAAAAAAATCCATGCAGGAAACTTTTTTTGTCGACTCCTCATTTGTGTTGGGGTTGATTTGCATTACGTTTAAATTATACCCATCCTCGCAACACGTAAAAAGCACTGGATATTGTAGTGCATCATATGATCGATGAGTTTCCGCAATGCGTTGAACACTTGCATTCCGGCGGTGGATGATGATATCGCTTCGCTCGAATTATATGCCAACCATAACAACTGCGATGTCGCCTATTACCGGTGCATTGAAGTGCCGCTCGTGCTCCCCCGTCGGTGTCTTGTCAGCTCTTAACACAACCGTATAATCATCTGACGGCATCTGGTCTAGGGCTGTATTGAATAGACGGATGAGGCTGTTGTGTTCGTGTAACATATCTTGAAGATTAGAAATTATTTCCTGTCTGAATTTAGTACTGATTGCGCAACGCTGCTAGACTTCTGTATCTTCATTGCCAGTGAAATAGATTTGGAGGATAAATAAATAATAAATAAATCAGGAACCGGGAGCAACGATCCAATTTTGTGGTAGATTTGGCCTTGCACTTTGAAGGTGGGCATGTACCAGGCGTCGTTTAGCATGAGTTGTATTTCCGAATATTTTGAACGAAGTGCTTGGAAATCGGAGTGGTGCCAGAAATTTAACTTAGTAGGTGCTCAGGAAACACAATCAGGGGTGACAAACAACTTTACCTTTCGAACAGCACATTCCAGTAGTTTCCTTAGCGAACGTCTTTGTGATTCCGGTTATTGTAATGAAATGTCGCCAAGTTTAAATCGACTATTTCTCTTGATCGAGCCATTCGTGAGCGAATGGCATCAAGTCTTTCGATATACTGTTGTGCTGACTCTGCACCTCTCAATGAAGATGCACTGTCATGCATTTGCCGAAGCCGCGATTCGCATTCTCCTTCCGTTTCTGTTGCTCTTGGCGTGGACGCTTTGTCCCGCTTTTGTCGAAGCCGTGATTCGTGTTCGCCTTCCGTTTCTGTGGCTATACGTGTAGACGCTCTGTTACGCATTTGATGAAGCTGGGACTCGTGCTCTCCTTTCGTTTCTGCGGCTCTAGACAAAGATGATCGGTCCCGCTTTTGTCAAAGCCGCGGTTCTCGTTCGCCTTCCGTTTCTGTGGCTCACAATGCAGACGCTCTGGCGCGATTTTCCTGAAGACGTGGTTTGAGTTCCTCAGCTGTTTATCTGGTCTTCTTTTCTTCATTTTACCAATGGCTGCTTTTTTTTGGTGGCGTTTTTAAATTCTCTATATTAACTTCGCGTGCCCGTGGCTGGCTGGCTGACTGGTCAGATTTTCTGATCAATTTTTAACCCACTTCCCAAAGCCCGATTTTATTGAAATTTTACACATGCATATTTCCGGTGACAATACCTTCTATTAAAATTTGGAGCCCCTCGGGGGGGGGGAGTCTCCCATACAAATATTTTACAAAATTTACCCGAGTTTCTTAAAATTTTATACAAATGTGTATCTCCGATGGAAAACACTTTTTTTAAAAATTTGGAGACCCCAGGCGGCAAGGTCGTGGATTTTCTTCAAATTTTATAGAAGTATGAATCTTCATGGACAATACTTATTGTAAAAACTTTGGAGCCCCCGGACCCCGGGGTCGTGAGGCCCCATACAAAATTTTTAAAAAATTAACCCGATTTTCATCAACTTTTATATACATGTGTACCTCCGATGGAAAACACTTTTGCACCATAAAATTTTTAAAAAAAATTAACCCGACTTTTTTCAAATTTTATACACGTGTGTATCTCCGATGGGCACACCAATTCTAAAAAATTTACAGACGCCGGGCCCTGGTGTCGTGGGGCCTCATACAAATTTAACCCGATTTTGGTAAAATTTTATACACATGAATATCTCCGATGGACAAAACTTTTTGGACATTTTTTGCGCGAATGAGCCCTGAGGCCCGAGGGGTGCCCGTATAAATTTTTTAAAAATTAACCCGATTTTCTTCAAATTTTAAACATATGTTTATCCCGATTGACAAAAGTTTTTCTAAAATTTTTGGAGCGAATGGGCCTTGAGTTCCGGGGGCGGGGCCATACATTTTTTTGTTAAATTAGCCCGATCTACTTTAAATTTTACACATATATGTATCTCCGATAGACCAAACTTTTTGTAAAACTTTTTGAGTTTTTGATTTGAATTTTTTTCCCATACAAATTTTGTTTACACATGCGTATCTCCGGTGAGAAAAGTTTAAAAAAAAAATAACTGAAAAGGGCTCTAATATTATATTAATTTTTTCCAAATTAATCCGGTTCAAACTTTGCACACATATGTATCCCCTATTAGAGAATTTACATAAAATTTTAATTTTTATGGGTTGGTTTTTTATAAACATTAATCGTGCAAAAGAAACAATGACGAACGAGTGAAAATGCAAATTTGCACGCCCAGATGAAAACAAATCAGCAATGGAATTCGCCGATTGACCGGTTTGAATGTGATTTGCTCGGGAATAAAACACTGACAATCGAATGAAAAAGCGAATGTACACGGACAAATCAAAACAATTAAGCAAACAAATTGCATTGTGGATTATAATTATTGTTAAACATTGTTCGAGTTCGATTTTTGCAAGCTGCTGAGAAGGACGTGCCTGGGCTCCTGCTTTTCTGTAGACGTATAAAGAGTCTTGCTGTGGTCTTGAAAAGAAAAAAAAAAGAAATTACAAAAGTTGAACACTGTGTGTAATTACCGTGTTAGCGGTTTCCTTTTCTTTGGTTTCGGTTATGGTGCGAAGCAGCTAAATACCACCTCGGGAATAAAACACTGACAATCGAATGAAAAAGCGAATGTACACGGACAAATCAAAACAATTAAGCAAACAAATTGCATTGTGGATTATAATTATTGTTAAACATTGTTCGAGTTCGATTTTTGCAAGCTGCTGAGAAGGACGTGCCTGGGCTCCTGCTTTTCTGTAGACGTATAAAGAGTCTTGCTGTGGTCTTGAAAAGAAAAAAAAAAGAAATTACAAAAGTTGAACACTGTGTGTAATTACCGTGTTAGCGGTTTCCTTTTCTTTGGTTTCGGTTATGGTGCGAAGCAGCTAAATTCCACCTCCGCCGGTGTTGTGAACGGTGATGCTAAATTGCTACTTTTCTAAATTCCCATCGAAAACCACACGTTGCATTCTATCGGTCAGCATGGAGTAAGAACAGAGAAAGCAACAAAAGCAGAAAAAAAACGTTCAGGCTGCGTCCAAAGGAAAAGTTCCGTTAATTTATTTTAACTTACAAAAAAAAAGCCTGTGCAAGCGCTTCACCAATGCCAGATGTGTGGTGACGCTGGCCCGTGGCCCTGGAGTTATCCCCCGAAGAAGCCCCATAAAGGATCAACCAAAGCTGAACCACAATCATAGTTATAAAATAGTGTAATGGGTAATGTTTAGAAGAAAAAAAAACCCACAAAGAAAACCCCCCTTAAATATCGTTGCATAGAAAGCGGAAAATTTTGAATATTTATAAAAGCAAAGTAATTTTCTTTATTTTCTTGACTTTTTCAAGATAAAGATCGTGCGAGGAGGGGGTCCTGACCAAAGTAAGGACCATAATCTTCTTTAATCTAAATTTAATAAATTCCCCACAGGGCAAACTCTTCGTCATCTACAGCGCTGCCGACGTCGCGGAGGATTTCGCATGTAAGTAGTATTTGAATTACATTGTTTTTTTTTTGTTTTGACTGGTATTAAGCCAAAAGGGCTCAAGTATGTCTCTGAAGTATTAGCTCTTTCTTTTTGGGAGCACCCTCTCTAGAAGTATGATATCACGTGGATTACTTCATTTTTTTTTTGTTCCCAAAGTTAAGGGTACATAATTCCGTGTGGTTTGTTTGCTTTAGCTTACCCATAAGCTTTTAAACATTAAGTGTACCGTTATAATTGATGTTCGATAAAATTCCAAGCAAAAGTACGGGGAAGTGCATACAATTATACTGCCTATGTAGATAATTAGCATAACATATATGTATTAGTATCAGAACTCGCAACGTCTTTATATTATAACATTCTATGTACCTATATATTTGTCAAATCCTAATATACATATATATACATCCTAATTGTAGATAACATATGTAACGGGCTTTATGTTCCCAATTATATATATCTATATAATATTATGCTACGATACAGAATTTGATAAGAGAAACGTTTTTTTTTGTTTTCTTTGTTTGAACTAGTTGAAATGATTAATAAAAATAAATATTGTTAAGGTAATGATGAAGAATAACTGAGTTATCATTGATTTCATCTTCCAGCTGGGCGACTTCGTAGGCGGTAATGAGGTGGCTGTGTGAAAAATCTTGGGGGTCCCAATGCCATCGGGGATCCATGGTAGGGTGGGTTGAGAAAGGGGGCGGTGCGCATTCGGTAGGCGTGGCATCCGCTCCCACCCACTGTAACGAGGTTTTCCCAGCCGGGGTAAAACTCAGTGTGACCAGGGTTCCTTCTATTAGGGTCGTTACAATAAAAAGAATTTGTTTTTGGTTGGGAATGGAATTCAATCGTTCTTTATTTGTTCTTCGCTTAATCTGTACACTTAAAATTATCGTTTGTTTAAAGCTATATATTATTTTACTGTATAAGTTTCAATTATGATTAAAGGAGACCGACGTATCTCCAGGCGGGATGATAGTCTGTTCTCGCGTAGAGCGTGGATTTGAAGGCAAGGACTTCGCTCTTGAACCTCCAATAGTGTGGATAATGTCTAGCGTTAGGCGTGGGCGTGAAGGCAAGGACTTCGCTCTTGAACCTCCAATCTAGCGTAAAGTGTGGATAATGTCTAGCGTAAAGCGTGGGCGTGAAGGCAAGGACTTCGCTCTTGAACCCTCAATCGCGTGGATAATGTCTAGCGTAAAGCGTGGGCGTGAAGGCAAGGACTTCGCTCTTGAACCTCCAATCTAGCGTAAAGCGTGGATAATGTCTAGCGTAAAGCGTGGGCGTGAAGGCAAGGACTTCGCTCTTGAACCTCCAATCTAGCGTAAAGCGTGGATACTGTCTAGCGTAAAGCGTGGGCGTGAAGGCAAGGACTTCGCTCTTGAACCTCCAATCTAGCGTAAAGCGTGGATAATGTCTAGCGTAAAGCGTGGGCGTGAAGGCAAGGACTTCGCTCTTGAACCTCCAATCTAGCGTAAAGCGTGGATACTGTCTAGCGTAAAGCGTGGGCGTGAAGGCAAGGACTTCGCTCTTGAACCTCCAATCTAGCGTAAAGCGTGGATACTGTCTAGCGTAAAGCGTGGGCGTGAAGGCAAGGACTTCGCTCTTGAACCTCCAATCTAGCGTAAAGCGTGGGCGTGAAGGCAAGGACTTCGCTCTTGAACCTCCAATCTAGCGTAAAGCGTGGATACTGTCTAGCGTAAAGCGTGGGCGTGAAGGCAAGGACTTCGCTCTTGAACCTCCAATCGTTAGGATAACTACTGGCGTAAAGTGTAAAGTGAAGGCAAGGACTTCGCTCTTGAACCATTCACTCTGACTCGTTGCCGGGAAGAGGGATTTCTAGGAAAGAAGGCCGATTGTTAGGACTGCTGGCCTTTTATAGTCCTCCATCGAGTGTGGAAATCCCGTTGTTGCAACGATCGTGAAATCCGCTAACTCGCCTGATGGTGTGCTGTTGTTGTTGTTTCCTTTGATGTGATATGGTTGTTGTTGTTTTGTCCGGCCGGTCAGTATTGCTGCGCTCGGCGGTCTATTGGTTCGTGATCCCGTTGGTGCAACGATAGGGAAATCCGCTACGTCACATGATCGGTGGGACTTGGTAGTGTTGTTGTTGCCTCTTTGATGTTTGTTAGTTCCAAGATCCCGTTGATGCAAAATTAGGGAACTCCGCTACATCGCATGATCGGTGTAGTGTTGTTGTTGTTTTGACTCGTTTGTTATTTGTTGGTTTGCCTCGAAAATGCGTGCTGTCGTACATTGTGTGTTGTTTGTTGTTGTTTTTCTTTTGGTTGTCTAATGATGCTGCAGACTTCTGATTGTCCGCTATCATATTTTGCATGCTGTTTGTTGTTGCCTTTTACGTGGGTCTGCGCCGTCTTACACTGCATGCTTTGTTGTTGTTGTTCTCCTTGACTTGTCTGATGCAAAATGTATGCATGTTGTTTGTTGTTGTTTTGAATATTGGTCGGGTATTCTGTGTCTGTGGTGCTGTATGCCTGCTGTTGTTGTTTTCTCCAATGATGCTGTGTGCTTCTGCATGTATTGTGAGTCACGAGCGGTGTATCCCTAGTCTGTGTGGTCTGGTGCTGTATGTGTGTCGTCATTCTCTCACTCAGCTGCTTGATGATGGCGTGCATTGGTTGTGCGTGGTGAATTTACGCGTTGTGAGAGGAACGACAGAACGAAATATAGAGAACCTGTGTATCATAAGCCGAGAGTAATTTCGGCGAGTAATTTACCACTTAAAAGAGTGGCAAACATGTTGCTAGGTTTAAGAACATTATGGTAAACGTTTCTTTGTAATGTGTATTAAATTCAAAAGAAAGTGTTGTTTACAAAAAGATGGTTGCGTACCAAAAATAATGTGTGGAAAAAATTGTGTGGCAAATTTTCCCTTCACACCTCCCCCTTACTTCGACGGATGCTGATCTTTCCCTTCCTGGTGACTAGCACTCCAAGTCGGGTCTTGTCCTGCACATGGAAGAAGTGTATCCTTCGTAGTTCTCCCGCTTGTACTCTCGCCTTTGCCGTATCTATCTTGGCCTGGAGTTCATGGGATACGGTTTCGCTCATGGTCTCTTCTTTGTGCACTATGTCACTCCCTGTGAGTGACAGGACATCTTCCTGTCGTCGGGTCGTCGCGGTTTTTGGTGGGTTGTTCCTGTCTGGTCCGGGTTCGAGGAGGCCTGTCGGCGGGGTGAAACTTCTTTCCCTCGGTTTGTTGTTGTGGCTGCCACTGCTACTGCTGCTGCTACTACGGTTGCTGCTGTTGCTCCCACTACTGCTGCTGCTGCGGGTACTGTTGCTACTTCTGTCACTGCTGCCGCTACTGCTATCGTGTCTGCTGCGGCTGCGGTAGCGGTGGCGAGTGCGGTGCGGAGTTTTTGGCCTGCTGCGGTTGACTCTTTCTCGGATGTTACAGTCTATGTCGTCATCGCCTAGTCCGAGATCTGGAAACTTAATTGCTGGGTCGGCGCTTCTTTGGATGAGGTTGGCAAGCATTCTCCGTTTCTTGTTGGCGCTGTCCGGCGACATCCTCTGTCCTGGCGAGTCGGGTCCTGCCAGTCCCCAGGTGAGGACTTTCTCCGCTGCTTCCAGTAAAAATGCGCCACAATCCACCCCATTTCGCTGTTGTGGCATCTCCATGTGTCGGCCTGGGTATGAGTCCTGGAACTCTGCCCACGTCCAGTGATGTCCCTTCGATAGGTGCTGTTGCACGACGTAGCCGCGAATTACCTCAATGGCCTCGTTCCTTGGTGTTTTGGCCCACGAATCGTACACATCAATGGTGGCACGGTGAGGTCTCCCCGGGTTGGTAACCACCACGAGGTACCAATGGTTGCCGTCGCAAATGGGCACTAAAACCAGGTCTTTCCTGATGAGGTCCTTGTGCCGGTCCCACCTGCTCACTAGTGCGTGTCGCATAATGGCCGTTGACTCGGGGCTCTCCTGCTGATCTGGCTGGTACTGCTGCATCCGTGAGAAGAGGAATGTGCTGCAGATCTTGATTCTCTCCCGGTGGCTTTCCTCCATCCTTCTCTCTAACCACCTGAGTCCGACTCCCACCAGAACGTCGTTGAAGTATACCCCTTTCTTTAGTCGGCAGTAGTCGGCCATTCGCACATCGATGCCACCTGGCCCTGGAGGAAAACTTCCGATCACCTGGTTTAACTCGGCGTCTCCGGATGCGTGAATCGTGTTTGTGGCTTCCATGCAGATGCGTTGTATGGCTTCGTTGTCTATCTTGGGTGTCCTCTGGGTATTCATCTTGTAAAAATTTTGTTGGTTTTGGTTTTGTTTACGATGTCTGGATACACTGAGTAATCACTTGAGACTAATTTTTACTTGTTGTGTGTACTTGAAACGAAAACAAGTTGCGGGACCTGTACTCCGTTATTTTCTTCTTCAGGTGAGACGAAGCTCATCACTAAGTATGGCCCGTCGTATCGTGGTGCTAGTTTACTAGCGAACCCTTCCACTGCATTTGATAGGTGGTGCTGTTTGACCTGGTTTTTTACCTAGTGTACCCGTCCCAGGAGTGATCTCGTCGTACAGCGTGTTTGGAAGGCGGGGTTCTCGGCCCTGTGTCAGAAATGCCGGGCTGTATCCTGTTGAGTCCTGTACGCTTGAATTTATTGCTAGCATAACTTCGGGCAGCTTCTCGTCCCAAGTGCGTTGTTGCGTTCCCGCTAGTTGTGCAATTATTGTTTTAGCGGTGCGGTTGACCCTTTCAGTGGGATTTTCTTGGGGGGTATATGGCGCTGGAAATTGCTGGCGTATGCCCATGGTCTCCAAGAATCGACGAAATGCCCTGCTACTGAATTGCGCCCCGTTGTCTGTTATCAGGATCTTGGGTACGCCGTATCGGGCCAGTATACGTTCGCGAAAAGCCCGTTGAACTCCTTCGGTCGTTGCCCTTCGCATTGGAATCAGTTCGACCCATTTCGAAAACCGATCAAAGAAAACCAGTAACATGGTATTTCCGTGTTTCGACCTAGGGAGTGGCCCAACGAAGTCACTACACAATGTGGCCCATGGTTCGTCGGCCACCTGGGTAAGCATTTTACCTGCTGCTTGCTGTTGGCTGGGTTTGTAGCACTGGCAGCTTTCATATTTCTTTACATACTGACGAATGTCACGAAACATACCCGGCCAATAGTAGCGACCGCATATTCTCGCCGTGGTCTTCCGGATCCCCAGGTGCCCTGCTGATGCGCTGTCATGGTTTTCCTGCAGTACCCGAGTTCGAAGGTTACTCGGCACACACAGTTTCCACGGTGTTGAGTCCTCGTCTCCGGCTCGATGCCCTATGTGTCGATACAGCTGCTGGCCTTCGATCACGTAGTCGGGGAATTTGGCTGGGTTCTCTGTGACCTGCTGGACCTTCTTTTGCAGCCAGTGGCACTTCTGTTGCTCTACGTGTTCCTCGGAGGTTGTCATCAGTGTTTCTTGCGGTTGTCTTGATAGAGCGTCTGCAACGACGTTGAGTTTGCCCCGCCTGTACTGTATGTCGTATGTATACTGCTGTAGTTCTAGCGCCCACCGTGCGATCCGGCCGGACGGGCTGGATATCGAGTTTAGCCATTTGAGCGAGAGGTGGTCTGTTATTACTGTAAACCTATACCCTTCGATGTATGCCCGCATCTTCCTTATTCCCCATACGATGGCCAGGCATTCCTTTTCGGTCGGCGAGTAGTTCTTCTCTGCGGGGTTTAGGTGTCGACTGGCATACGCTATGACCCGTTCACTGTCGTCTATCTCCTGGGTGAGGACTGCTCCTAAACCATAATCGCTGGCATCCGTCTGGAGTGTGAACTTATTAGAGAAATCGGGGCAGGCCAGGATTTGGGCCTCGGTAAGTTTAACTTTGAGTGCTTCGAATGCTTGCTGCTGCTCTTCTCCCCACTTCCAGTGCTTGCCTTTCTTGAGGAGGCTCGTCATCGGTCGCACGGTCTCGGCGAAATCTGGAACAAATCGGCGGTACCATGAAGCGATGCCCAGGTACCGGCGTACCTCTCGTACATTACTCGGGGGTTGGAGCTCTTTGATGGCCGCTATTTTGTCGGGGTCAGTGTGTATGCCTTTGTTACTGACCACGTGTCCCAAGTACCGTATTTCCGTTTTGCAGAACTCACATTTTTCCGGGTTAATTTTTAGGTTAGCCATCTGCAATCGCCTGAACACCTTGCGCAGATTTCCCATGTGTTCGTCAAACGTTCTCCCGATGACGACTATGTCGTCAAGATATGCAAACGCATGGGGCTCCATCTCTGGTCCGATGACTCGATCGAGCGCTCGCTGGAAGGTCGCAGGGGCCGAATGTAGCCCAAACGGCATCACGCGCCATTGGAACAAGCCACGGCCGGGTACCGTGAAGGCGGTGTACTGCTTACTCTTCTCCTCCATGGGGATTTGCCAATATCCATTTCTCAGGTCCAGACTACTGATGAATTTGGCACCGCGAAGCTTTTCTAGAATGTGTTGGATTCGTGGCAGGGGGTATGCGTCGGGCACTGATCGTGCATTCAGTTCTCGATAGTCGATACATAGTCTCCATTTGCCCGTCTTCTTTCGCACGAGAACTATGGGCGCGCTGTGGGGGCTATGTGAAGGCTCGATACATCCTTTTTCCAACAACTCGTCGATCTCTGTATTTATTATTTCCTGCATGGCTGGATTACGGGGGAAGTAGCGCTGCTTTATTGGGCGTTCGTCGTGCATGATGATTCTGTGTTCCGTGATGTTGGAAACGGCGGGTAGTTGATCAAATTTCTTGAATTCTTGTTGCAGAAACGCTGAAAGCTGTTCCTGTTCTGTCCGTGGTGTTTCTTGCGTGGTGGTGCATTGTCGGATGTGTTCTGCGGGCGTTGTTCTGTGCTGTAATTTTATGGTCTGGCCACCGCAGCTTAGACGGGCCTCCACCCGTGACAAATAGTCCAGACCTAAGATTACTTCATCCATTGCATCTGGGAGAATCAAGAATGGAAACTGTATCTCCCTATTACCTATCTCGACATCTAGCTGTAGAGCCTCTCGGATCAACTTGGGTGTCCCTTCGGCCATCCGTACGGTCACATCCATGGGTAGACTCTTTGTTGTCCCCCTTTTGTCTTCTGCAAAACGTTCGCTCACAAAACTCCTAGTAGCCCCTGTGTCAATCGTAGCTTTTACCGGCGTCCCTCCTTGGGTGATGGTGGCGAGGATCCGGTTGGAATCGTAGGCAAGGAAGTTTACTGGGCCCGGGGTGTCGGTCTCGGGGTTTCCGTCGCACCACGGTTTCGGCGGTCCCCTTGCTCGTTTCCCGGTCGTTCGACGCGTTTCCGGCAGCATTCCACGGTCCGAACATTTCGAAGGCCGCAGTCCCAACAGAAGATGGTTTGGGGGTTACGACAGTCCCGCCTCATGTGTCCGTCCTGGCCACATCGCAGGAAAGCCGTCCTTACATTTATTCGCGCTTCCATATTTTGTGCTACCATGAAATTCCTTTCGGGTTGTCTGGGTCGGGGGTTTGATAGGTTCTGCTGCACCAGCGATGCCTTCGAAATCTTCTGCCAGACTGATGAGTTCGTGGAGGTCTCTAAAATCCTTCCTCCGGATATAGTACTGGTACTCTTGGCGACAGTTTCGGAAGATCCTTTCGACCTGTTGTGTACCGGTGTAGTTTGCGTGCCTCATGAGGTTCTGCATTATGATTACGAAATCCTTGAAGCGCTCCTTTGGCTTTTGCTGGCGTTGACGAATTTCGTCTTCTAGATGTTCCCAGTACCTGGAGGGCAGGAAGAACTGTAGAAAATCTGTCGTGAAGGCGTTCCAGGTCTCCCATTTTCGGTTGTTGTTTCGGAACCATAATAACGCGCGGTCACGGAGTAGTTCCGGCATGGTTCTGGGTAGAAGGTCCCTGTTTAAACAGTAGGCATCCGCAAGTTCTTCTAGCCTTTCGATGAATAGGAGAGGCTCCTTACCACCATCGTACTTCACCGACCACTTCCTCACCTGGTCCATTATTTGAGCGTACGACGTAACTGTCGTGTCCGTCCTGCTTCGCGTTGGAACCACTTCCGGTGGTGCCGGAGAGATTGCCCTGATGGTTGCCTTTGGGTCGTCGCGTACCGTGGCTTCAGATGGATTCAAGGCTGGTGATGGGCTGGGTCTATGCTTCTCCTCGAGCTCACTTAGGCGTATCTCGTCCTCCGACGTAACGTCTCGTCCCGAAGCAAAGCTGGAAAACCTTTTCCTTAAATCTTCCACTGCGCCGTTGCTGTCGATTCGGAACTCGCTCATGTAGCTCTTCAGCTCCTCTTTCGACAGTGTATAAATCCAACTGGTCTTAACCATCGTGGTTATCTTCTTTCTTTATTGGTATATTTTTTTTTTTCTCTATCAAATTCCAGAGTCCCTGCTCGGGCGCCAATTGTAACGAGGTTTTCCCAGCCGGGGTAAAACTCAGTGTGACCAGGGTTCCTTCTATTAGGGTCGTTACAATAAAAAGAATTTGTTTTTGGTTGGGAATGGAATTCAATCGTTCTTTATTTGTTCTTCGCTTAATCTGTACACTTAAAATTATCGTTTGTTTAAAGCTATATATTATTTTACTGTATAAGTTTCAATTATGATTAAAGGAGACCGACGTATCTCCAGGCGGGATGATAGTCTGTTCTCGCGTAGAGCGTGGATTTGAAGGCAAGGACTTCGCTCTTGAACCTCCAATAGTGTGGATAATGTCTAGCGTTAGGCGTGGGCGTGAAGGCAAGGACTTCGCTCTTGAACCTCCAATCTAGCGTAAAGTGTGGATAATGTCTAGCGTAAAGCGTGGGCGTGAAGGCAAGGACTTCGCTCTTGAACCCTCAATCGCGTGGATAATGTCTAGCGTAAAGCGTGGGCGTGAAGGCAAGGACTTCGCTCTTGAACCTCCAATCTAGCGTAAAGCGTGGATAATGTCTAGCGTAAAGCGTGGGCGTGAAGGCAAGGACTTCGCTCTTGAACCTCCAATCTAGCGTAAAGCGTGGATACTGTCTAGCGTAAAGCGTGGGCGTGAAGGCAAGGACTTCGCTCTTGAACCTCCAATCTAGCGTAAAGCGTGGATAATGTCTAGCGTAAAGCGTGGGCGTGAAGGCAAGGACTTCGCTCTTGAACCTCCAATCTAGCGTAAAGCGTGGATACTGTCTAGCGTAAAGCGTGGGCGTGAAGGCAAGGACTTCGCTCTTGAACCTCCAATCTAGCGTAAAGCGTGGATACTGTCTAGCGTAAAGCGTGGGCGTGAAGGCAAGGACTTCGCTCTTGAACCTCCAATCTAGCGTAAAGCGTGGATACTGTCTAGCGTAAAGCGTGGGCGTGAAGGCAAGGACTTCGCTCTTGAACCTCCAATCTAGCGTAAAGCGTGGATACTGTATAGCGTAAAGCGTGGGCGTGAAGGCAAGGACTTCGCTCTTGAACCTCCAATCGTTAGGATAACTACTGGCGTAAAGTGTAAAGTGAAGGCAAGGACTTCGCTCTTGAACCATTCACTCTGACTCGTTGCCGGGAAGAGGGATTTCTAGGAAAGAAGGCCGATTGTTAGGACTGCTGGCCTTTTATAGTCCTCCATCGAGTGTGGAAATCCCGTTGTTGCAACGATCGTGAAATCCGCTAACTCGCCTGATGGTGTGCTGTTGTTGTTGTTTCCTTTGATGTGATATGGTTGTTGTTGTTTTGTCCGGCCGGTCAGTATTGCTGCGCTCGGCGGTCTATTGGTTCGTGATCCCGTTGGTGCAACGATAGGGAAATCCGCTACGTCACATGATCGGTGGGACTTGGTAGTGTTGTTGTTGCCTCTTTGATGTTTGTTAGTTCCAAGATCCCGTTGATGCAAAATTAGGGAACTCCGCTACATCGCATGATCGGTGTAGTGTTGTTGTTGTTTTGACTCGTTTGTTATTTGTTGGTTTGCCTCGAAAATGCGTGCTGTCGTACATTGTGTGTTGTTTGTTGTTGTTTTTCTTTTGGTTGTCTAATGATGCTGCAGACTTCTGATTGTCCGCTATCATATTTTGCATGCTGTTTGTTGTTGCCTTTTACGTGGGTCTGCGCCGTCTTACACTGCATGCTTTGTTGTTGTTGTTCTCCTTGACTTGTCTGATGCAAAATGTATGCATGTTGTTTGTTGTTGTTTTGAATATTGGTCGGGTATTCTGTGTCTGTGGTGCTGTATGCCTGCTGTTGTTGTTTTCTCCAATGATGCTGTGTGCTTCTGCATGTATTGTGAGTCACGAGCGGGGTATCCCTAGTCTGTGTGGTCTGGTGCTGTATGTGTGTCGTCATTCTCTCACTCAGCTGCTTGATGATGGCGTGCATTGGTTGTGCGTGGTGAATTTACGCGTTGTGAGAGGAACGACAGAACGAAATATAGAGAACCTGTGTATCATAAGCCGAGAGTAATTTCGGCGAGTAATTTACCACTTAAAAGAGTGGGAAACATGTTGCTAGGTTTAAGAACATTATGGTAAACGTTTCTTTGTAATGTGTATTAAATTCAAAAGAAAGTGTTGTTTACAAAAAGATGGTTGCGTACCAAAAATAATGTGTGGAAAAAATTGTGTGGCAAATTTTCCCTTCACACCACATTCAAGCAACTTCCCCCTAACAGATTCGCTCGTTTTTTTTTCAATAAATATAGTAGTTTGTTTTATTTTGCTCGGTTAAGCCCGTGAACTATTTATGCTGATGATGGAGGACATGGGTCGACCAAGATCCCACCCCGGTTGCCGGCGAGCATGGCCGTTATTAATCACGTGCGCCAAGGTCGATCGTGCCTCCCATGTGATGTGTATAGAAAACCAAAATGGCATCACATCCGTCAAAGATCCTTGTCATTGGATCCAGATCGTTACATAAATTGGCGCCCAACGTGGGGCCCGAAGAAGTCTTAGCTATTAGTTCAAAAGTTGCTTGGGTCCCTCACACTTTTTTTTGCACTTTTGTTTTCCGATAGATTAATTTATAAACCTGCAAGGGTTATTTTGTTCCGGTGTACGTCAACGAAGCAGGGTGTTTCGAAAATACGGGTAATCCGAAAGCAAACATTTTTATTTTGTTCCGGTGTGCGTCAACGAAGCAGGGTGTTTCGAAAATACGGGTAATCCGAAAGCCAAAATTTTGGGCGGATACCTGACCTTTGATCACTACATGGAAAAAAAAAAGTCCAAATCTTTCGACGATTCACACCGAATCCCTTTTCTATCGTTTGGCGAACTGCTGCGTTCAAGGGGTGAAATTGAATATTTTTTTTTGAATCGCAGACATCGTGACCAGGAGATTCATGTTCACCTTGAATTCGTTGCAGACCCCAAATAATTTCACCTGTCATATTACTTAAAATGTTGTGTTTGACTGTTTATATCATTTGTCTGAAGGACATTATTTTGCTGTTTCGTTGCAGTGCCTGAGCAAGTGCTCGAGAATTGCAGGCCATTTGGAAGCATAACGCTATCGAATACCTGACTCTGGTTCCTGCTTAAGAAGTCTGCCTGGGTGGTTACCGCACCAAACCACTATATATATCTGCGAGTTTCGCTAGGTCATTAGAGTGAGCTGATACTTTTTGGAATTGCGGACATCCTCTAGTATGGATGTACTGACCAAAAGACCTTCGTTTCACTTCGAGGCATTGCGATCCTCCAACATCTTGATCCTTCTTTAAATAAATTATACTTATAGGATGTACTCTATTTTGTGATGGTACTTCATATGTTGCTTTAGACAATAATTTTTTTTGTTCAATTTGCCTTTCGCTGAGTCACTGGAACTATCATTTGACCAATGACTAGCGATCGGTAATCTTGAACACGACTTTGTGTTTTTAGGAAATACTTTATCTTTTTCTCATCTCAAGGATACTACGACTGGACATGAGATGAGTGGGTCCTTCTAGAATTACTCGGACTCGTGCCCATGGTGGACGACCTGACTAGGGGATGACCTGCATATCCTAAGTCCTAAGTCCGAATCTGTGTTTGTGTTAACTTCGTTGCGTAAAATGTTTACTTTGCTTGTTGTGGAACAGTACCGATGCCGTCGTCCGGGAGGATTTTGCTGGAAAATGGTGATTTAGTTTTGGAAATTTTTAGTCTTTTGAATAAACATATTTTTTTGAGTTCATTTAAGTATGAGGAATTTTGAATGGCATTTAGCGAAACAAATTTAATAATCTTTTGCTTTAATTTTGTGCTTGGGAATATCGCCCCAAGAATCCTAATAAGGAATATTTAGGAATCATAATTAGTATAGAGTTAGTTAAGGATTAAAGTAGCAACACGGAAAGATCTTAGGTCAAGCTCGCAAGGCAATCTGACTGAGCTTACCAAATTATATTATAGATTTTCTACTGCTTTGAATTTTAGCTTTTGACTTTTAGTATTTAGCAGCCTCTTGGCTGGTGTTCTATTTTTTTTATTATATTACCTTTCTTAGTGGGGTTTTTTTTTCAACGTTCAACGAACAAACCACATTATAAACACTTACCGAGCGGGATATAGAAATAATTTTGGAGAAATTGAGTTATCGCGAGTTGAGTGAATTTTTTTCGGCCCAGTAGTTTAGAGTGTCGCTAAGTCTAGTCTCTTATCGATGGAAGCATGTTTACTGTACGTAGCAACGAGGATTTGAGTCGTATCAATCCTAGCGTCATTTGCCAAGTTTGTAAAGCGGAGTTAGTCCAGGAAGTCGAAAACTTAATTACCTCGTGCAAACACGTATTCCATTATACGTGTATTAAAGAATTCCTGAAGACTTCGGACAAGTGCCCTACATGCAAAGCGGATTGCTTAGCTGAAAGCCTAAAAGCGATACAAGTATCGGTGGTGAACACCGTCGCAGGTGCACCCGCGGGGAGGAAACGGTTCAATAAGCGAACTCCGGCGTCCAAAGGAGCCATTCCTAAGACAATGTCTACGCGTAGCACTAGTGGAGTTCGAAAGAGCCACGGAGTTTCTAAACAACCCACTCATAGGAGCCTAATCGATGATGATATTTTTTTCGAAGACAACCATCGAATGTCGGGGATACGTCCGATCTCGGTGGCGGAAAAGGCGCTCACCGCAGAGGATGTCAAAACTCTTATAAGTACCGCATTGAAACAACAAAAGGCGGAAACAATTGATTACCTAACCAGCAAACTGCCGGACGTAGTCACTTCGAACATACAGAGGTGTTTAGAACATCTGACACTTCAACCACAGACAGAGCCTCTAAATCAAGCATTCGTCAAAATCGCTCGGAGGAGTATATTCGCCTTCCTTCGTCCGCAGTTCCAAATGAATTGAGCAACCCAGGGCTTCAAACGAGTTTGCGTAACGTTACCTTTGCGCCGATTTGGGTAAGTCAGATCGCATAACGAGCTTAATCCAGAAATCGCAGATTCGGTTTGATGGTTCACTAGATGGACTTCCTATCGATGAATTTCTGTATCGTATACAGGTTTTAACGAATCAAACACTGTTTGGCGATTTCTCTCTGATCTGCGACAACTTTCATATGCTTCTTCATGGTAAGGCTCGCGAATGGTATTGGCGATACCACAGAAGCGTGCTCAATTGCAATTGGCATGACCTCTGTGAGGCCTTGCGTAACCAATACAAAGATTGTCGTACCGACTACGATCTGTTAGAAAGTATTCAGTCAAGGAAACAGAGAGATCGTGAAAACTTTGATGAGTACTTTGATTCAGTAACAGTCCTAACTAATCGTCTTGACACTTCATTAAATGAGAGAGAGCTTGTTGAGATAATATCTCGAAATCTCAGACCTGACATTCGACACGAGATCTTATACTTACAAATAAACTCGATCGCGCAACTTCGCGATGTCTGTCGAAAAAGCGAAAGATTCCTGTCTGAAATAAACCGTAATTCTTCTATAACTAGAAATGCACCACCCAGAATACTAGTACCCAATCCTTCAGACACAACCTTTAAATTGAACGTTAGAAAACCTGTTTTATTCCCTATTAAACCATACCATGTCCGATTTGACGAGTACGAGAAAGCAAAAGCTCGTATTTTTGGAAAAGACACCTTTACAGTGAAGAGAAAAAGTAAGCGATCGACCCTCAGACTACGAAAATTCTGGAAGTCGGTTCGATCAAATCGACGAAACCTTGTTATGCGATCATCAAGTCAAGTCAATGCTAGGTTTACTTGACAGTGGCGCTACCATTAGCTGCCTAGGTTCCAAGGTAGCAGAGGACCTGTTGCTTGGTAATCACAACATCATCAAATTCGTCAGCTACGTTAGGACGACAGACGGAACTCGGCAGCCCGTATAGGGAAAGATAAGAGTGGATGTGGAATTCCGTGGACAGACTCGAGCCATCGATTTGTACCTCATTCCCGGTCTTTCGCAAGATCTATACCTGGGGATAGATTTCTGGCAAGCTTTCGGTTTAGCGCCTGAGATCATTGGTGAATTACACATCAGTTCGAACAACGATGTAGCTGAAGCGGTAGATAGCAAATCTCTTAGCTTGAATGATAATCAACGCAGAAGATTGGAAAGGGTTAAATCCTTGTTCCCTTCTTATGATAGACACGGTTTAGGTTAAACCACGCTGGTCGAACATACTATAAACGCAAAGGACGCACAGCCCGTAAATCAACGGCATTACCCAGTATCTCCGGCAATCGAAAAACTAATTTATGCCGAACTGGATGAGATGCTAGCGCTAGGGATTATCGAAGAACCTAAAAGTTCATGGAGTTCGTCAGTGGTGTAAGTTCGTCAACCTGGGAAGGTTCGGCTATGCCTAGATTCGAGGAAAGTTAATTCAGTAACGGTCAAGGATGCGTATCCCTTGCCTCACATCAATGGAATCTTGGGACGGTTACCACCAGCCGAGGTGATCACCAGTTTAGACCTAAAGAAAGCTTTTCACCAAATTCCATTGGAAGTAGGTTCTCGAGATAAAACCGCTTTTACTGTTCCGGGTAGGCCATTGTACCAGTACCGAGTGATGCCATTTGGGCTGTGCAATGCCCCACAAACACTGTGTAGACTGATGGACCAGGTGATTCCATCACCACTCCGAGATTGCGTATTTGTGTATTTAGACGATCTGTTGGTCATCAAAGACACCTTTGAGAAGCACCTGCTCGTGTTGGAGGAAGTGGCTGGTCACTTGCGAAGAGCTGGTCTTACGATTAACGTGGGAAAGAGCAAATTCTGCCTCAGTGAAGTAAAATACTTGGGTTATGTCGTGGGAAATGGGTCATTGAAAGCCGATCCGGATAAGCTCAATGCTATAACTGAGTTTCCAATGCCAGTAACTGTTAAGCAACTGAGGAGATTCCTTGGAATGGCGGGCTGGTATCAGCGCTTCATAGCCAACTTCTCAGTCATAGCTCACCCACTCACAGATTTGCTAAAGAAGGCTAAATCATTCGCATGGTCGACAGAAGCCAATAACGCTTTTATAAAACTGAAGAAGAGTCTAACGACGGCACCTGTCTTGTCGAATCCCGATTTTAGCAAGCCATTTTTACTACAATGTGACGCCAGCCAAGACGGCATTGGTAGCGTTCTTGCTCAGGTTACCGACAGCGGTGATGAAGTTCCAATGGCTTTTATGTCACAGAAACTTAACAAAGCCCAGAGGAACTATAGCGTCACTGAGCAGGAGTGTCTGGCTGTGGTCATTAGTACTAAAAAGTTTCGCGCTTATATTGAGGGCCAAGAGTTTACGGTCATCACGGACCAAGCTAGTTTTTCAATGGCTGATGAGGCAGACCGACTTAAGTGGCAGATTGGCACGGTGGGCCTTAAAACTTCAGGGATTCAAATTTACAATCGAGCACAGGAAAGGTTCTGAAAATGTAGTCCCGGATGCGTTGTCCCGATTACACTCGGATGAGTTGTGCGAAGTTGTAGGACAGAGGTTGACTTGGACTCGGGCGAATTCGAATGCCCTGAATACGTATCTCTTAGGGACAAGGTCTTAGCCAACCAGAGTTCCTTACCCGACCTCAAGGTGGTAGGTAAATACGTTTACAAACGCACCGAATTTGCCTCTGGCAAGGACGAACAGGAGACTAATTCATGGAAGCTCTGGATTCCTCAGTCTTTGGCTAGTCAAGTCATTCGTCAAGCCCACTTTTGTTTAACTAGTGCACACGGAGGAGTAGGTAAGACTATCGAACGGATCAGACGTCATTTTTTCTGGCCTCAAATCCTGAACCAGGTCAGGGATTTTATTGGCGAGTGCGAAACTTATAAATGCACCAAGCCAACCAATTTCATTTTGCGACCTCCCATGGGGCGGCTAGCGCCATCGGTCCGACCATTTCAACGATTGTACGTAGATCTGATAGGTCCTTACCCACGATCGGAAAATTGTAAAGCCCTCAAGTGCAAAATACGGAATAAGACATGTGTTCACCGCGTTGTATTCACCTCAGTCGAATGCCTCCGAGCGGGTGAACCGATCTGTAATAGCTGTTATTCGAGCGTATGTCAAGAGGATCAAAAAGATTGGGACAGATATCTGAGTGGTATACGTTGTGCTCTGCGCAGTTCGTGTCACACATCCATCGGCTACAGCCCATACTATGTCCTGTTTGGTACGAATATGATACATCATGCGTCCGACTATCGGTTGCTCCGTAGCCTGAACATGTTGATGGAACACGATGTAGATATTATTCCTAGAGATCAACGACTAAATATCCAGGAAAGGGTCAGGGCGAATTTGCAACGATCCTACGAAACGAAAGCTCGTACGTACGACACAAGAAGTCGTAATGTTGAATTTAAGGTAGGTCAGGAAGTTTTCAGGCGGAATTTCATCCAAAGCAATTTTGCAAAAGGCGTTAGCGCCAAGCTCGCACCTCTTTTCGTACCGGCCCGTATACTTGAAGATAGATCTGGTAAATTGATCGGAACCTATCATGCGAAAGATATTCGACAATAGAGCTTCTACCCTTTTCAAACGATAGGGCAGAATGTCTTATCACAGAGTGGAATTCGGCCTATCGTTTGTTGTGTAATGGTAGTAATAGGAGGTACAACCTGTGGATATTTGCAAGAAAAATTGCGGTTTCCCCTTTTGGTTGACAACCAAACGAATGCCCGTTACCCCATTCTGCTTTGTGCTGCTGAACACATATGTGCGTATGTATATGTAAGCTTACCAGCTCACGAATGGGTGGAAGGAACTTGTCTGTGGCGTAAGTAAGAGAAGGGAAAACAAAAAAATTATTATCGGATGATTCTCCGGTATTTTTCCAGCGCGATATGTTCCTCCCTATAAAGCCAATCGGCAGGTCAAATTGAATTCGAAGTCGTTCGGAAGGCGACAGTCTAGTCGATTTTTTGATGTGTACAGTGCTGCACGCGGGTCTCGGTCGTTAAATAATTCTTGTGCTCTGCTTATTCTTGCTAGAGAAGTACTTATCCTTTTTTCCTAATTACTATGCTGTATAAAGTGTGTCTAGTACGATGTGAAGTCACAAAGAGGAACTTACTGAAGCGTCTACCATCTGTAGTTGTTGGCGCAGTGGGGGTTTTTTGCATAGTAATTCTTTAATTGAACTTCAAATCTACTATTTACTGTGCTCGTGTTAAAAAAAAGGATTCCAAATCTGTAACAAGTGAAAAGTTGTTTAATAAAAGCTACAGCGTCCCTTCAGTGTTTTTCCGGTATTCGGTACAATATGTAAATCAAGAGGGTACACAAAGGGGGAGGAAAAAAAAGCGAAACGTAAAGGAATCCTGAGCTGAGGTGTTTTTATCAGCGCCGTCGCCTTCCGAGCCAAATCCAACTGTACATAGGTTGACTGACGAACGATAAGATAAAGAGTTCTGCTCTATTTTCGTCTGTTGTAAAGCAATAGCCACTAGATGGTTTGTCCAGCATAAATTCACGGTCAAGCTTGGTCTTTGTCTCGCTTTCACGGTTGCCTGCCTACTTGTGTGCGCGTCTGTCAAACTACTGTGTGCGGTTAGATTTTGAATAGATATTGAAATCGTTTGGCTGTGTCCCGTTTTTTTGGGGTGCCGTGTCTCGTTCTCGTGTGGCATCTTGGTCCAGTGACTGCAGTTTTTTCCTTATTTTGCCTCGTCGAAGCTGTACTCAATTTGACACTGCTGCCTGACTTTCCATTGTGGATTATAATTATTGTTAAACATTGTTCGAATTCGATTTTTGCAAGCTGCGGAGAAGGACGTGCCTGGGCTCCTGCTTTTCTGTAGACGTATAAAGAGTCTTGCTGTGGTCTTGAAAAGAAAAAAAAAGAAATTACAAAAAAAAAAAAGTATTGATATAAAAGAACCAATTCAGCTTATCCATTAAAAATTGAACACTGTGTGTAATTACCGTGTTAGCGGTTTCCTTTTTTTTTGGTTTCGGTTATGGTGCGAAGCAGCTTCCACCTCCGCCGGTGTTGTGAACGGTGATGCGAAATTGCTACTTTTCTAAATTCCCATCGAAAACCACACGTTGCATTCCATCGGTCAACATGGAGTAAGAACAGAGAAAGCAACAAAAGCAGAGAAAAAAAAACCTTCAGGCTGCGTCCAAAGGAAAAATTCCGTTAGTTTATTTAAACTTACAAAAAAAAGCCTGTGTAAGAGCTTCACCAATGCTAGATGTGTGGTGACGCTGGCAAACGCCCGTGGCCCTGGAGACTTTTGCAAGATAAAGATCGCGCGAGGAGGGGGTCCTGACCGAAGTAAGGGCTATAATCTTCTTTAATCTAAATTTAATAAATTCCCCACAGGGCAAACTCTTCGTCATCGACAGCGCTGCCGACGTCGCGGAGGAATTCGCAAGTAAGTGGAATTTGAATTACATAGTTTTTTTTGTTTTGACTGGTATTAAGCCAAAAGTGCTCAAGTATGTCTCTGAAGTATTAGCTCTTCCTTTTTCCTTTCACGTGGATTACTTCATTTTTTTTTGTTCCCTAAGTTAAGGGTACATAATTCTTTGTGATTTGTTTGCTTAAGCTTACCCATAAGCTTTTATATATTAAGTGTACCGTTATAATTGAATTAATGTTCGGTGAAATTCCAAGCAAAAGTACTGGGCAGTGCATACAATTATACTGCCTATGTAGATAATTAGCATAACATATATGTATTAGTATCAGAACTCGCAACGTCTTTATATTATAACCTTCTATGTACCTATATACATATTTGTCAAATCTTAATATACATATATATGCATCCTAATTGTAGATGACATATGTAACGGGCTTTATGTTCCCAATTATATACATATATCTATATAATATCATGCTACGATACAGAATTCGATAAGAGGAACGTTTTTTTTTTTTGTTTTCTTTGTTTGAACTAATTGAAATGATTAATAAAAAAAATTATTGTTAAGGTAATGATGAAGAATAACTGAGTTATCACTGATTTCCTCTTCCAGCTGGGCGGCCTCGTAGGCGGTAATGAGGTGGCTGTGTGAAAAATCTTGGGGGTCCCAATGATAATAAATATAGTAGTTTGTTTTATTTTGCTCGGTTAAGCCCGTGAACTATTTATGCTGGTTGTCCCCGGTTGCCGGCGAGCATGACCGTTAATAATCACGTGCGCCAAGGTCGATCGTGCCTCCTATGGGATGTGTATAGAAAACCAAAATGGCATCACATCCGTCAAAGATCCTTGTCATTGGATCCAGATCGTTACATAGTTTTGCAGAATTTGTCCTTCTTTAATAAACCTTTGAATCTGATATGATATGATGAAAAAATATTATTAGAACACCCTTCACTTCAAAATTTTTTCAAAAACTTTATCTCACCGCAGATACACATGTGTAAAAAAAATTGTATGGAAAAAAAATTCAAATCAAAAACTCGAAAATTTTTACAAAAACTTCGGTCGATCGGAGATACATATATGTTTAAAATTTAAAGTAAGTCGGGCTAATTTTTAAAAAAAAAAATAATCGCTCCAAAAATTTTACAAAAACTTTTGTCCATCGGGACATGCTTAAAATTTGAAGAAAATCGGGCTAGTTTTTAAAAAATTTATACGGGCATACCTCGGGCCTCAGGCCCCATTCGCTCCAAAAATGTCAACAAAGTTTTGTCCATGTGTATAAAATTTTACCAAAATCGGGTTAATTTTTATTTTTAATTTGTATGAGGCCCCACGACGCCAGGGCCCAGCATCTGTAAAATTATTACAATAGGTGTTGTCCGTCAGAGATACACACGTATATAAATTTGAAGAAAATAGGGTTGAATTTTTTCAAAAATTGTTATGGTGCCACACGCCTCCGGGGCCCGGACGCACCAAAATATTTACCAAAATTGTTGTCCATCGGAGATAACAGCGTGTATAAAATTTGAAAAAAAATTTATGATATAAATATAATATAATATGATAAAAATATAAATGATATAAAATTTGAAAAAAAATTTATGACCTTGGGGTCTCCAAATTTTTTTACAAAAAGTATTGTCTACCAGAGATACACGCGTATATACAATTAGAAGAAAATCGGGTTAATTTTTTTAAAAAAGTTATTGGGGCCCCACGATTCGGGGTATCCACAATTCTTACAAAAAGTTTTGTCCATCGGAGATATACATGTGTATAAAATTTGAAGAAAATTGGGGTTATTTCTTACAAAAATGGATGTGGCCGCACGACCCTGGGGCCCTGGGTCTCCAAAGTTTTAACAAAAAGTGTTATCCATGGAGATACACACGTATATAAAATTTGAAGAAAACCGGGTTAATTTTTTTTTAAAAGTTGTTGGGGCCACATGACCCTGTGGCCCGGTGTCTCCAAAATTTTTACATAAAGAGTGTTTTCCATCAGGGAAACACATTTGTATAAAATTTTAAGAAAATTTTGTAAAATATTTGTATGGACCCCGAGGTCCGAGGGGCCAAAAATTTTAATATAACGTATTTTCAACGGAAATATACATGTGTGCAAAATTTCAATAAAATCGGGCCTTGGGAACTGGGTTAAAAATTGATCAGAAAATCTGACCAGCCAGCCAGCCATATTTACCAGACACGGTAGTGGCACGCGAAGTTAATATAAAGAATTTAAAAATTCGGGTTGATTTTTTTAAAAAATTTGTTGGGCCCCATGACCCTGGGGTATCTAAATTTGTTTTCCATCGGATTAATTTTTAAAAATTTTATATGGGCACCCCTTGGCCCAGAGACCCGAGGTGCCCCGAATTATTTCCACTACAATTATTTCTTTTAAGTTGAGTTGAGCTTTAAAGCAGTTGAGTGCGTAACCAGTTCTTCATATACTCGTAATATTGGACAAAACACTAATTCTCTATACTCTCTGCAGCAGCGCTGCCTACATCGCATCACTCATCAGCGCACACAGAACACAGTCATTGTAGTATGATATGATCTGATGATGCCGCTAAATGGAAAATTTGTATGGGAGCCGCCCGATCCCGCATCCCGATCTCTCTGAAATTTTAATAGAAAGTATTGTCACCGGAAATACACATGTTCAATAAAGTCGGGCTTTGGGAAGTGGGTTAAAAATTGATCAGAAAATCTGACCAGCCAGCCACGGGAAAGCGAAGTTAATAAAGAGAATGTAAAAATCCCAGTCCCCAATATTAAAGAAATTTTTGGGCAGCTTCGAGACTCTGAGATCTGGCGGATGGTTTCCACCAAATCGGGATTACTGAAGAGGATAAATAAAAAAAGTGTTTTGTGTTTTTAAGGCGTGTCCATTTCTCTTCTACGCCCGATATCTCAGTCCCAGGACTTACTCTCCCTGCATTTAGGGCGAGTCCTATCGCTTGACAGTAGTTGTATTCATATTCCCCAGAATGATTTTACATCATGGACTAATTCAAAGAATTCTTCTTTTTCATCATCTAGGAAATCCTCTGTAGGGTCGTGAACGTTTATGAGGCTTATGTTTTAAAATCTGCCCCGCACGCGAAGGGTGCTGTTAGATATTTTCACAATTATTATATTTGTGTCATTGTGAATAACACTTCAACATATATTGTGTTACTGTGAATAACACTTCAACATTTAAAACGTCATTCGAATTGACAGACTGAATAAAGAACAATATTGAATTATCGAAACACGAGGTGGTTTTGCTTTTCCTACACTTCCGCTAGATCGATTCACACGTATACCATTTCACTGTGGAACCAAGTGAAAATCCATTAGTGGCGACGAGGATTATTAAGATTGAGGAAAATCTTTACAATGGCCCAAACAGCGGAAGGAATTTTGCAAGCATTAACAACTGCTCTACAGAGCATACAGACTTCAACAAATTCACCTAACCTACATTTCGAACACTTCAACGAAAACGAAGAGGCATTTCCCAACTACGTGAAAAGGTTAGAGAATTATCTTGAGCTGAAGAATTTTACGGATAGTACAAAAAAGCGGCAAGTATTGATCAATTGTGTGGGAGCGAAATACTACCAGCTTCTTTCAAATTTGACAGCACCAGAAGAACCTGAGACGAAGTCCTACGAACAGTTAACAGTCATTTCGAGTTCAAAAGAATGGCGTTTGGTTTACGAAATGCTTCGCCAACATTCCAGAGACTTATGAACGTTGTTCTATCTGGATTACAAGGGTTAATGTGCTTATTATATCACGACGACATTGTGATCAAAGGAAAAAATTTACAAGACCATAACAAGAAGTTTTTAAGGCTCTAGCCAAATTCAATATAAAATCTAAATCTAAAAAGAGCAGGGTAGGCTGTGTCGAAGACACGGCCGTGGGTTTTGAGCGTGACAACATCTGTCCGGGACGAAAGAAAAGAAAACAAAGATCTTGTTGTCTGTGGGACATAAACACGGACGGATATATTAAAAAAACTTTCTATACTAAATACAAGTCCTACGACTTGCACCGTAGCTCATCACATACATCATCATCACATCACATTATATATAAATTATTTATAAGCGAATTTTAATATTCATAAATGCTAACTGTGAAGTTGCTGCATATTGCATATTACTGCCCAAACACAATAATGCAGCTTTAGGTTTCAACTCATAAAAAATTTGAGTAGTTTTAAATTAATTCAGAAGAGAAAAGTAGTGAGTAGTGCTGCCCATGCTTCGAAATGGTATGGTAAGAATGTCGCTTTGAAACATGCAGGCCAATTATTTCTCATTAAATTTATTTTGCATTGTTCTCTTTTTTCTGTAAATGATCGAGTAGTTATTTTGAACCGATGCTTAATGTCATGTATGATGTTTGATGGTTGAATCAATGGTCGATGGTAGATTCGTTGTTCAGTGGCAGACATCCAACTTACGATCGAACATCAAACCAGCAATCGAACTTACTGTATACATGAGTAAGGATAAGATAAGCCAAAAGAAAAGGAAATAGCAGCAACAGCAACGTCGCTTGCAACTTGCGAATGGCCTTGCCTCTTTTTTGTAACATTTGTATTTTTTTTTTCTCTCACAAAGCACTGTACCATTTTATGCAATGTTAATAGAACAAACAGAGCAGAGCACCGATATTATTGGCAAATATTAATATTATAATTTTTAAATACGATTAAATTAAGTCTATAATTAAGCAATACGATTAAATAAAAAAAATTTATTAGGGGACTTAAGCTTGCAGGTTGTCATTGTTATATGCCTCTTTTTTTGTAAATTATAGTAGTATACTTTTTTTCTGTTACACGACAGTTGGTATGCACGAAATTGCGGCTATATTTTGAACCGACTTACAATCTGCTTGTAGGGCGACAATTTAACATTTACATTTTGCTATTTGCATCCAATATTAAGTAGCTGCGTAAACTGCGCAGTCGATTTTTCTTTACTGCATTGGCTGAAAAGCGAATTTTTGACCAACATGCAGCACAAACTGCGTAGCGGCTGAATTCTTTTTTTTTTAGGGTACTCGGAAGCAGATGAGTTCAGTTTTGTTGGCGTTGATCTTCAGTCCCCACTTCAGGTAGTACTCCCAAAGATTTCGGAGGTGTTCCTCCACTCTTCGGGCAGCTATCTCAGGAGAGCGGGAAACGGCATACGTGATGGAGTCATCCGCGAAAAGCATGGTCCTTGTTACGGCTGTTAAAAACCCCGTTAAAAAGAAAATTTTTAATTATTTTCACAATATAATTGGGGAAACCAAATGTAATAAGTTTGTACAGAAGCCCGTTTGTCCAGACGCTATCGAAAGCTTTTTCGATGTCTAACAAACAGGCTACTGTACTACTTTCGACATTCAGTCCTCGAGTGACGTTACTGTGAAGCTTTATCAGAGGGTGCAGCGTAGAGTGATTTTCTCGAAATCCGAACTGAAAGGAAGGAATTAGATTCCTTTCCGAGCAATACGCATCTATCTTTTTACGGATCAAAGACTCCAATACTTTACTGATACAACACAGTAAAGCTATGGGGCGGTTACCAGTTACACTGGAGCGGTCGGTTTCTTCGGTACTGGTACTACTTTGGCTACCTTCCAGTTGTCTGGAAAGTATCCATTGTTAAGGCAATTGTTGAATATGATGGTTAACATCAAAATTGCCATACCCGGCAGCTTTTTAATCAGAAAATTTGAAATCCCGTCAGTGCCCGATGATTTTTTTGAGTTTCCACTCATAATTAAATCACTGAAAACAGCTGTCCCTGCAAACATATCCACGTCTACGGGTGCGTTTGCGGGATTGTCTTCGCTGAATTGCACATCAACATTTCTTGGGGAAGTGGTGTCTCTACGAATTCTGGAAGATGAGTTGGTGGTCGGTCTGTAAAGCTCCTTTCGAAATGACAGGCAAAGGCTTCGGCTTTTTCAACATAACTGGATGCTACTGTGAAGGGAAAATTTGCCACACACAATTTAACAAATTTTTCCACACATTATTTTGGTACGCAACCATTTTTTTTTGTACACAACACTTTTTTGAATTAAATAAAACTTGCATACCTATTACAAAGAAAACGTTTACCATAATGTTCTTAAACCTAGCAACATGTTTCCCACTCTTATAAGTGGTAAATTACTCGCCGAAAATACTCTCGGCTAATGGTACACAGGTTCTCTATATTTTCTTCTTTCGTTCCTCTCACAACGCGTAAATTCACCACGCACAACCAATACACGCCATCATCAAGCAGCTGAGTGAGAGAATGACGACACACATACACCACGAGACCGAGACTAGGGATACCCCGATCATGACTAATGAGTAAACGCACCCACATACATGCAGAAGCACGCAGCATCATTGGAGAAAACAAAAACAACATGCATACCTTTAGCATCAGACAAGTCGAGGGGGACAACAACAACAAGCATGCAGTGTAAGACGGCGCAGACCCACGAAGAAAGCAACAACAAACAACATGCAAAACATGATAGCGAAAGTCTGCAGCATTATTCGACAGCCGAAAGAAAACAACAACACACAACACGGCATACATACAGAAGTCTGCAGCGTTCTTAGAAAAGCAACAACAAAACACATGCAATGTACGACAGCACGCATTTTTTTAAGGTAAACCAACAAACAACAAAGGAACCAAAACAACAACAACACCACACCGACCATGCGGCTTAGCGGATTCCCCTATCTTTGCATCAACGGGATCTGGAATCAACAAACAACAAAGAGGCAACCACAACACTACCAAGTCCCACCGATCATGCGATTTAGCGGATTTCCCTATCGTTGCATCAACGGGATCTGCAATCAACAAACAACAAAGAGGCAACAACAACACTACCAAGTCCCACCGATCATGCGATTTAGCGGATTTCCCTATCGTTGCACCAACGGGATCACGAATCAGCAAACCATCCAGCGCAGCAATACTGACCGGACGGATCAAACAACAACAACCATATCACATCAAAGGAAACAACAACAACAGGCGAGTTAGCGGATTTCATAATCGTTGCAACAACGGGATTCCTTCACCCGATGGAGGACTATAAAAGGCCAGCAGTCCTAACAATCGGTCTTCTTTCCTAGAAATCCCTCTTCCTGGCAACAAGTCAGAGTGAATGGTTCAAGAGCGAAGTCCTTGCCTTCACGCCCACGCTTTACGCTAGACATTATCCACGCTTTACGCTAGATTGGAGGTTCAAGAGCGAAGTCCTTGCCTTCACGCCCACGCTTTACGCTAGACATTATCCACGCTTTACGCTAGATTGGAGGTTCAAGAGCGAGGTCCTTGCCTTCACGCCCACGCTTTACGCTAGACATTATCCACGCTTTACGCTAGATTGGAGGTTCAAGAGCGAAGTCCTTGCCTTCACGCCCACGCTTTACGCTAGATTGGAGGTTCAAGAGCGAAGTCCTTGCCTTCACGCCCACGCTTTACGCTAGACATTATCCACGCTTTACGCTAGATTGGAGGTTCAAAAGCGAAGTCCTTGCCTTCACGCCCACGCTTTACGCTAGACATTATCCACGCTTTACGCTAGATTGGAGGTTCAAGAGCGAAGTCCTTGCCTTCACGCACACGCTTTACGCTAGACATTATCCACGCTTTACGCTAGATTGGAGGTTCAAGAGCGAAGACCTTGCCTTCACACCCACGCTTTACGCTAGATTGGAGGTTCAAGAGCGAAGTCCTTGCCTTCACGCCCACGCTTTACGCTAGACATTATCCACGCTTTACGCTAGTTTGGAGGTTCAAGAGCGAAGTCCTTGCCTTCACGCCCACGCTTTACGCTAGACATTATCCACGCTTTACGCTAGATTGGAGGTTCAAGAGCGAAGTCCTTGCCTTCACGCCTACGCTTTACGCTAGACATTATCCACGCTTTACGCTAGATTGAAGGTTCAAGAGCGAAGTCCTTGCCTTCACGCCCACGCTTTACGCTAGACATTATCCACACGATTGGAGGTTCAAGAGCGAAGTCCTTGCCTTCACATCCACGCTCTACGCAAGAACAGACTATCATCCCTCCTGGAGATACGTCGTTCTCCTTTAATCATAATTGAAACTAATACAGTAAAATAATATATAGCTTTAAACAAACGATAATTTTAAGTGTACAGATTAAGCGAAGAACAAATAAAGAACAATTGAATTCCATTCCCAACTAAAAACAAATTCTTTTTATTGTAACGACCCTAATAGAAGGACCCTAATAGAAGTTTTACCCCGGCTGGGAAAACCTCGTTACAACTGGCGCCCGAGCAGGGACCCTGGAATTTGATAGCGAAAAGAAACTACACCAACAATGAAATATCAGAACTAGAAAACCACGATGGTTAAGACCAGCTGGATTTATACACTGTCAAAAGAGGAGCTGAAGAGCTACATGAGCGAGTTCCGAATCGACAGCAACGGCTCAGTGGAAGAGTTAAGGAAAAGGTTTTCCAGCTATGTTTCGGGACGAGACGTTACGTCGGGGGACGAGATACGCCTAAGTGAGCTCGAGGAGAAGCATAGACGCAGCCCGTCACCAGTGCCCCTGATAACTCTAAACCCGTCTGAAGCTACGGCACGCGACGAACTAAAGACAACCATCAGGGCAACATCTCCGATACCACCGGAACTGGCTCCTACGCGAAGCAGGACGGACACGACAGTTACATCGTACGCTCAGATAATGGACCAAGTGAGGAAGTGGTCGGTGAAGTATGATGGCGGTAAGAAGCCTCTCCTATTCATCGAAAGGCTAGAAGAACTTGCGGATGCCTACTGCTTAAACAGGGACCTCCTGCCCAGGACCATGCCGGAACTACTCCGTGACTGTGCATTATTATGGTTCCGCAACAACAACCGAAAATGGGAGACCTGGAACGCCTTCACAAAAGACTTTCTACAGTTTTTCCTGCCCTCCGGGTACTGGAAACATTTGGAAGACGAAATTCGCCAACGCCAGCAAAAGCCAAAGGAGCGCTTCAAGGATTTCGTAATCATAATGCAAAACCTCATGAGACACGCAAACTACACCAGTACACAACAAGCCGAAAGGATCTTCCGGTACTGCCGTCAAGAGTACCAGTACTATATCCGGAGGAAGGATTTTAGGGACCTCCATGAACTCATCGGCCTGGCAGAAGACTTTGAGGGCATCGCTGGAGCAGTAGAACCTATCAAAACCCGGCCTCGACCCAGACAACCCGAAAGGAATTTCATGGTAGCACAAAATATGGAAGCACGGATAAATGTAAGGACAGCTTGCCTGCGATGTGGCCAGGACGGACACATGAGGCGGGACTGTCGTAACCCCCAAACCATCTTCTGTTGGGACTGCGGCCTGCGAAATGTTCGGACCGTGGAGTGCTGCCGGAAACGCGTCGAACGATCGGGAAACGAGCAAGGGGACCGTTGAAACCGTGGTGCGACGGAAACCCCAAGGTCGACACCCCGGACGCAGTAAACTTCCTTGACTACGATTCCAACCGGATATTCGCCACTATCACTCCAAGAGGAACACCGGTAAAAGCTACGATCGACACAGGGGCTACTAGGAGTTTTGTGAGCGTACGTTTTGCAGAAGAAAAAAGAGGGACAACAAAGGGTCTACCCATGGATGTGACCGTGCGGATGGCCGAAGGAACACCCAAGTTGATCCGAGAGGCCCTACAACTAGATGTTCGGATAGGTAATAGGGAGATACAGTTTCCATTCTTGGTTCTCCCAGGTGCAATGGACGAAGTAATCTTAGGTCTGGACTTTTTGTCACGGGTGGAGGCCCGTCTAAGCTGCGGTGGCCAGACCATAAAATTACAACACAGAACAACACCCGCAGAACACATCCGACAATGCACCACCACGCAGGAAACACCACGGACAGCGTTTCTGCAACAGGAATTCAAGAAATTTGATCAACTACCCGCTGTTTCCAACATCACGGAACACAGAATCGTCATGCACGACGAACGCCCAATAAAACAGCGCTACTTCCCCCGTAATCCAGCCATGCAGGAAATAAAAAATACAGAGATCGACGAGTTGTTGGAAAAAGGATGTATCGAGCTTTCGCATAGCCCCCACAGCGCGCCCATAGTTCTCGTGCGAAAGAAGACGGGCAAATGGAGACTCCGTATCGACTATCGAGAACTGAATGCACGATCAGTGCACGACGCCTACCCCCTGACACGAATCCAACACATCCTAGAAAAGCTTCGCGGTGCCAAATTCATCAGTAGTCTGGACCTGAGAAATGGATATTGGCAAATCCCCATGGAGGAGAAGAGTAAGCAGTACACCGCCTTCACGGTACCCGGCCGTGGCTTGTTCCAATGGCGCGTGATGCCGTTTGGGCTACATTCGGCCCCTGCGACCTTCCAGCGAGCGCTCGATCGAGTCATCGGACCAGAGATGGAGCCCCATGCGTTTGCATATCTTGACGACATAGTCGTCATCGGGAGAACGTTTGACGAACACATGGGAAATCTGCGCAAGGTGTTCAGGCGATTGCAGATGGCTAACCTAAAAATTAACCCGGAAAAATGTGAGTTCTGCAAAACGGAAATACGGTACTTGGGACACGTGGTCAGTAACAAAGGCATACACACTGACCCCGACAAAATAGCGGCCATCAAAGAGCTCCAACCCCCGAGTAATGTACGAGAGGTACGCCGGTACCTGGGCATCGCTTCATGGTACCGCCGATTTGTTCCAGATTTCGCCGAGACCGTGCGACCGATGACGAGCCTCCTCAAGAAAGGCAAGCACTGGAAGTGGGGAGAAGAGCAGCAGCAAGCATTCGAAGCACTCAAAGTTAAACTTACCGAGGCCCCAATCCTGGCCTGCCCCGATTTCTCTAATAAGTTCACACTCCAGACGGATGCCAGCGATTATGGTTTAGGAGCAGTCCTCACCCAGGAGATAGACGACAGTGAACGGGTCATAGCGTATGCCAGTCGACACCTAAACCCCGCAGAGAAGAACTACTCGCCGACCGAAAAGGAATGCCTGGCCATCGTATGGGGAATAAGGAAGATGCGGGCATACATCGAAGGGTATAGGTTTACAGTAATAACAGACCACCTCTCGCTCAAATGGCTAAACTCGATATCCAGCCCGTCCGGCCGGATCGCACGGTGGGCGCTAGAACTACAGCAGTATACATACGACATACAGTACAGGCGGGGCAAACTCAACGTCGTTGCAGACGCTCTATCAAGACAACCGCAAGAAACACTGATGACAACCTCCGAGGAACACGTAGAGCAACAGAAGTGCCACTGGCTGCAAAAGAAGGTCCAGCAGGTCACAGAGAACCCAGCCAAATTCCCCGACTACGTGATCGAAGGCCAGCAGCTGTATCGACACATAGGGCATCGAGCCGGAGACGAGGACTCAACACCATGGAAGCTTTGTGTGCCAAGTAACCTTCGAAGTCGGGTACTGCAGGACAACCATGACAGCGCATCAGCAGGGCACCTGGGAATCCGGAAGACCACGGCGAGAGTATGCGGTCGCTACTATTGGCCAGGTATGTTTCGTGACATCCGTCAGTATGTGAAGAAATGCGAAAGCTGCCAGTGCTACAAACCCAGCCAACAGCAAGCAGCAGGAAAAATGCTTACCCAATGCTTCTTGGAGACCATGGGCATACGCCAGCAATTCACAGCGCCATACACCCCCCAAGAGAATCCTACTGAAAGGGTCAACCGCACCGCGAAAACAATAATTGCACAACTAGCGGGAGCACAACAACGCACTTGGGACGAGAAGCTGCCCGAAGTTATGCTAGCAATAAATTCGAGCGTACAGGACTCAACAGGATACAGCCCGGCATTCCTGACACAAGGCCGAGAACCCCGCCTCCCGAACACACTGTACGACGAGATCACTCCTGGGACAGGTACACAAGGTAAAAAACCCGAGGACCGAGAGGCCCAGATTAAAGAGATCTTCGAGATCGTACGACGGAACTTAGAACGAGCTGCGAAGGACCAAGCCCGCCACTACAACCTCAGACGACGTCCCTGGAAGCCAGAGATCGGGAAGCTGGTACTGGTCAAACAGCATCACCTATCGAAAGCAGTGGAAGGGTTCGCCAGTAAACTAGCCCCACGATACGACGGACCATACTTAGCGATGAGCTTCGTCTCACCTGTCATCGTAAGGCTAAGAAAACATGGACAAAACAAGAGGCGCACAGACCACGTCAATGAGTTGAAAGACTTCCACGGAAACTCCCCACCCGAACCAGAGAAGACAAACCGCATCGCAACAACAATGACACTCCACACAAAACACTCTCACGAGCCGACAGTGATACAACACGACAGCAAACATCAGCACGGATGGCATAATCACCCGCGCAACTGGCGGTCTGGGACGAGGAACCATGAGAACACCGTTCCATTAAAAAACCCACATGACAAAACACTCAGAGACGAACACACCAAAGAGCACAAGCGGAAGAGAGAAGCCAGATGCATGATTAACATACGACAGCGATCAACAGCGTCATCCTCGAAATCCAGAGCAATACGTCAGCAACACACTGACACTTAAAACGGCATCTGACGACCTCATCTGTAACCAAAAGAGTTAAATTGCAGAAACTATGATGTCAACTCGGGAAAAGGAAAAAAAAAAAGACAACATATCCACCACGACACCCAAATACTGAAACAACAACGACTACACCAGAAGAAGAAAACAACGGAATACAGGTCCCGCAACTTGTTTTCGTTTCAAGTGCACACAACAAGTCAAAATTAATCTCAAGTGATTACTGAGTATATCCAGCCATCGGAAACAAAATCAAAACCAACAAAGATTAACAAGATGAATACCAAGAGGACACTACATATAGCCTACGAAACCATACGGCGCATCTCCATGGAAAACACAGAGACGATCCACGCATCCGAAGACGGCGAGTTAAACCAGATGATCGGAAGTTTTCCTCCAGGGCCAGGCGGCATAGATGCGCGAATGGCCGACTACTGCCGACTAAAGGAAGGGATATACTTCAACGACGTTCTGGTGGGAGTCGGACTCAGGTGGTTAGAGAGAAGGATGGAGGAAAGCCAGGAAAGCCACCGCGAGAGAATCAAGATCTGCAGCACATTCCTCTTCTTACGGATGCAGCAATATCAACCAGAGCAGCAGGAGAGCCCCGAGTAAACGGCCATTAGGCGACACGCATTAGTGAGCAGGTTGGACCGGCACAAGGACCTCATCAGGAAAGACCTGGTTTTAGTGCCCATTTGTGACGGCAACCATTGGTACCTCGTGGTGGTTACCAACCCGGGGAGACCTCACCATGCCACCATTGATGTGCACGACTCGTGGGCCAAAACACCGAGGAATGAGGCCATTCAGATAATTCGCGGCTACGTCGTGCAACAACACCTATCAAAGGGACATCACTGGACGTGGGCAGAGTTCCAGGACTCATACCCAGGCCGACACATGGAGATGCCACAACAGCGAAATGGGGAGGATTGTGGTGAATTTTTACTGGAAGCAGTGGAAAAAGTCCTCACCTGAGGACTGTCAGGACCCGACTCGCCAGGCCAGAGGATGTCGCTGGACAGCGCCAGCAAGAAACGGAGAATGCTTGCCAACCTCATCCAAATAAGCGCCGACCCAGGAATCAAGTTCCCAGATCTCGGACTAGGCGATGACGACATAGGCTGTAACATCCGAGAAAGAGTCAACCGCAACAGGCCAAGAACTCCGCGCCGCACTCGCCACCGCTACCGGAGCCGCAGCAGACACGATAGCAGTAGCAGCAGCAGTGACAGTAGTAGCAGCAGCAACCGTGGTAGCAGCAGCAGTAGCAGTGGCAGCCACAACAACAAAACGAAAGAAAGAAGTTTCACCCCGAAAACAGGCCTCCTCGAACCCGGACCAGACAGGAATGACCCACCAAAAACCGCGACGACCCGACGGCAGGAAGACGTCCTGTCACTCACAGGGAGTGACATAGCGCACAATGGAGGAACCATGGCCGAAACCGTATCCCACGAACTCCAGGCTAAGATAGATACGGCCAAGGCGAGAGTACAAACGGGAGAGCTGCGAAGGATACACTTCTTCCACGTGCAGGACAAGACCCGATTTGGAGTGCTAGTCACCAGGAAGGGAAAGATCAGCATCCGTCGAAGTAAGGGGGAGGTGTGAAGAGAAAATTTGCCACACACAATTTAACAAATTTTTCCACACATTATTTTGGTACGCAACCATTTTTTTGTACACAACACTTTTTTGAATTAAATAAAACTTGCATACCTATTACAAAGAAAACGTTTACCATAATGTTCTTAAACCTAGCAACATGTTTCCCACTCTTTTAAGTGGTAAATTACTCGCCGAAAATACTCTCGGCTAATGGTACACAGGTTCTCTATATTTTCTTCTTTCGTTCCTCTCACAACGCGTAAATTCACCACGCACAACCAATACACGCCATCATCAAGCAGCTGAGTGAGAGAATGACGACACACATACAGCACGAGACCACACAGACTAGGGATACCCCGATCATGACTAATGAGTAAACGCACCCACATACATGCAGAAGCACACAGCATCATTGGAGAAAACAAAAACAACATGCATACCTTTAGCATCAGACAAGTCGAGGGGGACAACAACAACAAGCATGCAGTGTAAGACGGCGCAGACCCACGAAGAAAGCAACAACAAACAACATGCAAAACATGATAGCGAAAGTCTGCAGCATTATTCGACAGCCGAAAGAAAACAACAACACACAACACGGCATACATACAGAAGTCTGCAGCGTTCTTAGAAAAGCAACAACAAAACACATGCAATGTACGACAGCACGCATTTTTTAAGGTAAACCAACAAACAACAAAGGAACCAAAACAACAACAACACCACACCGACCATGCGGCTTAGCGGATTCCCCTATCTTTGCATCAACGGGATCTGGAATCAACAAACAACAAAGGGGCAACCACAACACTACCAAGTCCCACCGATCATGCAATTTAGCGGATTTCCCTATCGTTGCATCAACAGGATCTGCAATCAACAAACAACAAAGAGGCAACAACAACACTACCAAGTCCCACCGATCATGCGATTTAGCGGATTTCCCTATCGTTGCACCAACGGGATCACGAACCAGCAAACCATCCAGCGCAGCAATACTGACCGGACGGACCAAACAACAACAACCATATCACATCAAAGGAAACAACAACAACAGGCGAGTTAGCGGATTTCATAATCGTTGCAACAATGGGATTCCTTCACCCGATGGAGGACTGCTTTTGTCGACCCTGTGGATGTTGTATCCGTCTGGACTGAATTGGTTTCTCCCTGTGAGATTAGTTTCCTGTAAAAGAAGAATGTCAGGTTTATTAGTTTTAATAAATAATTTTAGTGTGATACGCCTAGCTAACGAATAAATAGAGTTCACATTATATGAGTACTGCTTATTGTGAACATAATTCACAAATAAGTCGACCCAAAACGGTTGGTTTGGACCTGTCATCAAGACTGCTATAATTAGCAGGCACGACTTCTCTTGCTTTCTGCAAAATAGTGAAAAGGTCTGCTCCAAATAGCCTTTCCGTATCGTCGAAGATGTTAGACTTTCCAGTAGATGGTGCCGGTTTTGGAACTTACTTACTTACTGGTTTTTTGCTTGCTTGGATTGTTGGTGGTGGCTTGTTGATTGTTGCTGGCTTGCTAGCAGTCCCCATAGCAGCTATACTAGCAAAGCTAACTCCTTTCACTAAAGCTTTTGCAGCAGATTTCTGGGCGAACTTATGCTGCTCCACCTTGTTTTGGGCGGTTTTTACTTTTTCCGCCATTTTTTCTTTATATTTAGGACATCCTCGATAGTTTGCAGGATGCCCAGATTTTTGGCAATTTGTGCAGAAGACATTGTCTTTCTTGTTGTCTACATTTCTCGGGCATTGGCCAGGTAAGTGTTCGTCCTTGCACTTCTGTATTTCATGCCGCAATTGCTTGCTACATGTCCAAATTTTTGGCAGTTTCTGCACTGCGTAATGCCTGCCGGTTTAAGTTTTTCCCAATGTACCAGCTGGTTCATCAGGAGGGTTTTTGAGCAAACTGCTGCCTTATCGCAGTTCTTCTCAAGTTCGACAATGAAATGGTTAAATTTCCTGTGGGTCCTCTGAGATTTAAAGGGTTTGACCTCCAGTACAGGGATACCCTCTGCCGTTAATGCATCCTTGACATCATCAGTATCGAAGGAGTGGTGTATGCTTTTTAGGACCAACATTTCTTTACGGTCCTCCTTAGCAGTGTAAGTGTTGAATTCAGTCTTTCCCGATTGTAGAAAAGACCGAATATTCTGGTGCCCATCTTTGTTTATGGCCGTAACGACCGACTTACTGATGATGGTCTGGAATTTCCAGACAACCTCCTTCTTTTGGCCTTTGTCACCATGGGTGGAGACTTCTTCTCTAATTAAGGTTAATACCTCATTAACCTTTTCCTTCCGTTTTTCTTTTTCCCCATTTTATAGGGCTGAAAGAAAAAAACACTTAATCTGAAAATAAATAACTATTAATTATAAATATGTGCCTGAAATTAAAAAGTAATTAGTAAAATATGTTAAAATGTCGCAGGTAGCGAAATGCTCGCTTTTTGGTTTGAGGGTTTTTTTTCCGTAGCCGGTAGCAGGTAGCTGAGCGATCTGGTGCGGGATCTGTAGAAGATGTGCTCGTGTTGAGCGCTCGATGCTGACTGGCGGCTGAATTCTTGACCGCAGCTTACTACTGCATATGTTTGTTTCGTTCTGCTCAAGCTAGAAGCTTGATTGTATGTTATTGAAACCACATACATGATCATCAATCACATCACATACTACAGAATAAATAATTTATAAGCTGATTTAAATGTTCATAACAATTTATTGTGAGGTGGGTACATATTAAATATTGCATATCACAAACATAGTAATGCAGTTGCGTCGATAGTAGTAGGAGAAGTAAGAGCTGTTAAAAAAATATGTGCGTGTAATCTTTACGCACGGTTGGAGGGAAATTTTTTGACGTTGTGGCAAATATTACGATTAAATTAAAAGGCACGAGTCGCTTGAGAAATTGCTTAGTTCCCGAAATTCCAGACCATAATGATCATATTCCAGAATTTCCATAGGAAGAAATCTTATAATCGCATCTTAGTACTACATTCCGAATTTCATGCGAATCGCTTGAGACATTGATTTGTTCCAGAAATTCCAGACCATAATGATCATATTCCAGAATTTCCATAAGAAGAAGCCTTATAGTCGTATCTTAGTCCTACATTCCGAATTTCATGCGAATCGCTTGAGAAATTGATTTGCTCCAGAAATTCCAGACCATAATGATCATATTCCAGAACTTTCATAGGAAGAAGTTTTATAGTCGCATCTTAGTCCTACATTCCGAATTTCATGCAAATCGCTTGAGAAATTGATTTGTTCCAGAAATTCCAGACCATAATGATCATATTCCAGAATTTCCATAGGAAGAAGTCTTATAGTCGCATCTTAGTCCTACATTCCGAATTTCATGCGAATCGCTTGAGAAATTGATTTGTTCCAGAAATTCCAGACCATAATAATCATATTCCAGAATTTCCATAGGAAGAAGTCTTATAGTCGCATCTTAGTCCTACATTCCGAATTTCATGCGAATCGCTTGAGAAATTGATTTGTTCCAGAAATTCTAGACCAAAATGATCATATTCCAGAATTTCCATAGGAAGAAGTCTTATAGTCGCATCTTAGTTCTACATTCCGAATTTCATGCGAATCGCTTGAGAAATTGATTTGTTCCAGAAATTCCAGACCATAATGATCATATTCCAGAATTTCCATAGGAAGAAGTCTTATAGTCGCATCTTAGTCCTACCCCAAGTAACAATTTAGAGCAAACTATTCTCTGAATTTGCGAAAAGTAGTTGCCTAATAGCAAAATTTGCGAAATTCTGAGAGCTGTTATTTAGCAAAACAGTAGGTATTCAGAAGAAAGTGGAGGTCGAAAACCTTCTGATCAGCTTCTTAGGAGCAATAAATTTGCAACTAAGCAAATTAGTTTGCTAACGCTGTATTTTGCGTAATTGCTGAATCAGAGACAAATTTGCTAAGATTTTTCAAAAAATCAAAGAAAAGTTTGCTAAATTTTTTTCGAAAAACCATAGAAAATTTTGCTAATTTTTTTTGAGAAATCTTTAAGACTATTTTTTAGCAAAACAGTAGGTATTCAGAAGAAAGTGGAGGTCGAAAACCTTCTGATCAGCTTCTTAGGAGCAATAAATTTGCAACTAAGCAAATTAGTTTGCTAACGCTGTATTTTGCGTAATTGCTGAATCAGAGAAAAATTTGCTAAGATTTTTCAAAAAATCAAAGAAAAGTTTGCTAAATTTTTTTTCGAAAAATCAGAGAAAACTCTGCTTAAATTTCTTCGAAAAACCAGAGAAAATTTTGCTAATTTTTTTTGAGAAATCTTTAAGACTATTTTTTAGCAAAACAGTAGGTATTCAGAAGAAAGTGGAGGTCGAAAACCTTCTGATCAGCTTCTTAGGAGCAATAAATTTGCAACTAAGCAAATTAGTTTGCTAACGCTGTATTTTGCGTAATTGCTGAATCAGAGAAAAATTTGCTAAGATTTTTTAAAAAATCAAAGAAAAGTTTGCTAAATTTTTTTCAAAAAATCAGAGAAAACTCTGCTTAAATTTCTTCGAAAAACCAGAGAAAATTTTGCTAATTTTTTTTGAGAAATCTTTAAGACTATTTTTTAGCAAAACAGTAGGTATTCAGAAGAAAGTGGAGGTCGAAAACCTTCTGATCAGCTTCTTAGGAGCAATAAATTTGCACCTAAGCAAATTAGTTTGCTAACGCTGTATTTTGCGTAATCGCTGAATCATGGAAAAGTCAGAGAAAAGTTTGCTTACATTTTTCGAGAAATCAGAGAAAATTTTGCTAAACAATTTCTAATAATCAGAGAAAATTTTGCTAAATTTTTCGAAAAATAAGAACAACAAAAAAAATTTAAATTTTTAATTTATTTAATTTTTGTATTTTTTTCTGGTTATTTTTGTTGTTGTTGTTGTTGTTGTTGTTGATTGATGTTTATTTTGTTATTAATTGTTGGTGTTTTATGTATGTTATTTCCACCCTTCTTTCCTCTTCTCTTCTCTTCACTATTTTACATTACAATTTTTTCTATCTCCCGCACAAATTCATTCGGTTTTCTGGAATTTAAATCATTGCTACTTTTTTATTTATGAATAATTCAATAGTATTTGAAAAGTTACCTGATACGGGATTTGAACCATCATCTTCTGTATATGAAGCGACTCCTTAACCATCTGACCTAAGTTCTGTGTATACAACCAATGCTAAAATCGGTCTATATTAATTATTAGGAATTCTTGCTGCCCAAAACAGTATTGCTCTGATTCAGAGCTGAAATTAGGCAACACGTTCAGACTTAATTAAAATTTTCAAACATTCTGAATTTCAGTAGAGCGAGTTGCAAAAACAGAGCTGATTTGCTAATTTTTTTGCTATTTAAATGCAGCGTTTTTGAGTAAATTATTTTGCTCTGAATCAGAGCTGAAATAAAGCAAAAATAGGCTAAATTAAGTTTTCAGACATTCTGAGTTTTTGCATAGCGAGTTGCAAGAACAGAACTAATTTTCCCAATATTTTCGCTATTTCTATGTGGTATTTTTAACCAAACTACTCCGTTTTGCAATTTTCAAGTTTCCAATTTTTATAATCCAAAAATCTACAAATTTCAAGTTTTTATGAATTTTTCAGAATTTTGTTCGGGGGGCTTCCATACAAATATGGATAATGAGATACTGATTTGATTATTTCAATTTCAAGATGGCTGCTACTTAACAAAAGTAAAGAATAAGAAACAATGAGATAGCTAGTTGTAAATTGAACTAGTTATACTATTTGGACACATGCGAAAAAAAATTCAATGTTGTTTTATGTTCCACGTAAAAATAGCGTAAATGCTAATAATAATAATAATTAATAATTTCTTGATTACTATGGGTTAATATTATAATTTCATCATTATATGTTAATATCGTGAAATCCTTAGTGACCAGCGGTATGGTTTTCGTAGGCAGCGTTCTACAGGTAACCTGATGGCTTATCTATCTGAAAGGTGGAGCCAGTCTATTCATAAATTTGGTGAAAGTAAAGTTGTAAAGTTTTGTCGAAAATGAATGCTTATGGAATTAATAACATCCTGCTCGAATGGACTAGTAACTACCTTTCTGAATGTTGGAATGACCACATATTTGCAATCGCCAAAAAAGCTGCGAGATGCCAGCAAGATGTACTTCACTCCTTCAGATCTGGCTACTATTTACAAGGCGTATATTCGCCCTAAACTTGAATACAACTGTATTGTCTGGGACAATGGAATGTTTCCTGCCTGTCACTGTTGTATTGCTTTTTCCACAAGCGGTGTTTCAAATAAATATCCAAATGCATCCCGCCCATTCTTCAACCCATCCGTAATACCCGTGCCTCAACTCGAGCCCACGGGTCCACCATTAAGCCTATTTTCGGGCGTACTAACCAACTCAGAGATTCCTTCTTTAGCCGCACGATAGTTATGTGGAATGAATTGCCTGATTCTGTGTTTCCGCTTTTGTATGATCTGCAGTCGTTTAAGACACGCGTGCGTAGATATCTCATCCTTTCCTCTCCCTAATTTCCTAACGCCCACGCTGTGCTAAGCATTAAAAGCTGCAAACCCCTTTAGCGTGTGTACATTATAAAAAAAAATATATGAACATTGTAATAGAGAAATAATTTAAGAACCGTCATTTCAGCTTGTTGCGTTTTATGACAGATTTTATAAAAATTTCATGTATACATTTTTCTTTAAAATATCGGTTATAAAAATCCTACTTTTAAACTTACACCTTCACTATTTCCTTTGACGTAAATAAAAGTGATTTACCAAATTATAATATAAACTGGATAATAAATAATAAATAAAAAAATCTTAAATTTCTGATCATATCATTTGCTAATCATCAAAATTTCAAATGGTCTGTTATTAGCGATGGGTCTATTCCAAAGTTCAATCTTTTTTTTACATTTTGTAAAAATTAGCCCGATTTTCTTCATATTTTCAACACACGTGTATCTCCAATGTCATCACTTCCGATAGAAATTTGGAAGTGATCTCGCCCCAAGGTCAGGGTCTCCCACACACATTTTATACACCCGCTGACATTTTTGTTCAATATCAATGCTCCAATATTATTTTTTCCCAAATTAACCCGGTTTAAACTTTGCACACATGTGTATCTCCTTTTAGAGAAAATTAAAAATTTTAATTTTTATGGGTTGTTTTTTTTTTCAAACTTTATTTTAACTTAACTTGACCCCTCGACTTCTTTGAGATACTTTTTAACCACCTTTCAAGCAACCTAGAGAGATCATTTTTTTGAGCAGCTCAGTGTCATTGGGCTTTTCTGACGCATGTGGCACGAGTGATATGTGAAAAAGAGATTTTCTCAACTTTTTAAGGACTTTTTTAACAAACTTCCACAAATGCCAGAGAGTTGAAATTTTGTGAGTAGCTAGTTAGGTTCCGCGTGTGAGCACATGTAATCAGCCTCCTCTGGCACGTGTGATTCGTGCAATAGTAGTTTTTTCGACTTCTCTGAAGTCATTTTTATCCAACTATAGAGTTAAAGTTTTGTGCGCGTCTGAAACGTGTGGCGCGAGTGTCGGTGTATACATAGACATTTGTACCAGAAAAACGATTTGTTTTTACATTTACCTGTTTTGTTTTGTTTTGTATTTGACATGAAAATCTGTCACCGATTGCCCGTTTGGCTGTTCCATTTCCCAAAAAAAAAAAAGTTCTATATATTTCGGCAGATTTATACCTTCTTTATTACCACCAACAACCGGGTTTTTGCTTGGCACGTGGCTTGATAATTTTAATGTTGCGAAAATTAACATATTTTGTAAATATATTTCAAAACAAACCTGTAAAAAAATGCAAACAAACCCAAATCAATTTTTGTGTTCTATTTGCTATTTGCAAAAATATTGGCAAAAAATGCTCTGATTTTGCAACTCGCTTTTGCTAAAATTCAGAGTGTTTGAAATTTTTTTTATAGTCTGAACGTGTTGCCTAATTTCAGCTCTGAATCAGAACAAAAGAGTTTGCTTAAAAAACGCTGAAAAATAGTAAAAATATTGGCAAAAAATGCTCTGATTTTGCAATTAGCTTTTGCTTAAATTCAGAATGTTTGAAAATTTTTATTTAGTCTGAACGTGTTGCCTAATTTCAGCTCTGAATCAGAGCAAAAGAGTTTGCTTAAAATACGCTGAAAAATAGCAAAAATATTGGCAAAAAATGCTCTGATTTTGCAACTAGCTTTTGATTAAATTCAGAATGTTTGAAAATTTTTATTTAGTCTAAACGTGTTGCCTAATTTCAGCTCTGAATCAGAGCAAAAGAGTTTGCTTAAACAACGCTGAAAAACAGCAAAAATATTGGCAAAAAATGGTCTGATTTTGCAACTAGCTTTTGCTAAAATTCAGAGTGTTTGAAAATTTTTATTTAGTCTGAACGTGTTGCCTAATTTCAGCTCTGAATCAGAGCAAAAGAGTTTGCTTAAAATACGCTGAAAAATAGCAAAAATATTGGCAAAAAATGCTCTGATTTTGCAACTAGCTTTTGCTAAAATTCAGAGTGTTTGAAAATTTTTATTTAGTCTGAACGTGTTGCCTAATTTCAGCTCTGAATCAGAGCAAAAGAGTTTGCTTAAAATACGCTGAAAAATAGCAAAAATATTGGCAAAAAATGCTCTGATTTTGCAACTAGCTTTTGCTTAAATTCAGAATGTTTGAAAATTTTTATTTAGTCTAAACGTGTTGCCTAATTTCAGCTCTGAATCAGAGCAAAAGAGTTTGCTTAAAATACGCTGAAAAATAGCAAAAATATTGGCAAAAAATGCTCTGATTTTGCAACTAGCTTTTGATTAAATTCAGAATGTTTGAAAATTTTTATTTAGTCTAAACGTGTTGCCTAATTTCAGCTCTGAATCAGAGCAAAAGAGTTTGCTTAAACAACGCTGAAAAACAGCAAAAATATTGGCAAAAAATGGTCTGATTTTGCAACTAGCTTTTGCTAAAATTCAGAGTGTTTGAAAATTTTTATTTAGTCTGAACGTGTTGCCTAATTTCAGCTCTGAATCAGAGCAAAAGAGTTTGCTTAAACAACGCTGAAAAACAGCAAAAATATTGGCAAAAAATGGTCTGATTTTGCAACTAGCTTTTGCTAAAATTCAGAGTGTTTGAAAATTTTTATTTAGTCTGAACGTGTTGCCTAATTTCAGCTCTGAATCAGAGCAAAAGAGTTTGCTTAAAATACGCTGAAAAATAGCAAAAATATTGGCAAAAAATGCTCTGATTTTGCAACTAGCTTTTGCTAAAATTCAGAGTGTTTGAAAATTTTTATTTAGTCTGAACGTGTTGCCTAATTTCAGCTCTGAATCAGAGCAAAAGAGTTTGCTTAAAATACGCTGAAAAATAGCAAAAATATTGGCAAAAAATGCTCTGATTTTGCAACTAGCTTTTGATTAAATTCAGAATGTTTGAAAATTTTTATTTAGTCTAAACGTGTTGCCTAATTTCAGCTCTGAATCAGAGCAAAAGAGTTTGCTTAAAATACGCTGAAAAATAGCAAAAATATTGGCAAAAAATGCTCTGATTTTGCAACTAGCTTTTGATTAAATTCAGAATGTTTGAAAATTTTTATTTAGTCTAAACGTGTTGCCTAATTTCAGCTCTGAATCAGAGCAAAATAGTTTTCTTAAAAACGCTGCATATAAATAGCAAAAATATTGGCAAAATTATCTCTGGTTTGCAACTCGATTTGCTAGATTTCAGAATGTTTGAAAATTTCAAATAAGTCTGAACGTTTTGCTTAATTTCAGCTTTGATTCAGAGCAAAATAATTTGCTTAGAAACGCCATGTATTTAAGAAAACTATTTTGCTTTGAATCAGAGCTGAAATTAAGCAAAACCTTCAGAATAAATTAATATTTTTAAACATTCTGAATTTTAGCAAAAATTTAAGCAAAATCAGAACTTATATTTTCAATATAGGCAAAGTATTCAGACATAACTAAAATTTTGCTTAACACTTTCTGAATAACTTCTGATTTTGCCTGATATAAGTAAATCTTTCTTAATAGCAAACAAATTGCTACTTGGGACATTCAGAATTTCATGCGAATCGCTTGAGAAATTGATTTGTTCCAGAAATTCCAGACCATAAAGATCATATTCCAGAATTTCCATAGGAAGAAGTCTTATAGTCGTATCTTAGTCCTACATTCCGAATTTCATGCGAATCGCTTGAGAAATTGATTTGTTCCAGAAATTCCAGACCATAATGATCATATTCCAAAACTTTCATATGAAGAAGTTTTATAGTCGCATCTTAGTCCTACATTCCGAATTTCATGCGAATCGCTTGAGAAATTGATTTGTTCCAGAAATTCCAGACCATAATGATCATATTCCAGAATTTCCATAGGAAGAAGTCTTATAGTCGCATCTTAGTTCTACATTCCGAATTTCATGCGAATCTCTTGAGAAATTGATTTGTTCCAGAAATTCCAGACCATAATAATCATATTCCAGAATTTCCATAGGAAGAAGTCTTATAGTCGCATCTTAGTCCTACTTTCCGAATTTCATGCGAATCGCTTGAGAAATTGATTTGTTCCAGAAATTCCAGACCATAATAATCATATTTCAGAATTTCCATAGGAAGAAGTCTTATAGTCGCATCTTAGTCCTACTTTCTGAATTTCATGCGAATCGCTTGAGAAATTGATTTGTTCCAGAAATTCCAGACCATAATGATCATATTCCAGAATTTCCATAGGAAGAAGTCTTATGGTCGCATCTTAGTTCTACATTCCGAATTTCATGCGAATCGCTTGAGAAATTGATTTGTTCCAGAAATTCCAGACCATAATGATCATATTCCAGAATTTCCATAGGAAGAAGTCTTATAGTCGCATCTTAGTCCTACATTCCGAATTTCATGCGAATCGCTTGAGAAATTGATTTGTTCCAGAAATTCCAGACCATAATGATCATATTCCAGAATTTCCATAGGAAGAAGTCTTATAGTCGCATCTTAGTCCTACATTTCGAATTTCATGCAAATCGCTTGAGAAATTGATTTGTTCTAGAAATTCCAGACCATAAAGATCATATTCCAGAATTTCCATAGGAAGAAGTCTTATAGTCGCATCTTAGTCCTACACTCCGAATTTCATGCGAATCGCTTGAGAAATTGATTTGTTCCTGAAATTCCAGACCATAACGATCATATTACAGAATTTCCAAAGGAAGAAGTCTTATAGTCACATCTTAGTCCTACATTCCGAATTTCATGCGAATCGCTTGAGAAATTGATTTGTTCCAGAAATTCCAGACCATAATGATCATATTCCAGAATTTCCATAGGAAGAAGTCTTATAATCGCATCTTAGTACTACATTCCGCCTGTCATGCGAATCGCTTGAGAAATTGATTTGTTCCAGAAATTCCAGACTATAATAATCATATTCCAGAATTTCCATAGGAAGAAGTCTTATAGTCGCATCTTAGTCCTACATTCCGAATTTCATGCGAATCGCTTGAGAAATTGATTTGTTCTAGAAATTCCAGACCATAATGATCATATTCCAGAATTTCCATAGGAAGAAGTCTTATAGTCGCATCTTAGTCCTACACTCCGAATTTCATGCGAATCGCTTGAGAAATTGATTTGTTCCAGAAATTCCAGACCATAACGATCATATTACAGAATTTCCAAAGGAAGAAGTCGTATAGTCGCATCTTAGTCCTACATTCCGAATTTCATGCGAATCGCTTAAGAAATTGATTTGTTCCAGAAATTCCAGACCATAATGATCATATTCCAGAATTTCCATAGGAAGAAGTCTTATAGTCGCATCTTAGTCCTACATTCCGAATTTCATGCGAATCGCTTGAGAAATTGATTTGTTCTAGAAATTCCAGACCATAATGATCATATTCCAGAATTTCCATAGGAACAAGTAGTCTTATATTCGCATCTTAGTATTACATTCCGAATTTCATGCGAATGGCTTGAGAAATTGATTTGTTCCAGAAATTCCAGACCATAATGATCATATTCCAGAATTTCCATAGGAAGAAGTCTTATAATCGCATCTTAGTACTACATTCCGAATTTCATGCGAATCGCTTGAGAAATTGATTTGTTCCAGAAATTCCAGACCTAAATGATCATATTCCAAAATTTCCGTAGGAAGAAATCTTATAGTCGCATCTTAGTCTTACATTCCGAATTTCATGCGAATCTCCTAGGAAATGGCTTAGTTCCCAAAGTACTGACATTTAAAAGTGGCTCATTTAACAGTGACCACAACAGTGGGACATTTAACAGTGTCTCACTTAACAGTGACCACAACAGTGGGACATTTAACAGTGTCTCACTTCTGTTGATCACAACACTGTACCACTTAACATTTTACTTTTTGAACATGCACCCCCTTATACCTTGTAGTGAGACGCTGTCACGTAAAAATCAAATTATCTAAATGCAAGTTCCTTCAAACAGAAGTTATGTACTTAGGACACGTCATTACAGCAGACGGTGTTAAGCCAGATTCCGACCAGATTGCAGCGATTAATAATATTGAAATCCCTAAAACCCAAAAACAAATAAAAACATTTCTAGATCTGTCCAGGTATTACCAAAAATTCATTAAAAATTGCACCCAAATCGCAAATCCAACGAATAAACTTCTTCAAAGACGTACCTTTTAAGTGGGACGCTTTTTGTGACGAATCGTTTAGAAAACTAAAAAAAAAAAAACTCATTAAAACTAAAATTTTTCATGTAAATTATCTAATAGGAGATAGGTATGTGTTTAAAATTTGAACAAAATCGAGCTACTTTTTAAAAAATTTATATGTTCACTACAAAAAAAATCGTCCATCGGAGATAAACATCTGTATAAAATTCGAAGAAAATCGGGATAATTTTTTTGAAAATTTTTTATGGGTCCCCACGACCTCGGGGCCACCAACATTTCTGCAAAAAGTGTTGTCCATTTGAGATACACATGGGTATAAAATTTATAGAATATCGGGTTAATTTTTAAAAATACACATGTGTGCAAAATTTCAATGAAATCGGGCTTTGGAAAGTGGGTTAAAACTTGATCACAAGACTCCACCAAAAACCGACCGACCGACTTTCCGACCGACATCCGGACGTTCCACGGGCAAGTGAAGTTAATATAGAGAATTTAAAAAGTCTACTCTTTTACCCAAATTTTGCAAACACTTTCTATGTAACTTCCGACGCTAGCAACGAAGCTATAGGCACGGTATTATCCCAGAGAGATCAAAACAATAATGATCTACCAACAGCGTTTGCCAGTAGAATACTCAACAGGATCGAAAAAAAACTATTCTACTATAGAAAAGGAAGCACTTGTAGTAGTCTGGTTAGTCACACACTTTCGACCATACGTTTTCGGGCGCCACTTAGAAGTCATAACCGACCATAAGACATTGGTATGGATGATCAACCTGAAGGAATATGACTTCACGGTTTCGCATAAAGCGGGACATCTTAATACGAATGTGGACGCTTTGTCGCGTTCAAATGTATCAGAAATCAATGTGGTAACCCGGTAAGGTAAGTGGTAAGGCGAACGGCAGCAGGACAAGCAATTCACAGAAATTACAGACCCAGTAAAAATATAGCAAATACTGTTCGAATTTCACGACACACCCTTAGGAGATCATCAAGTTAAAGTTAAATCAGTTAATCGCACACTAATGCGTATCAGAAAGAAGTACAAATGGAAAAATATGTACGTAGACATAAAAAAATACATCATGTCTTGTGAACTATGCCAATAGAATAAAGTATATACACGCAACAAAATCCTTATGATCATCACTACAACAGTGAAAGTTCCATTCGAAAGAATAGCTCTTGATATAGTGGGACCATTGCCAATTACTAAAAACAATAACGAATATATACATACTTACTTTCCAGGATGACTTTACAAAATTCGTTCAAGCAATAGTTATTACACACAATCAAACGATACTTACGGATCAAGGAAGATATTTCATAAGTGAACTGTTCAAAAATATTTGTAAACCGAAAAAAACTAGTTCATACCATCCTCAGTCGAATGGCGCACTCGAAAGGTCACATAGGAGACTACCTAAGAGATTATGAGATTAGCAAATATCAAACAAATTGGGATCAGTATATGGATTATGAGATATTTTGCTATAACACCACCCCACATTCAAGCACAAATTACAGCCCATTTGGAGCTCTATACGGATTCAAAGCACCAATTCCCTCAACTCTTAACAGAAGTGTACATCCTACATACAACTACGATGGTTATGTCGATGAGATGAAAGCAAAAATGCAAACCGGCTATGAAATTTTTCGCAATAACCAAATAAAAGCGAGAGAAAAGTCAAAAACCTATTACGATCAAAACTGCAAATAAACTAGCTTTAACGTAGGAGACAAAGTTCTACTAGAAATAGAAGATAGCGCCAACAAAAAACGTATTCTCATTTTCGAAGGACCCTATGAAAACGTAGAAATTCTATCCCCTGAAAATTCTAAACTCAAAATCAGTAGCAAAGAAAAAGTCGTACAGAATAACTTAATTAAACCGTTCACATAAGCGCACACAAACACATTAACACAATATTCTACTATTCTTTACTAATTCCAAAAGGGCAAGTAACCGAAATAGTCGGCATCCCCACTAACATTTCCTATATCTCCTCCCATATAATAGATGTTCACAATTATGATTAATAAAAAAGAACCCATAAAAATTAAAAAATTTCATCTAAATTCTCTAATCGCAGAAATTGATATGGGAGCCACTCGATCCTGGGTCTTTTTTTTATTGTAGGAGAAAGAGACATTTGACATCAGATGTTAAAATTGAAAATGCTCAGATCATTTTATTCTGAGCACTTAGAGCACGCTCACACTCTGAGCAAATAAGAAACACGAGCATTTTTCTTGAGAACTCTTTGACTGCTTGAACTAATTTATGAAAACGCCAAATGACAGAATATTGTGAAAACTTGTTGTTCTATTTGTAAGTTGATATCGACAGCAAAAAACGACATAAATAAAAATACAATTCAGTAAATAAGTAAGTAAGTTGAATTAAGCATAAAACATTTATGTCTCAAATTTTCAAATTTCTCAAATTTCAAAAATTTTACAAAAAGTTTCGTCCATCGGAGATATACATGCGTATAAAATTTGAAGAAAATCGGGAACTTTTTTCATAAAATTTGTATGGGTGCCCCCCGAGCCAGGGGCCCGATCTCTCCAAAATTTTTACAAAAAGTGTTTCCCATCGGAGATACACATTTGTATAAAATATTAAGAAAATCGGGTAAATTTTTTAAAATATTTGTATGGGAGCCCCCTGACCCCAAAGTCCTAGGGGCCCCAAATTAATAGAAAGTATTGTCACCGGAAATATTCATGTGCGCAAAATTTCAATAAAATCGGGCTTTGGGAAGTGGGTTAAAAATTGATCAGAAAATCTGACCAGCCAGCCAGCCACGTGCACGGGATGTTAATATAGAGAATTTAAAAAGAGAAAATCACGAACCTCTGAACAATTTGCAAGTATGACAGACACCCGAACAAACCTAAAATACAGTCGACCCCGATTCCCGAATATCCATGACAAATCATCCATGTCGATATCTATTTTACTGAAAAAAAATTATATTAAATGTATTAGATAAATTTTCTAAATACGCTTTAGTTAAAATATTAAAGTCAAAAGCCTCGGAATATATTAAACCGCCTCTTCGCGAATTGATATTGGCCTCTGGAGTTCCTCAAGCTATAGCTATGGACAACGAAAGATCTTTGAGTTCTAGTTGTATACCTATCATTTTGATAAACATTTTTAACATAAAAGTCTTTAAAGCACACCCTTATACCAGTTTAGCAAATGGACAAGTAGAAAGATTTCATTAAACTCTTTCAGAGTTAATTCGATGTCTTAAAACAGACAATGCCCACAGCACGTTTTCAGATTTATTAGACAGATCTATTTACTAATACAACCGATCCGTACATTCGACTACAGGAAAAAGACCTGTTGACATATTTTTTGGCAGACAATTACTCAACAAACCAGAAGAGTGTTACATAAAAATCTCCCTAATATCTAAAAATCAAACACACAGAATAACCAAATAATGAAATGTAGTTTACCGATTCATTCACATGCATTTATATTTAGAACACACATATCTCTTATCTAAAGAAGGGAGGAATTGTTACATAGAAACCTCCCGTACACAATATACCGAGGCATACACACAAGTGTATAGCCACACAATAAAGATGCATTCCCATGCATCTATAATTAGACCAAAATAGATTACACAAGTCGCCTAAGAAAACAAACTGCAAGTGATCGGTAGATAACGACACAGACAGTTCATAGGCGACAACGTGATTCACATAGGAGAAGTAGATATTTGCATTTTGTGCCCTATTCTAATGAATTCCAAGTACATCGGTATCGAGCACACATAATGTAAAATATTTCATGTGCATCGATGCCGATGCAACCTTTATAAGATATTTCTTTATTTTTAAATAAAATAAAGCCATCTTTAAAATGTCCGTCGATTATTGTAAAATTGCCAAACTTACGGCTCAGTTAGTCCCCATATTCTCGGGCGGACAAAGTCCTATAGTAAGTACTGAACTACAGACCTTTTTAGGGCGCTGTAAGAAAGTATTAGAATGTTTACCAGAAGAAGAACACCAAGCGTTTGTTCAAATATTTGTAACAAGACTGCGGGGTGAGGCTTACACTTTTGTATCTTAAGTAGAATTATGTTAAAAAAAACACTTGTTCACATTTTCACTTCCAAATTAAGACTTATTTATAGATCTTCTTGTACTTCCTTAAATACTAATTTTACAATTTATTATTTTTATAAAAATTTGCTTTGTCAACAATTGTTGCAAAAGCGATTCCCAATAAATTTGTTTAAATGTTGGAGTTGCATTTATTTATTGGGAGTGCAAATTATTAATGGTGAACTAAATAAAGTTCGTAAACAGTTCTTGGAATTTGAGAATATTGATAACGTAAGTAAAGTATGTATTGATTTGAACAGTTCTTGGAATTTGAGAATATTCGTAGCGTAAGTAAATTATAGTATGTATTGATTTATGTACGTATGTTTATGTATGTTTATATTATACTGGCTCGAGTTAAGGGAATAACAGGGGACATCATAACACCCCCACCGTTAGATTGAGGCTCCGACGAAACTTTATAGATTTGTTTTGGTCTTATAATATATATAACTACTAGAATGATGCATAAAATAATTATGATGTCAACGCTGTAACTAATAGTTTTTGTTGTCTTATCGTAGTATAATACATTGTTTAAATTTTCTTCGTATTTTAATTGTTTCAAATATAGTGTTTCTAATTTTAAATCGTTTTGGGTAACATTTTTGTTGTTTTTGATTTTTGTTATAATATTTGGTAATATTATTTTATCTCTAATTCTTAAGTTAACATTAGTAAAATTATTGTTGTTTGTTAAAACCTTACAATTTTCGAATTTTAGGAGGAAGGTTCCTTTAATTTGTAACGAAGTTGGTTAAATACCACTTCGCTACAAACCATATGTCTAAAGTAATTGCTGTACAAAAACAAACCCAGTCACTCGATATATAATGCAAAATTAACCTATTTTGCATTATATCAATTTAGCGCAATACGAGTGTACTCGGCCGGTATGCAGTACGTATAAGGTTCAATCCGGCGGTTGAACCAACGAAATTATTTTTTGCGGGAAAAGGGTTTTTCGCCCAATGAATGATAGAAATTTATCAATGATATTATTTATAATCAAATAATTTTTCCAAAAAGGGGAAAACAAAATTCCCAAGGAATTCAACTATTAAGACACACTTATATGCTCCAATCAATCAACAAAAATCAGAATAGAACATACTACGGCACGGTAGTAAAATCTATTCAAGAGTAGACTATACTGCGGCAAGGCAGCTATACCTACTCAAAGGGAAGAAAGCGTTGTGGTTCACAGCAAATTCCCCCTTTACCGACAGCTTTTCGCTGACTACTGTTCTCCACGAACAGCCCCTTTTTTGGTGACAAGGCTAGCCGAGTCATATTAATGTAACACGTTGCCGAGGTTGTAAAACCAGACAACTGTGCTGCATTATATACTCGTACTTTCTTTGTCTAGGTCAATATAACAAAATTGTCAAGGTTGTAAAACCGGGCTAATTTTGTTGTGTTGTACACCCGTACTTACTGTGTCTATTGCAGTATAGCGAACGATCGAGGTTGTAAAACCAGGTAGTATCGCTATATTGTAATTTACAAGACACTAAGCAGTCCGCTTGCTCCCAGTGTGGTAGCTATCCCCCGGACCTCGCTTGCTTACTCGTATAGTAATTCACTATACCGCGCTGTTCCGTAGAACGCTGCTCGTGTGCTCTAGTAGCAACCACTTAAAGAGCAGAAGCCGCCCATCAACCCCCTTTTCCGCAGTCGAATACTCTCGGCTGCAATCAAGTTCCCCTGGTTTCCCCGTACCGAGTACGTACAAACCAACGTATCGTAAGTTTATTTAAGTATATTTATATGTAAGTACGTATAGACTAAGAGATCAAGAAATAAAGAAGAATTGTAATTTTATATCGAAAACCAACAATCTTTTAATTTGTAACGACGAGCGAGAAGGAGAAAGAACCCTGGGTGACCGGCGAGCGTCACCCGAGCAAAAGACTGTTACAAATTTGGCGCCCGAGCAGGGACGACTAGAATAGTCGTATCACCGTCCGACCAGAAATTAGATAAGCATATGTATTAGATAAGCATATAATACCAGACAACTAGAATAGTTGTATCACCGTCCAACCAGCAGCTAGACAAGCCTAAAATACCATACGATCAGAAAAAAAAAAATCGTATTACCGTCTACTGGAAACTATTTAAGCATATAAAATATATATCCGAGCCGACAACCCGATAACCGAGACACCCACCAGGTAGCTGAAAGTAGATTGGTGTAACAATTTATTGGTGAAGGCGTCACCACTGACAATAGACTGAACACCAACCGGAGAGTGTCCAAATTCAGAAATTAAACACATCTACCTTTCAAATGGCTACACTAGAGCCTGAGATTAATGCCTCTGCGGTGTACTCTCTCCGCAAAGAAGAACTAGTCAACGAGTTGGAGCGTCGTGGCATCGACTCCACAGGCACTGTTGATGAACTACGGAAAAGGTTAAGCGCTGAGATCAAAACAACGAAACCAACCGAAAAATTAACCCCGACCAAAAGAGGAAGCGAAATACCGGCCATCATCTACCCAGAAGTAGATACAGGCACTTCACAGAAGAAAACCGAAATGAAAGAGGAATTGCGCGTAGCACAGCCGACTGGTCAGATTTACGAAACCTCGCCCAGGATGTACGCAGAAGTAGATGCAAGTACCGCACAAGCAGTAGATGCGCGCTCTCCACCAACTTTCGCATACCGATTATCCGACGCAGACATAATGGACAAAGTACGAAAATGGAATGTGAGGTACGACGGCGGTACAAATAATCCACTGGAGTTCTTGGAACGTGTTGAAGAATTGGCCGAGTGTTATCAAGTACCTCTCGATCGCATCGTCCGGACTCTTCCCGAGTTGCTGAAAGGGAACGCGTTGGTGTGGTACCGGAATAGCAAAGAGCTATTAGTTAATTGGAAAGCATTTAGCGAAGAACTGCGCCATTTTTTTTTACCACCACGTTTCTACACTCAACTACTGGATCGCATTCGGAGTCGTACACAAAACCACCGAGAAAAGGGCAAAGAATTTCTCACATCGATTCAAGCCCTGATGCGATGGCATACCACCATGACCGCTGAAGAGAAACTCGATAGAATCTATGACAATCTACGACCCGACTACCGGCATTACATCAAGCGAAGGGAGTTCAGCACGTTGTCCGAGTTAACCATCCTGATCGAAGATTTCGAATGTTTAATGGCAGAACAACCTGTCTCACGACTCACTCAACCGCAAAATCGGCCATTGCCACTCCGTCCCGCCGTTCCGCCATTACGTTCTACCGCACTGCCATTTCGTCCACAAGTACAATACAGTCAACCAGCACCGCAACCCGTAGCCACATCACAGCATCTGCCCATCCAGTCCGCTCGACCAATTCTGCCACTAGATCTAATGGCCAGCGATGTAACACATTCATACCCGTCGCACACCAGCAATGTCACATCGTCGTACCAACCAGTGGCCAACGATGTAACACATTCATACCCGTCGCACACCAGCAATGTCACATCGTCGTACCAACCAGTGGCCAACGATGTAACACATTCATACCATTAAAAGACAGCAATTTGAAGACAGCATTCCTTCTGTTCATATATTTTTATTATAAAATCTTTTTGTTATTATCATACTTATTACTTATTACTCTACTTATTAATTCTACTTATACTATTATCATACTTATTACTACTATATATTTTTCTACTTACTACTATTATACTTATTACTATTAATTGAACCTACTTATTACTATTACAAATTACAATACTTACTACTATTATCACACTTATTACTATTATCATACTTATTGAACTATTAAACTACTTATTACCGATTGTTACTTTTGCTCATAAAAAAAAAAAAAAAAAAAAAAAAATATATACAAAACCACAGAAAAGAAAAACACAAAGAAAAAAAAAGAAAAAAAAAACAACAGAACACACACACAAAAAAAAAAGAGAGAGAAACCCTGTATAAATGGAACTATTATCACTAGACATAAACTTAAGCATATTACTATTAAATGGGAAAAAAAGAAAGAAAGAAAAAAATAAACCCACCCACAGTTTTTTGAAACACACACACATCTTTTTGTAACTCATATAGGTGTCGGCACGAGACAATAAAGGTCGCAGACCACCCCAAATATACCAGAAAAAATAAGTGACCACACCATATGAGAACATTTTTTTTTATGTATAAACATTTTTTACTTTAAAATACCAGATATATACATATACATATCTAGATATATAAACAAACTGTATTAAGAAAACCGATAATAGTTATAAGTTATACTTATCCAACCAGTATATAAAAAAAAAAAACCCCATTGCTAGCCTATAAGTGTGTCTTATACTTTTTCGCACCCCGAAGTAGGGGGGGAATGTAACGAATTTGGTTAAATACCACTTCGCTACAAACCATATGTCTAAAGTAATTGCTGTACAAAAACAAACCCAGTCACTCGATATATAATGCAAAATTAACCTATTTTGCATTATATCAATTTAGCGCAATACGAGTGTACTCGGCCGGTATGCAGTACGTATAAGGTTCAATCCGGCGGTTGAACCAACGAAATTATTTTTTGCGGGAAAAGGGTTTTTCGCCCAATGAATGATAGAAATTTATCAATGATATTATTTATAATCAAATAATTTTTCCAAAAAGGGGAAAACAAAATTCCCAAGGAATTCAACTATTAAGACACACTTATATGCTCCAATCAATCAACAAAAATCAGAATAGAACATACTACGGCACGGTAGTAAAATCTATTCAAGAGTAGACTATACTGCGGCAAGGCAGCTATACCTACTCAAAGGGAAGAAAGCGTTGTGGTTCACAGCAAATTCCCCCTTTACCGACAGCTTTTCGCTGACTACTGTTCTCCACGAACAGCCCCTTTTTTGGTGACAAGGCTAGCCGAGTCATATTAATGTAACACGTTGCCGAGGTTGTAAAACCAGACAACTGTGCTGCATTATATACTCGTACTTTCTTTGTCTAGGTCAATATAACAAAATTGTCAAGGTTGTAAAACCGGGCTAATTTTGTTGTGTTGTACACCCGTACTTACTGTGTCTATTGCAGTATAGCGAACGATCGAGGTTGTAAAACCAGGTAGTATCGCTATATTGTAATTTACAAGACACTAAGCAGTCCGCTTGCTCCCAGTGTGGTAGCTATCCCCCGGACCTCGCTTGCTTACTCGTATAGTAATTCACTATACCGCGCTGTTCCGTAGAACGCTGCTCGTGTGCTCTAGTAGCAACCACTTAAAGAGCAGAAGCCGCCCATCAACCCCCTTTTCCGCAGTCGAATACTCTCGGCTGCAATCAAGTTCCCCTGGTTTCCCCGTACCGAGTACGTACAAACCAACGTATCGTAAGTTTATTTAAGTATATTTATATGTAAGTACGTATAGACTAAGAGATCAAGAAATAAAGAAGAATTGTAATTTTATATCGAAAACCAACAATCTTTTAATTTGTAACGACGAGCGAGAAGGAGAAAGAACCCTGGGTGACCGGCGAGCGTCACCCGAGCAAAAGACTGTTACAAATTTTTAATTCTTCTTTGTTACAGTTATGTTTAAGATTTTGGTAATAATTTTTAAATATAAGTAGTCCGGGAAGTATTTCTACTACTTCTTCCGTTTCAAAATTTTCCATAGGACAGTTAGCTTCTTTATATTCTAAAATATTTTGTATACAGTCATTTTTAAGAGTGATTAGGTTTTTCTCTAAGTTATCTTGAAAAAATGGCTTATATATTTTTTTGTTTTGATCGGTAAGTATTGTATGTGGTTTTAATGCTAATGTTTTATTTTTAATATTCGGAATTGGTTCGAAAGTGATTTTGTTAAGAGTGTATTTTGAATATAAGGGTATTTTGAAAATTAGTAATATATTTTCGTCGTGAAGGGCCACAGACACTTTTATGTTTGTGTAGCTGTCAAAATCTGTTATAAGGTCCGTTTCCTTTGGCGTTAAAATGTCTGTTGGGATAATTCCAAGTTTGCTAGAAAAAATTACCTGCCCTATGTCGTCGATATGATCTCGTAAAAGTGATATGTCGTTGCTAATTTGATAGATGTTTTTTCATAAATACTACCTCGTCCTCTAGTGTTGTTATTTTATTCTGGAAAATATCTTTGAATTGATTTAAGTACTTTCCTATGTGTGTTTGTTGTATGTTAATATGATTCGTTATATTCTGTATTTGCGCTGATAGTAAGTTGTTGACTTGTGTTAGGTTATGTATTGTGTTAGTTAAAAGTCCTTCGTTTTCGTAAAGTTGTTTCAGACTTGTATTAATGTGTTCTTCATCTTCACTGTCCATTGTTCCTGCTATAACTTTTAATCCTTTCCCTAGTATATTGACCAGTCCTCGTTTTTGTCTGAATTTTGGATTCAAACTTTCAATCTTAGCCTTAAGTATGACGAAGTTTTTGTCAACAGTATCTAATAATGTCTTAGTGTCCGTGGTAGTAGTTTTTAGTATAGCTATGTTATGTGCAATTAAGTCAAGTGTTGTCTCATACAAGGTTGTATTAATCACGTGTATTATTTTGGAGTAAGATTCTATCGGTTTGACTTCGTCTAGTTTAATTGGAATATATCCATTGTTGTTAGTTAGGTCCTGGATATCTAAATATTGCGTTTTTGTGATTGTGAAGAGAGTGAATATTAGCGCCCAAGTTGTCATCTGAAAGGGAATTATTTTGTGGATTTTATAGTAGGATTGTCTCTGTCCTGGTGTTTTCTTTTGTGTTTAACGTGAGATTTATAATATTTGTGCCCGGTTCCTATTGTCTGTATATGATCCTCATCTATTATTTTTGTATTTACCTTTCTATATTTTCTATGATTCTTCCCACCTCTTATTTCTCTAATATAGTTTGTTCCATCTTCCAGTTCTATATCTTTTCTATTTTCATTTAATTTTTGTATATATTTTTCCTTTTTTGAGTTTATTAGGATCTGAATTTCTTTATACCTATCTTCATGTATCTTGCCATTTAGAAAGTCAATGGGTTTGATTCCTGTTGTACTATGGATTGTATTGTTGTAGAAACCTATTATCCTTATCATTTTGTCTTCTATAGTTTCGTCCCTATTTCTGTCATCATGTCTTAGTAAACGTATGTGCTCGTTAATAGTATTGTGTAACCGTTCGATGTCTGCGTTAGATGTGTGATTGCTATTAGATGTGAAGTGTATTTCAATGTCCTCCTCTTTCAAAAATTGTTGCATCGGAATAGCCTTAAATCCGAGTTCGTTGTCCACTATAATTTTATTTACTTTGCCGTACGTATTTATAATTTGCAGTAATTTGGTTTTAAACTCTGTCTAATTCCTTCCATTAATTTGAAATGCCATTGCGAGTTTGGAGAATTTGTCTATTGCTGTCATGAACATTTTTTTTTCTAAAGTGTAAAATACATACATTTTTGTTTTTTATAACAAGTGCATCACTTCGCGGGGTCTAGATGGAGTTTCAGTAATTTTGTACGGTATTTTGGGAGGTTTCCTCTCGTATTTCTCAAGGTTGCATATTTCGCAGTTGTTTATAAACTGTGTAATTCTTAGTTTCAATTTAGGGTTGTAGATACGTGTTATGAGTTCTTTAAAAACTGCTTGAATACCTCGGTGATTTTTGTCAAGGTGTTCACTTTTTATGGTCTCCGTTAGTGTTTCTTCGTCTTCTATATCTTCTACTAAGTGAAAGCATCTTATGATCCTAAATTTTGTATTATTTGCGAAGAGTTCGTCGAACGTGGTTTTTAGCACTGTATAAAATTCTTCTTCTAATAAAACAGCATTCAACTGCGCAGGGTTAAAATGGTTCTTAAGTAGGATGATTGCTGTTTCTCTATCAAGTCCTTTAGTATGGATAGTTTTTCTGTTATTTCCAAAGATGGATTTGTTTTTTATCCTCAGTGAGCCTGATGTTACCTTTTTTATAACAATTTGATTTTTAAATATGTTAATTGGGGATTTGGTTTCTTTTATTGCTGTGTGGTTTAATTCTAATGTATTAATATTTCCTGAATCAGGTTCGATCCTGGATAAGGCATCAGCGTTGCCATTTTTAACCCCTCTTTTATACTTAATCTGGTAATCGAATTCCGATAATTTAAGTCTCCATCTTACGAGTTTGGAGTTGGGTTCTTTTATTGAAAAGAGCCATGTTAGAGGTTTATGGTCTGTTTCTATTAAGAATCTACGGCCAAAAAGGTAAGGCCTGAAATACTTCGTAGCCCATACAATAGCTTGTAATTCCTTTTCTATGGTACTATAGTTAATTTCATGTGTGTTTAGGGTACGACTCGCGTAACATATTGGATGATCGTTCTGTGATAGAATTGCTCCCAACGCGTAGTTACTGGCATCTGTTGTCAGGGTAAACTGCTTTGTAAAATCCGGATACGCCAATATTGGGTCATGGATAAGTAATGTTTTAAGCGTGTTAAAGCTTTTTTCGTATTCTGGGTCAGATATATTTAGTGTTGTATCTTTTTTCAAGTATTTTGTCATGGGTTTAGCTATTAAAGAATAATCTTTAATAAATTTCCTATAATAGCCAGTAAGGCCTAAAAATTGCTTGATTTGTTTTGTGTTTTTAGGGATCGGGAAATTTTTAACACATTCTATTTTTTAGGGTTTGTTTTAATACCTGCTGGCGTTATTATATGACCAAGGAATTCCGTTTCTCTCTTGAGGAATTCGGACTTATCCAGTTGGATCTTAAGATTTGCGTCTTTTAAGCGATTAAAAATAAGTTTAATGGAATTTATATGTTCTTGTAGAGATGTAGAAAAAATTATTACATCGTCTAAATAAACTAAACAGATTTTGTTTACGTAATCTTTCAGGATGTTGTTCATTAGCCGCTGGAACGTCGCTGGGGCTGTCTTCAGTCCAAACGGCATTCTGAGGAACTCGTAATGTCCTCCTTCGACGCTGAAGGCGGTTTTATGAATATCTTGCTCTTCTATTTCAATTTGATGAAATCCCTTGGCAAGGTCAAGTGTGGTAAAATACTGGCATCTTCCCAGTTTATCCAAGATTTCATCAATATTGGGTATTGGATATTTGTCATCGATAGTTACCTCGTTTAATTTGCGGTAATCAATGACAAGTCTCCATTTTGTTTTTCCACTGGCGTCCGCTTTCTTGGGAACAATCCAAATGGGTGCCGAATATGGGGAATTGCTGTGTCTTATTATTCCATTGTTGAGCATTTCCTGAATTTGATTCTCTACTTCATTCTTATGAATGTAGGGGTATCGGTATGATTTGGTAAAAATAGGAATATTGGTCGTAGTTCTAATGCTATGCTTTATAGCGGAAGTGAACGAAAGTTCTTTATTCTCTTGATAGAAAATATCATGGTACTTGTTTATTATTGGTAGTAATTGTGTTTTTTCCTCGGAGTTTAGATGGTCAATTCGAATCTGACTTCTTAGGGGTTGCGAATTTGATGCAAAATTTAATTCGATGTTCAAAGGGTCTTTTATTATTCCGTTCTTATATAACTCATTGACGTAATTATTTTCTTCTTGTTCAATATTTTCCTCATAGTAGTCTCTGTTTCTAACATGGAGTTGTAGTGTGTTTTCTCCCATTTTTATTGTATTGCTTTCATAACAAATTCGAGCTTTTAATGGTCGGAGTAAGTCGTTGCCTATAAGTCCGTCGTAGTATTCATGAAAGTTTGTTATGTAAAATTCTATTGTGTCGAGTACTGTACCAAATTCTTGAAAAACGGGAATTTTGACCTTCTCATAAATATTTATTTCATGTTGCAGTGTTTTTATAGGGATTGGCTTAATTTTTTGTGTCCATTTGGGATGACAAATATTTGGGTTCAAGATGGAGTTGGTTGCACCTGTGTCTATTATTAACTTTAGGTATCCCAACTTGGTTCTAATTTTTATATATGGTAGTTCCCTGAGGCTGAAGATTGAAAATTTTCATTTTTACGTATGTTTTGATCGTGATTGTTCGGTGTTTCGAACTTATTTACATCCATTGGTTCAGGTGTTGGAGGGCGGTTGTCCCATTGTGGGTTTGTTCTATCTTGTCGTTTAAAAGGATTCCAATTATTTCGTCCATCGTGTTGGTTATAGTTATTCTGATTATTACTTCTTTGTGCGTTATGTTGGTTATAGTTATGCTGATTACTTCTTTGTGCAATATGTTGGTTAGAGTTATGCTGATTATTACTTCTTTGTACATTATGTGGTGAATATCGTCCATTATTTTGGTTATATTTATTTCGGTCTGTTCGTCCTTGTCTATTATGCGAAAAATTCTGTCCGTTATTGTTTGTTTGTCTCTGGGTTTGTCGGTTGTGGGAGGAATTTTGAGTACTACTATGATATTGTTGAGGATTATTTCGTGGTTTTCCGTATGAGGAAAAAATCCCATCTGTAGGTGAATTGTATGCGTAACCTGCCTGAAACAATATTTCTATTGCGTCTTCGAGAGTTTCGGGTTTTCTACACGTTAAAATCGTGCGCATAGGTTCAGGTATTTTTTCTTTGAACACGTTTAGAGCAGTTTTCCTGTTATTTCTTGCGCATTCGTTTGCTGCTGGGCCCGATCCGATTGTTGTTATTGTCTTATTGTTAAGGTTCCTATGATTTTTTTTTATTTCGTTGTAGAATTCAACGCTGTTGTTAGTGAAATAAGTGCTCCTTAGTTTGTCGAACAATTCTTCTAGGCTACACCTGTCGCCAAAGTTGTGGTTTAGTATTGTCTTAACATCTGTCCAAGATTGAGCTTGGCAGTTAATTTCTATGATTTCCCGTGCCCTCCCAGTAAGTTTAGCTTTAATTAGGTCTGAGAATAAGAGTTGGGATGGCTCGTCATATGCGGCCAGAATCGGATGTACTCTGTCTATTAAATTAATGAAATTTTGTAGTTCGCGATAATCCCCATTAAATTCGGGAAGATGACCTAAGTATTTTATTGGGTCTATTCTAACTGCAAGTGGTCGGTTTTGTTCAGTCATTTCTGTTGTTGTGAAAACGTCTTAATATTTTCCTAAAAAAGCGTCTATTCCTAGTAATTCTTCTATGTGGTTCTGGTATTTTGACTTCGTTAATGTCCGTCAGGTAACCTTCATTCGATTCGAACCCTGAGTCTAAAGTATATTGTGGGTTGGGGTCTATGGCTTCTTCTACGAATTCTATGTCTGAAGGATAGTCGGATACTGAACTATTATCACTCATGTATATATATTGCAAAAATTCCGATCGCCACAAATTTATTGTGCCTCTTTTCTTTTCTTCAAAAAATTTGTCACCCAATTTTAATTTATGTATAAAAAAAAATATAAAAATTAATCTAATCTTACTTTTAGTTAATATTGTTGTCCTCTTGAAGGTGTTGTCTTCTTGGAACTCGTGCAGTTGTTTTCTTGATGAACTTGAGGTTTTCGTGAGTTGTTGCTATTTAAGGTTGTGGAGTTCTCGGCGTGAACTGGCTTTCTTCCTTCAAGAATATACTTTTAGTTGATTGGTTGATTATAGTGTCGTCCGCTTGAAGGTGTTGTCTTCTTGGAACTCGTGCAGTTATTTTTGGTTGTTATCTTCTTGATGGACCCTTTTTTTTTATAAAATGCTGCTATTTATGGTTGTGCAGTTCTCGGTGTGAACTGGTTTTCTTCCTTCAACGATATACTTTTTTTTCTCTCTAAGGATATATCTTTATATCATTGTTTAAAAGATAAATCTTTTTATCCTTTTTATGTGTCAAAAAAAAAAATTTCTTTAAGGATATATCTTTATATCCTTATTTTAAAAGATAAGTCTTCTTAAAAATTTTCTAAGGATATATCTTTATATCCTTATTTTAAAAGATAAGTCTTCTTATCCCTTTAAAAAAATTTTCTAAGGATATATCTTTATATCCTTGCAGAATCCGTATTAAGGATAAAAATCCTAGTACTATCACAAACAAAGATTTTCACTTTTTACTTTTATGTTGGATAGGACTTACGAATCCTACCGACTGCGCCACTTTTGTATCTTAAGTAGAATTATGTTAAAAAAAACACTTGTTCACATTTTCACTTCCAAATTAAGACTTATTTATTGATCTTCTTGTACTTCCTTAAATACTAATTTTACAATTTATTATTTTTATAAAAATTTGCTTTGTCAACAATTGTTGCAAAAGCGATTCCCAATAAATTTGTTTAAATGTTGGAGTTGCATTTATTTATTGGGAGTGCAAATTATTAATGGTGAACTAAATAAAGTTCGTAAACAGTTCTTGGAATTTGAGAATATTGATAACGTAAGTAAAGTATGTATTGATTTGAACAGTTCTTGGAATTTGAGAATATTCGTAGCGTAAGTAAATTATAGTATGTATTGATTTATGTACGTATGTTTATGTATGTTTATATTATACTGGCTCGAGTTAAGGGAATAACAGGGGACATCATAACAGCTTACCTGCTAGTAGCATCAAACCCAATAACCTCTTTCGAGGAAGCCGAAAAACTTCTCAATCGGAATTATTTACTTAGGGAAACTTATCAAGAATTGGTAAATAAACTAATAGCCATAAGACAACACCCTGTAGAAACGCTCATCGCTTTTACCGCAGCTTTGAAATTACATCTTGAGGACTTTGCCAAGAATGCACTAAATAGCGGTGTCACAAACCCTTATCTTTGTCAATATCTCCTAACCATAGGGGACGAGACGTTAGACAAACTAATACAAAAGACGTTAGACATGGAAAGACTTCAACAATTAGTTTTTCACAGACAACAAAACCCCAATTTGCCCTTATATCCTACATTCCAACTTCCTAGAAATTGTACAGATACTAATAGTTTTCTGATTCCTGGACCCAGCGATGAAAAAAATTCTCATGACTGACAAAAGAGAGTGCAAAACGCAAATTGCCTCAATTCAGCACATCAGATATATGTTCCCAGAGTTAGATCCTCTGGACGATCCACTTAAAATATCGCGCTCTAAACAGCTCGAACAAGAATTAACAATAGACAACAATCTAAACCCTGAGGAAAAAGAGGCAATAGTAGATCTTTGCAATAAGTATAATGATATATTCCACTTAACCGGTGACGAACTAACATACACCACGGCCATAACGCATGAAATACCGCTGGTGATATACCAATAAATCAAAAAATGTATAGACTTCCAGAGATACAGAAACAAGTTATCAATGATCAACTAAGCGAAATGCTTGAAAATGACATAGTCCAACCTAGTAAAAGCCCGTGGAACTCACCCCTTTTCGTAGTTCACAAAAATGCGGGCCCAGATGGTGAAAGAAGGTGGAGAGTTGTGGTCGATTTTCGTAAGCTCAACGAAAAAACACTCGGCGATGCTTATCCCCTACCTCGTATAGAGGACATTCTAGACCAGCTCGGTCATTCCCGTTACTTTACTACGCTCGATCTTGCCAGCGGTTATCTCCAAGTTTTAATGGATGTTAAAGATAGGACCAAAACAGCTTTTAGCACTAATTACGGACATTATGAGTTCACACGCATGCTGTTTGGACTAAATGGAGCTCCAGATACCTTTCAAAGGCTGTTGAACTATGTTCTTACTGGTCTACAAGGAATGTTTAGTATATTTGGATGATATAGTCATCTACGGCATAAACCTTAACGATCACAATGCCAAACTAAAAGAGGTTTTCGACAGATTAAGAGAACATAATCTCAAATTGCAGCCGGAAAAGTGCAAGTTCTTGCAAAAGGAAGTCGTTTATTTGGCACATATATGACCAGAAAAAGGAGCACTTCCAGACCCCAGCAAGAAAGCCTGCGTTCAAAACTTTCCTGTTCCGCTAACAATAAGACAAGTACAGTCTTTTTTGGGGCTTGCTAATTACTACCGTAAATTTATCCCGCAGTTTAAAATAGTGCGACCACTGACCAATTTCCTCCGCAAAGACGTAAAGTTTACATGGACAGAAAAATGTCAAAACGCATTCCATCAAATCAAACACAACGTTTAGTTTCACCTCCTCTTCTGATTTATCCCGATCTTACCCAACCTTTTAATCTCACCACTGACGCAAGCGGCGGAGCAATTGGAGCTGTACTTTCAGAAGGAGACGTTGGTAAAGTCCAATCCATTGCTTACGCTAGTCGTACTCTGAATAAAGCCGAACGCAATTACTCAAAAATATTGTTTAATTATAAGCAATACAAAATAAATTAAAACAAAGTAAATACGTCGGGCCCCTATTGTTGAGCCGACACTTTTTATTACTAGTGATAAGTTTAGTTTTAAGTCAAAATTGTAAATTTCGAAACGAATAATTAAAATATCTTAATCTAAAATAAAGCAGAGTTAAAGTTACAACCGAAAGGAACGTATCTTTTACTTTAAATTACTCGCTTTGCTTGGATCTCGATCCTGAATGCAAAGAAGCTGACTGCAGTCTCTGCTTGGCGTACACACAAAGTCACATTACACTTTGAACATTTTTGTACATACAAACTCACACATATTACTTCATGCTTGACGAACATACCAATAAAAATATTTTAATAATTATCTATTGCCAGATGACTTTGGATGGATTATTCGTCTACATCCCCGGTTGCTTAAATCGCTGCGTTCGCTCCGCTCGCCGGTGAGAGTAGTATGGGAACTTCCCGACTCCATCCCCAGTTGCTTAAATCACTCCGCTAACGGGTGTGAGTTGTATGAAGCCCCCCAACCCGGGGGAGTGTTCTCCATCGATGCATATAAAATTTGAAATAAATCGGGATTGTCATGAAAACATGTGACAGCAGAAAAGTCAAACTAAAAGTTTTTTTTTTATTGAGATTTTCATACAAAAACACTATCCGAATTTCCCAAAATTTCCAGCTTTTCCGGTGGACTTTTCCGACTTTTCAAAAAATTTCTTTCATACAAACCTTGTCCTTATAACTACGAACACGATAAAAAAAATCGGCCGGGCCGTTATCAAGTGATGATCTTTCAAACATGTGGCAATTCATTTTTATATATATAGAGATATACAGTTAATAAGAATAAGATCAACAACAAATAATAATATAAAAGATAGAAACAAGAGCTTGCACGCGAAAGACAAAAAAAAACAACCAATCATAATTAAAATTTTTCGTGTAAATTCTCTAATTGATACACAATGTGGAAAGTTTGAATAAAGTCGGGTAACATTTAAAAAAAAAAAATTGGGTGCCCTCTCATCCTGATCACTCCAACATTTTTACATAAAGTGTTTCCATCGGAGATACACATGTGTATAAAATTTAAAGAAACTAGGGCTAATTTTTAACAATTTATATGGAAGCCCCTCACTTCCAAATTTTTACAAAAAGCGTTGTCCATAGGATTAAACATGTGTGTATACAGTTTAAGGAAAATCGGATACATTTTTTTAAATTTTCATAGGACCTTCCGACACCGGGGTCCGATAACGTCAAAATGTTTACAAAAAGTGTTGTCCATCGGAGATACACATGCGTATAAAATTTAAAAAAAATCGAGTACATTTTTTTTACAAAATTTGAATGGGCACGCCCGACCCCGGGGCCCGATCACTTCCAAATTTTTACATGTCCATTGGATATAGACATGCATATAAAATTTGAAGCAAAATCGAGTACTTTTTTTTTATAAAAATTTTATGGGTGTCCTCGGGTGTCCGGAGCCCGATCGCTTCCAAAATTTATACAAAAAGTGTTTTCAATCGGATGTACACATGCGTATAAAATTTGAAGAAAATCGGGTAAATTTTGTAAACAATTTGTATGGGAGCCCCCGACCCCGAGGCTCAAATTTCAATAGAAAGTATTGTCATGGGAAATACACATGTTTGCAAAATTTGAATAAAATTGGGCTTTAGAAAGTCTGTTAAAAATTGATCACAAGATTCTGCCCACCAGCCTGCCACGGGCACGCGAAGTTAATATAGAGAATTTAAAAAATACAAAACACACAAAAGAACTTAAAATAGCATAATAGAAAGAGAAGCCCCTTAAATAACTGAAGATAAAAATTCAAGAATTTGTAACTAAGTCGAGTAAAATCTACGTCACCAAAACCATATGTCTAAAAACACTCACCATACAAAAACACGCAGTCACTCGATACATATTGCATAACCAACCAACTTTGTCTATATATCCCATTGGCACCATACGAGTGTACTTGGCCGGTATTCATTGGGTGCGAGGTTCAATCCGGCGGTCGAACCAATTAAATTAGTAGAAATTTTAATAATGAACAATACTTATAATAAAATAATTATAAAACATTCGTAAGAATTCTCATATATATCAATATAGGAAAAATCTACTATTTTTCCAAAAGGGTGGCAATAAAATTCCTAGGAAATACAACTAATTAAACACACTTATAAAGGCTAAGATAACACAACAAAATCAGAGTAGAACATATACTGCGGTAGGCTGTAATATCTACTGCGGTAAGGCAGCAAAATCAACTCGAGGGGACGAATACGTTGTAATATACAACCAATTCTCCTACAAGGAAAGCTACTCGCTGACCTTTGTTCTTTACGAACAGATTTTTAAAAAACAATAACAATTGAGTGCTTGAGCTATCGCACTCATCTTATTGTTATAACTGATATAGCAGGATACCGGCGTCGCCGCGCTCGGTATTCTTGCCATATTAGTGCTAATATAGCAAAATAACGGCGTCGACGCACCCGGTATTTTTGCCATACTACTTCCAATATAACAAATTATCGGCGTCGCCGCACCCGAGACCTTGTCATATTGTACGGCGCCGTTCACCCAAACACTGCTTCTGTGCTCCATGTTTATGGCAGCAATGAAAAAGCAGAAGTCGCCCATCAACCCCTTTCGCAGTCTATGCAGATAACGGCGTCGACGCACCCGGTATCGACCTTGAAAGCAACCAAAAAATCCCCGCTTGTTTCCCCGCAATTAATGCGCACAAACCAGAATATTATAAGTAGTGTTATAAGTATCATATCAATAAGTAAGAAGCGAATATTATAAGAAATAAAAAAAAACTTATTATAATTTTTTATTTTTATTTAAACTTATTGCCAAGGGAATACTCCCTTAATGTGCGCCACGACAATAAGGTGGGCTAAGCCCTTTATTAAAATTTAGAATTAAATCGGAGAAATGTGATTTACAATATGTCACACCTTGTCCGAACTAACCGCATTAATTTAGGATTTCGAGTGCTTAGTGGCACAACAACATCCATCACGACCCACTCAGACACAAAGTCGACCATTGCCACTACGCTCTACCGTCCCACCGTTCCGTCATACCGCACCACCGTTTCGACAAAATATGTCACCAGTACAACACAGCCAACCAGCGTCTAAACCCGTAGCCACTCCATACCATCTGCCTATCCAGTCCGCTCGACCAATTTCGCTAACAGACCTAGTGGCCAACAATGTAATATATCCGCATCAGTCACACACCAGAGACATAACATCTTCATATCAGCCTGTGGCCAACGATGTAACATATTCGCACCAGTCACACCCCAGAAATATGACGTCTTCAGATCTACACGTGGCCAACGATGTAACACAATCATACCCGTCACTCACCAGAAATGTCACATCTTCATATCAACCAGTGGCCAACGATGTAACACAATCATACCCGTCACACACCAGCAATGTCACCCACCAGATTTCTAACAGAAATACAAAATATCCACACCAGTCACACACCAGTAGCGTAACACCGACCAGCGCATATGAGCGGAAGACCCACTGCTGGGCATGCAGCCAACCTGGACACCTGCGGAAACATTGGCAACAACCATGCCAACTGCTCACGCTGCGGCACACAGGGGATACAGAGCCGCCACTGCCAATGCAGGCCGGGAAACGCCAACGGGCCGTCCAATCTTTTGAGGCATTAGCCGCCCCCACTCCGACTGTCCTCAGCCACGCCTCATACACACTACCCATCAACTTTTATAATCATCAATACGATGCCGTCATCGACACCGGGGCAGGAAGATCATGCATCGGTAAAACCATACAGCAGATCAGTAAAGCGAACCGTGTACTAGTCCGACCGATAGCCATGACTTTCGCATTGGCCGACAAATCCATCATTACCGCCCGTCAAGCTTACATGACCAAACTAACCTGGGAGGGGCGCACAATTACACACGAGTTTGTATATATACCAGAACTCATGGACAAATTTCTAATAGGAACCGACTTCCTATCAAAATTTGGATTTACCATCAACTGTGGAAAAGAGACAATAGCAGCTCGAACCGAACCTGGCAAACCCGTACTCAAAGTCTCCTGTCCGAAGAATAACAATTCAAGAAATTTTTAGCAACCGAAGTACCCACGTTCGAAAAATTGAAAGGGCCAACCGACATCACCGACTACGAAATCCGTTACCGAAAGTGATCATCCAACACTGTGGCCGATGAACTGTCTCGACACCCAACCGAAAACTCCATCTGATTCTTATTACAAATAACCGAAACCTGCCCATGGCACGATGCCAAGATGCAACCGGTCATCACGAAACCCGAGGAAAACCCAGAATACCAGATCGTAGAGAAAACTCTATACCGACACATATTCACTCCGACCAGCTACACCGAAGCCACCACGACAGCTTAGAAAATTTGCGTCCCCAACCTACTTTGCCAACAGGTCATGCACGAGAATCACGCAGATGTGACCGCAGGCCATATGGGGATAGCCAAAACCATCACCAGAATCGCGAAAACTTATTACTGGCCCGGATTATATCGCGATACCGCGCGATTCGTCCGAAGGTGCCCCACCTGTCTTGAGTACACGATTCCGACCCGAAAACCTGCTGGAGAGATGCATGTAACCACCGCCAACCATCCATGGGAAATCGTATGCTACGATTTCATAGGTCCGCTCCCGAGATCAGCAAAAGGGAACACAATGATATTAGTCTTTTACGATAAATTCTCTAAATGGACAGAATTCTTGGCTCTCCGTGACGCAACCACCCCCGCCCTCATTAAAGGTCCCACCGTTCCGTCATACCGCACCACCGTTTCGACAAAATATGTCACCAGTACAACACAGCCAACCAGCGTCTAAACCCGTAGCCACTCCATACCATCTGCCTATCCAGTCCGCTCGACCAATTTCGCTAACAGACCTAGTGGCCAACAATGTAATATATCCGCATCAGTCACACACCAGAGACATAACATCTTCATATCAGCCTGTGGCCAACGATGTAACATATTCGCACCAGTCACACCCCAGAAATATGACGTCTTCAGATCTACACGTGGCCAACGATGTAACACAATCATACCCGTCACTCACCAGAAATGTCACATCTTCATATCAACCAGTGGCCAACGATGTAACACAATCATACCCGTCACACACCAGCAATGTCACCCACCAGATTTCTAACAGAAATACAAAATATCCACACCAGTCACACACCAGTAGCGTAACACCGACCAGCGCATATGAGCGGAAGACCCACTGCTGGGCATGCAGCCAACCTGGACACCTGCGGAAACATTGGCAACAACCATGCCAACTGCTCACGCTGCGGCACACAGGGGATACAGAGCCGCCACTGCCAATGCAGGCCGGGAAACGCCAACGGGCCGTCCAATCTTTTGAGGCATTAGCCGCCCCCACTCCGACTGTCCTCAGCCACGCCTCATACACACTACCCATCAACTTTTATAATCATCAATACGATGCCGTCATCGACACCGGGGCAGGAAGATCATGCATCGGTAAAACCATACAGCAGATCAGTAAAGCGAACCGTGTACTAGTCCGACCGATAGCCATGACTTTCGCATTGGCCGACAAATCCATCATTACCGCCCGTCAAGCTTACATGACCAAACTAACCTGGGAGGGGCGCACAATTACACACGAGTTTGTATATATACCAGAACTCATGGACAAATTTCTAATAGGAACCGACTTCCTATCAAAATTTGGATTTACCATCAACTGTGGAAAAGAGACAATAGCAGCTCGAACCGAACCTGGCAAACCTGTTACTCAAAGTCTCCTGTCCGAAGAATAACAATTCAAGAAATTTTTAGCAACCGAAGTACCCACGTTCGAAAAATTGAAAGGGCCAACCGACATCACCGACTACGAAATCCGTTACCGAAAGTGATCATCCAACACTGTGGCCGATGAACTGTCTCGACACCCAACCGAAAACTCCATCTGATTCTTATTACAAATAACCGAAACCTGCCCATGGCACGATGCCAAGATGCAACCGGTCATCACGAAACCCGAGGAAAACCCAGAATACCAGATCGTAGAGAAAACCCTATACCGACACATATTCACTCCGACCAGCTACACCGAAGCCACCACGACAGCTTAGAAAATTTGCGTCCCCAAACTACTTTGCCAACAGGTCATGCACGAGAATCACGCAGATGTGACCGCAGGCCATATGGGGATAGCCAAAACCATCACCAGAATCGCGAAAACTTATTACTGGCCCGGATTATATCGCGATACCGCGCGATTCGTCCGAAGGTGCCCCACCTGTCTTGAGTACACGATTCCGACCCGAAAACCTGCTGGAGAGATGCATGTAACCACCGCCAACCATCCATGGGAAATCGTATGCTACGATTTCATAGGTCCGCTCCCACGATCAGCAAAAGGGAACACAATGATATTAGTCTTTTACGATAAATTCTCTAAATGGACAGAATTCTTGGCTCTCCGTGACGCAACCACCCCCGCCCTCATTAAAGGTTTTAAAGAACGCATACTCAGCCGGTACGGCTGCCCCAAAATATTGATTACCGATAATGGAACGCAGTACCGAAGCAAGCAGTTCCAGAATCTATGAACACAACTGCAGATAAAACAGAGATTTACACCGCCCTATACCCCACAAGCTAACCCGACCGAACGGATGAACCGTATCATCAACATCATGATCTCGCAATATGTCAAAACAGATCACCGTCGATGGGACGAGTACCTATCCGAATTTATGTTAGCCATTAACAGTTAACACCAGTCACAACGAGATAACCGGATACTCCGCCGCCTATCTAAATTTCGGCCGTAAGCTACGGTTACCAGCCACCCCAGATATACCATTAAATAAAGAACCTAACACACCGGAACGTATCACCATGTTGAACGAGATCCTGGTCCTAGTTAAGCACAACCTAGCAAAAGCGTTTAGCACACAAAAACGCTACTACGACCTCCGTCGACGCCCATGGACGCCAGTAATAGGGGAAATGGTCTATTACCGCCACCGACCACTCTCCTTAGCTACGCAAAATTTCGCCGCTAAACTAGCAACACGATTCGTTGGACCTTACCGGATCTTCAAAAAGCTGTCACCAGTCATATGTATCCTAGAAGGAGAAAACAAAAAAACAATAACTGTAACAAAGATTTAAAACAATTATCAGACAAACCGCCCATAGACGAAACTCAAACCGCAGGTATACTCAACACCACTGCCCAACCAGCAACACCAGTACCAATCGAAATGGCAACAGAGCAGCACGTCACCAAGTTCCTCGGCGACAATCCATCACCAGGAACTCACCGCAGCACCAGGCCACGCCCCGTATTTGCACCACCACCGAAAATAACCGCACCATAACAACAAACCCGAAGCCTCGAGTGGAAGAAACGGTCACCACCCCCTAACCTTGCACGAACTCCGTCGGCTGTACGAGTTGGCACCCAGCACCAGTAGCAATGCAGCCATCCCGCTTCATTGGGGTAAGCCACCAAAAACCACCGCTCGAACCACAAAATGTCCAAGGACCGTACACCCAATCATCCCACCAACCACCCAAAACCAAACATCCGACGATATTTCCCTCACTCCCATCGAACCCGAAAAACCAACCAATACCTCAATTCTCCAAACTAGCCTCCCTAACAAAACCAAACATCCGACGATATTTCCCTCACTCCCATCAAACCCAAAACACCAACAAATACCTCAATTCCCCAAACTAGCCTCCCTAACAGTACCACAGCAACTAGCAATGCCAAACCGAACAGAAAGTTGCCATTGATAAAGTTTATCAAAAAAAGAAGAGAAAAAAACAACAAACAAACAAAATTTTTTTTATATGAAATTACTTCTTGTAACTCGTATCGGTGTTGGCACGAGGCAATAAAGGTCTTAGACCATCCAGTAAGAAATAAGAAAAAATAGAGTGACTACACCATACGAGAGCATTTTTCTTATATATAAACATTTTCATAAATACCTGATATATACATTGTAATATAGAAATCTTGCATTAGTTATTAATTAGTTCTTATCTAACCTGTAATAAATTTTCTTTCCCTAGCCTATAAGTGTGTCTTACAATTTTTTGCCACCCCGAAGTAAGGGGGAATGTAACGTAGTCGAGTAAAATCTACTTCGCCACAAACCATATGTCTAAAAACACTCACCATACAAAAACACGCAGTCACTCGATACATAGTGCATAACTAACCAACTTTGTCTATATATCCCATTGGAAACATGCGAGTGTACACGGCCGATATTCATTGGGTGCGAGGTTCAATCCGGCGGTCGAACCAATTAAATTATTTTTTTCTGGGAAAAGGTTTGCCACCTGTTTAATAGTAGAAATTTAATAATGAACAAACAATACTTATAATAAAATAATTATAAAACATTAGTAAGAATTCTCATAAATATCAATATAGGAAAAAACTACTATTTTTCCAAAAGGGTGGCAATAAAATTCCTAGAAAATACAACTAATTAGACACACTTATAGGCTAAGATAACACAACAAAATCCGAGTAGAACATATGCGGTAGGCGGTAATATCTACTGCGGAAAGGCAGCGAAATCTACTCGAGGGGACGAATACGTTGTAATATACTGTGGTGGCAATGGCGGACAATGGCCTACCATGCACCACTATACTATTTCTTAATGAGGCCACTTTACGCAATTTAGAAAAACACTTCCATTTACTACAAATGAATCGGATTTATTTGTTAAGATAATTAAACATTTCAAAAGATGATTAAACAAATTAAGTTGAGTATTATTTAATTTTAAAGGAAATTAACAAAATGAATAAATGGTACTCGATTAATAAAAATTACGACTTCTTGTCGGGCGGAGAAATGCGAAGCGAGTGAAGTTGGGTATTCCTTTTCTCCCTTTTACATTTTCTATAAAGAAATACGATTCGAAATCGTTACGGTCGAAACACAATTGAAACATCAGGAATCATGACGTTCTCATTCTCGTTCGCTGCGTGACATACAATTAAATTACAATATATAAATTTTGGCTTTTTGCTTTTTACGTTGATTGACCGCCACACTATCCTACCCCCAGTGAATCGGTAGAAAACGATATTTTATCTGAAGCGAACTGGTTTGTTTAAAGTACGTCCAGATCTTGATCGGATCTGTTTGTTGACTTGAGGAGCAAATGTTACGCGGTACGTTGGGAGCTTTAGGAGCGTTTACATCTGGCAGTGGAATTTCCGAGAATACGTGTGAATTTTGTACGTTCGGATGATCAGTTGCAGTGCCTTCAGCGTTTTCAGCCTGTGACATTTCGATGTAACACGGTTTTAGTCGGTTTATAGAAATGTTTGATTCGATACCCTTGATCATTACTGTAAAATATTTTTCGTTTCTTTTTATGACCGGAAAAGGTCCTTGGTATGGAGGTTGTAATGAACGTCGATGTGCGTCCGTCCTTACCAAAACTGCTTTACAATTAAGCAAGTCTTTAAAGACAAATATTCGTTCGTTTGAATGACGTGCAGTTGTCGATGGCTGAATGTCGTTGAAATGTTTTCGTAACTGGCATACAAATTCAGATTGGCTAAAGCGTTTGCTTGTGGCGATAAAATCTGCAGGCAATCTTAGATTTTGTCCGTAAACTAATTCGGCTGAAGAACTTTTAAAATCCTCGCGAAAAACTGTTCTTAATCCTAACAAGACGATGGGTAATGATTTGGTCCATTGGGTATTAGCTGCGCACATAATTGCACTTTTCAAAGTTCGGTGCCAGCGTTCAATGATTCCGTTGCACGCTGGGTTGTAAGCTGTGGTGCGTTTGTGTTGGAATCCCAAAATTCGTGAAATTTCGTCAAAGAGTGCGGACTCGAACTGGGCACCTCTGTCGGTTACTATGCTTATAGGGACGCCGAATCTGCTGATCCAGCTTTTTATTAGAGCGTCAGCAATAGTTTCGGTACGAATGTCTGCAAGCGGGATGGCCTCGGGCCAACGAGTATACCCATCGATCATGGTTAGGCAATAAATTTTATTTTCCGAAGGTGGTAAAGGACCAATGGGGTCAATGTGAAGTTCCTCGAAACGATTGTTAGTTGCCTCATATGAACCGATTTTACTTGCTACGTGTTTGGTCACTTTACATTTTTGGCACTTAATGCAGTACTTTGCCCAATTACGTATCTCGCTTGTCATCGCTGGCCAAATGAACTTTTTCGTGATTTGTTTCACAGTTGTTCGGATGCTAGGGTGCGATATGTTGTGATAAGCTTCGAAAACTTTTCTACGAAATGGTTTTGGTACAAATGGTCGTTGATTACCATTTGATACCTCACATGAAATAAATCCAAAAATTCTAATTCTTTTGAAATTTAGGTTTGAATTTTTCAAAAGTGTTGAAAGTTCTGGGTCATTTGTCTGTGCTTCCGCCAAGGCTACGTAGTCGATCGTGGTTCCTATATCTATTTGCTGAATGCGAGATAAGGAATCGGCAACAATATTTGAACTTCCGGCAATGTGTCGGATATCGGATGTGAACTGTGCAATGAAGTCCAGATGGCGTCGTTGCCTTGGTGAAGCTTTATCTAAATTTTGGTGTAGTGAATAAGTTAGAGGCTTGTGATCAGTAAATAAAACAAACTCTCTTCCTTCTACAAAATTTTTAAAATGTTTAATTGCCGTGTATGCTGCTAGTAACTCCCTATCATACGTGCTATAGCGAGTTTCAGCATCGTGTAACTTTCGTGAAAAGAAAAATAGAGGTTGCCACCCTTTTTCTGTCAGTTGCTGTAAAACAGCACCACAGGCTACATCAGATGCATCCACGAGAATTGCGAATTTGGCGTTTGGGATTGGAAACGCTAATTGCCTGCAATTTGCTAATTTTGTTTTGCACAATTCGAACTTCTTTATTGTCTCATCGGACCAGTTAATTATTGACTTGTCCTTCTTTTTTTTCTTACATTTTTTGAAAAAATCGTACAATGGTGCCTGATCTTTTGCCGCTTCTGGTATGAAAATCCTATAATAGTTGATCATACCAAGAAATCTAAGCAATTCGTCTGCTTTTTTCGGTTGCGGGTAGTTAATGATGGCCTCAACTCGCTTTTTATTTGGGCGTAAACCTTGTTTTGAAATTTGGAACCCTAAAAATGCTAATTCGTCCTTAGCGAACTCGCATTTATCTGGATTAATAACTAAACCAGCTTCATTTAACCGTTGCAGAACGATACGCAAATGTTTCACATGATCTTCCATGCTTTTTGAAGCGATCGGGATATCATCAATGTATGGAAATACGAATGACAGATCTCGAAATAGAGAATGTACCATTCTTTGGAAAGTCTGGGCTGCATTTCGCAATCCAAACGTCATCCGCGAAAACTCGAATAATCCGAAAGGTGTAATAATAGCTGTCTTTTCGATGTCCCTTGGTTCAACAGGGACTTGATGGTAAGCTCTTACTAAATCTATTTTTGCGAATTTGGTACAGGATTGTAATTGATGAGTGAAGTCAGTTACGAACGGTATTGGGTAACGATCTGTCTTCGTTAATGCGTTCAGTGATCTGTAATCACCACATAATCGCCAGTTGCCGTCCTTTTTAGGTGTCATATGAAGTGGACTGGCCCAATTGCTTTTGGATGGTCTACAAATTCCTTGGGCGAGCCACGCTTCGATTTCAGTTTTCGCAATTGCCATTTTTTTCGTGTTTAAACGTCGTGCTTTCGCATAACAAGGCGGACCTGTCGTCTCGATGCAATGCGTTATGTTATGTTTTGCGATGTTTAAATGGGGAGATTCGCGAGTCACGGTGACAAATTCCTGTAGTAGCTTTGAAATTTCTGGTTGATAAGTATTTGTCTTGATGGTTGTAATACCATATGATTGAATTTGGATGGGCTTTCCCGATGACTTCAAATTGGTATTGGTGTCGATTAATTTTTTTTGCTTTACATCGACAACTAAACCGAAATGTGCTAGAAAATCTGCACCTAAAATACATCTATCAACTTTTGCGATGACAAATTTCCAACTGAACGACCTGCGAAGACCGAGATTGAGAGTTAGGTTTTTATAGCCATATGTATCGATCTCTGAGGAATTTGCGGCAAAAAGTTTCAATTCCGAAGGTTTAGCAATTTGTAAGTTTGTGGGTGGTATTACTGAAATTTCAGCGCCCGTGTCTACCAAAAACTGTAACTTATTTTGGGTGTCTAAGATTGTAAAGCGACTGTTAGGTTTTAGGCTCCCGTCGCCCGTCGCATAAAGCGCAGTGCCTAATGGTTTTCCGAGCTGTTAGTGGTTAAATTGCACTTGTCAAAATTGCACGGCTTCGCACACTTTCTGGCATTAGTGCCGTATTTAAAATGGTACCAACACAACGGATGCCTGGCCACCTGCTCTTTAGATCGAGAAAGACTGCGATGTCGAATAGAGCTTTGTGATCGTAGGTTTTTAGAACGGTTACGCGATGATTCAGAGTTTACTGAATTGAATTTACCAAAAAATTCCTCAACCTTTTTGGTTAACGCATTGATTTGAAAGGATAAATTATTTTCCTGTCGATTACTATTGTTCGTATTTATAGTATAAATTCCCGCAGGTTTTTGTACATCTACGATTTTGTCCGCTGCCTTCGCTAACTGTTTCAAATTGGATTCGTCCATGCACGATAAAATTTCTTGGGTGTGGGTTGGCAATCGTTGCATCCACAAATTTCTTAACACCGGTTCCGTAACCTGGTCTGTGGATAGTGTTTCCATTTCGCGTAACAATTGAGAAGGTTTCTTATCCCCCAACTGTAGTCCGGAAAGGAGACGATCTAACTTAATTTTTGCGGATTCGCATAATCTTTCGATAATTGTTGCTTTAAGCGATTCGTATTTATCATTTGTTGGTGGTCTGAGCACCTGATCGCGAACGCATTTAACCGTTTGCGGATCGATTGCTGCGATTAAATGGCCATATTTGGTGGCGTCTGCAGTAATGCCCCCGATCTGAAATTGTGCCTCTAATTGGGTGAACCATATTTCAGGGTCATCCCGATTAAAGGGCGCATATTTAATTGACACTTTGTAAACTCGTGTCGTTCCGCTACCAGAGGCTACACCCTCGTTATCGCTGCCCCCGTCGGACATTATTAGTTAATTAATAAAAGTAAACGACAATCGATCAACGTATCGAGAAAAAAATGGCGCAAATGCACAAAAGTCTCGCGCTTTATTAATTTTAAAAAAAGGAGCAAATTGTCTAAAACTTTGTTTATTGGGTGTTATCGCAATATACGCGTGAATGAGAACGCGATGATACCATTAATACGATTCAACTATTATTGATATACATGTTTGTTAAGTCGTAAAACAAGGAAGAAAAGTAATAAACAATCAATGCTCGCTTACCGACTTGCACAATTGTAGCTGCTCGAGATGAATTGACGCCTTCTGTTGGTTACGGCTGCTGTCTGTTGTTTGCGTTGGTCTATTGCAACTGTTGTTGAGTGCTTGATGAATGTTGGTAACGTAGCTGCTGCTTGTTTGAAAACGTGGCTTAAATGTTGCTTTTGTTTTACTATTTAGCTGTGGGGAACCGAAAAAAAAAATTGCAGGACTTCCACAAGATGAAGTGTAAGTGGGGTTGTGTCGATTGAATCACATGTGTAACATGAAATCTGTCGCAAATGTTGAAACGATTGTTTTGCAATAACTGCTGCATTTGCTGCTGTAAAATGTGGAAAGGTTGTGGCCTTTGATGCTGCTGCAAAATGTGGATGCGGACGTTGCGAGCGTAAATGTTTTGCAAAATGATGCTCGTTAAAGTGCTGGCTGCCACGTGAATGAATGGTCGCCGATGTGATTGGCGACCGTAATTTATTTATGCAAATGGGCGATCGCTGATGTTTTTGGGCGGCCGTGTTTTATTATTTTTAAGCCACGGATGTGTCTGAACTGGCGTTATTCCTTTTCGGGGTCACCAATTTGTGGTGGCAATGGCGGACAATGGCCGACCATGCACCACTATACTATTTCTTAATGAGGCCACTTTACGCAATTTAGAAAAACACTTCCATTTACTACAAATGAATCGGATTTATTTGTTAAGATAATTAAACATTTCAAAAGATGATTAAACAAATTAAGTTGAGTATTATTTAATTTTAAAGGAAATTAACAAAATGAATAAATGGTACTCGATTAATAAAAATTACGACTTCTTGTCGGGCGGAGAAATGCGAAGCGAGTGAAGTTGGGTATTCCTTTTCTCCCTTTTACATTTTCGATAAAGAAATACGATTCGAAATCGTTACGGTCGAAACACAATTGAAACATCAGGAATCATGACGTTCTCATTCTCGAACACTGCTCCTGTGCTCCATGTTTATGGCAGCAATGAAAAAGCAGAGGTCGCCCATCAACCCCTTTCGCAGTCTATGCAGATAACGGCATCGACGCACCCGGTATCGGCCTATAAAGCAACCAAAAAAAACCCGCTGGTTTCCCCGCAATTAATGCGCACAAACCAGAATATTATAAGTAGTGTTATAAGTATCATATCAATAAGTAAGAACCGAATATTATAAGAAATAAAAGAAAACTTATTATAATTTTTTTATTTTTTTTTATTTAAACTTATTGCCAAGGGAATACTCCCTTAATGACTTGCGCCACGGCAATAAGGTGGGCTAAGCCCTTTATTAATTATTAATTATTAAGAATTAAATCGGAGAAATGTGATTTACAATATATCACATTTCTCACGTTTGTAGGCGGTTTCAATTTTATTTTTTCGGAATTCTCCCTGATACATTGAAAAAAGCAATACGGAAAAAACGTTCACGAATCTAAAACGACGCAAGTCCAAATGCTTTAATGAATGGATCATGGTCAAAGAAAACTACAAAAAACCTTGAACAAGAAAATATTACAAAAAAAAATGACATACGTGAGCCTTCAAAATTCTTGGAGCCTCTATTAAAAAATTCGGTCTTTCAGGAACTAGTCTGGACACCAACCGGGGAGTATCCAAAATCAGAAATTTAGCAAATCTACTTTATAAATGGCTACGCTAGAGCCCGAACTTAACGCCTCTGCGGTGTACTCTCTCCGCAAGGAGGAATTGGTTAGTGAGTTGGAGCGTCGTGGTATCGACTCAACGGGCACTGCCGACGAGCTCCGCAAAAGGTTGATCACCGAAGTCAAAAGAATGAAACCAGCCGAAGAGCTGACCCAGCGACCAGAAAAGGAACCGAAATACCATCAATAATCTACCCACAAGTAGGTGCGAGTACTTTACAAAAGAAACGCGAAACCAGTGAGGACTTGCGTGTACCAAATCCGACTAGGAGAATTTACGAGGCATCGTCAATGATCTACCCAGGAGTAGATGCAAGTACCTCACAAATGGTAAATACAAGTACTTCGCAACCGTTCGCATACCGATTGTCAGACGCGGACATAATATGAGGTACGACGGCGGTACGAATAATCCCCTGGAATTCTTGGAACGCGTCGAAGAGTTGGCCGAATGCTACCAAATACCTCTCGACCACATTGTCCGTACACTACCCGAACTGTTGAAAGGGAACGCGCTGGTGTGGTACCGGAATAGCAAAGAGTTGCTAGGTACCTGCAAAGCATTTAGCGAGGAACTACGCCGCTTTTTCTTACCACCACGGTTCTACACCCAACTACTCGACCGCATTCGTAGTCGTACGCAGAACAATCGAGAAAAGGGGAAGGAATTTCTAACATCAATTCAAGCCCTGATGCGATGGCATACCACAATGATAGCCGAAGAAAAGCTCGATCGGACTTACGACCACTTGCGGCCCGACTACCGGCACTATATAAAGCGAAGAGAGTTCAACACCTTGTCCGAACTAACCACATTAATTGAGGATTTCGAGTGCTTAGTGGCAGAACAACATCCATCACGACCCACTCAGACACAAAGTCGACCATTGCCACTAGGCTCTACCGTCCCACCGTTCCGTCATACCGCACCACCGTTTCGACAAAATATGTCACCAGTACAACACAGCCAACCAGCGTCTCAACCCGTAGCCACTCCATACAGCCTGCCTATCCAGTCCGCTCGACCAATTTCGCCACCAGACCTAGTGGCCAACAATGTAATATATTGTGAGGAACAAATTCGTCAAGGCGTGGGACGAATTTCTTCCACACAAAAATTACTACATTAGAAATATTTCATTAAATAAAATGCCGACGGCACCTCAATTGCAGCAAAATACACTAAACAGGTCAAGTGGTCGCTGTAATCATCAACTGGAGAATGGTTCTTGATAAGAATCTCAAACTGATCTGGCAAAAGAAAAGGGGATTATGCAAGACGATAACTGATGATGTGCCAAGCAGTGACATTAAATGACAAAAACTCTACACACCGCGTAGCCACTCCCATTGCGGCGAAATGAAAACAAGCAAAGTGCATTGCGAGAAGAGTGGGGAAATAGGAGTGACGAGAGATCAACCAACACAGCATAAAGTATAATCAACGACTAGCGAAAGGGGGAAAGAGGAAATATGCAGTACATTAAAAACACAAGAGGACTAACTGGGCCGACGAACCAGCTGACCAGTTCAACGACCTACGCACCGTTCGTCAACATTATGTAAACTAATGCAACCATAACAACAACAACAACACGAGATGTTTCGCTGCCGACGCACAAGAAGATAACAAACAACAACAAAGAATTTTGTGCACGCAATCGAACAGCTGAAATTGCAAACAGCAATTACAACAACATCAACATGGCGAAACAATAGAAATATAATGAACAACAACAACCAGGTAAAACCGGCCATACCAAGATTTTTGCATAGCAACAGCGGTCATAACGGTTTTAGAAGTTTTAACCCGATTCGGCCACTATAAAAGGAGGCAGAAATTCTGCAAATGGTCTCTTCCTTTTTGACTTCTGACCAGTTCAGCAGCATATCGACAAGCGAAGTATCCTTGCCATTTGCTCAGAACTAGACATAGACACTCTGTTACAGTGCACGAGCGAAGCATCTTCGTCACTGTTCAGAAGACTGGACTGGGACTATTCTGTCACAGTGCACAAGCGGAGTACCTTTGTCACTGCTCAGGAACACTGGACATAGACATTCTGTTACAGTGACAGACGGCGAGAAACCGAAGACACCAGGGAACGGGTTAACAGTTCCAGTCATAAGCAACACTCCGGCGTTCGTAGAATCAACACAGATCCGAGGAACGATGGCAACACCTGGCACACCATATGTGATGGTGATGGAGCAGGTTAGAAAGTGGTCGGTTCGGTATGATGGAGGGAAAGACCTGCTGTCGTTCATCGAAAGACTTGAGGAACTGGCCGACGCCTATTCTATAGACAAAGATTTGCTGCCAAGGACCATGCCAGAATTGCTCCGTGACCGGGGACTGATGTGGTTCCGAAGCAACAACCAGAGATGGCAAAGTTGGAGGTTGTTCAAGGAAGACTTTCTGAAGTTCTTTTTGCCCCCAAGGTATTGGGAACATTTGGACGACGAAATTCGCCAACGACGTCAGGCAGGACACGAAAACTTCAAGGACTTCGTAATAGAAATGCAAAATATAATGCGACACGCAGAATATTCAACGGTACAACAGGTGGAAAGAATCTTCAGAAATTGCCGCGAGGAGTACCAATATTATATTAAACGGAAGGACTTCGAGAACTTAAACGATCTTATCGAACTAGCAGAAGATTTTGAGGGAATATCTGGAACCCCGGAGCCAAATAGACCCAACACCCGACCAAAACAGATGGAAAGGAATTGCATGATTGCATGCGACGTCGACGGCCTTATAAACGTAAAAACGGCCTGCATGCGATGTGGCCAGGACGGGCACATGAGACGGGATTGCCGAAATTCACAAATCTTTTTCTGCTGGGATTGTGGCCAACGGAGAATTAGAACCATCGACTGCTGCCGTCAACGTACGTCACTCGTTGAGCAGCGTCATTCTATCCGGTCCAACGAGAAGACCTCTCTGATACAAGACCAACACCGAATTCTCGCTCGCATCATACTCGGAAACGAACTTGTCCAGGCCACCATCGACACCGGTGCATCCGTCAGTTTCATGAGCAAAACATTAGCCGAAAGAGTTCGTAATTTAAACAATACAATTCCCGTGTGCATTCCAATTAAAATGGCAAACGGAAGTCAGGTAATGGTCCAGGAAGAGATAAACGTCAACGTTCGCTTCGGGAACACATCTTGTTCACTGCACCTGCCGGTGCTACCGACCGCCATTGATAATCTTGTACTGGGGTTGGACTTTCTTTCAAAGTCAAAGAGTATCACACTCAAAACGGCACGGCCGGTTAAAGGTCTGACCTACAGCCTAGTCCGAAAAGTCAAGAGTCCGCAAACAACGTACACACGACACAGAATTGCACCACAGCCACCACTTTCGTCGCAGCCGCCACAGTCGTCACAAACGCCTCAAATGTCACAATTCAGCAGAAGTCATAGCAAACACCGGAAACTCTTGACGTCACTACACGCTAAAATAGACGCCACACCCGCAGAACCTCCACAGTCGCACCAGCCAGCGATCATTTCAACTACAAGAATTGACGAATGTTACCACATTTCAAAGCAACTTCATGCTGGAGCTGTCAAGAAACATCAGGGTCATCAAGTGTTAACACATGCGTCCGATCCTTCTCTAGTAAGGTCTACCGATAGATGTACCCACAGTCGACCCAGCAGCCAATGTCGCCAAAAATTACCTCAACTGCTAGAGTTATCTAGTAGAAGAACACAAAGCTCGTCATCGAAAACAAAGTTTGTCTCCAGAAATCATCACCCGTCAGAAGCACAGTCGTCAGCAATGACCCCTGTCTTAAGAAATCGCAACTATCATCTCCGCCGTCAGAGATGTCAAAATCCGCCAACGCAACAGTTGCCGGAAGCCACGGAACATCTAGCGCCGTAAAAAGTCACTGCAGTAACGAATAAACTCAAAACAGAAGCGAACCGTGTTTCTCCAGAAAACTGGCGACGTCTTCGATTAGTTCACTCCGAGGATGACATCCGTTTCCAAGTCCTAGTTACTAGAAAGGGAAGGTGCATGTCTGCCGAAGCAACGGGGGAGTGTGAGGAACAAATTCGTCTAGGCGTGGGACGAATTTCTCCCACACAAAAATTACTACATTAGAAATATTTCATTAAATAAAATGCCGACGGCACCTCAATTGCAGCAAAATACACTAAACAGGTCAAGTGGTCGCTGTAATCATCAACTGGAGAATGGTTCTTGATAAGAATCTCAAACTGATCTGGCAAAAGAAAAGGGGATTATGCAAGACGATCACTGATGATGTGCCAAGCAGTGACATTAAATGACAAAAACTGTACACACCGCGTAGCCACTCCCATTGCGGCGAAATGAAAACAAGCAAAGTGCATTGTGAGAAGAGTGGGGAAATAGGAGTGACAAGAGATCAACCAACACAGCATAAAGTATAATCAACGACTAGTGAAAGGGGGAAAGAGGAAATATGCAGTACATTAAAAACACAAGAGGACTAACTGGGCCGACGAACCAGCTGACCAGTTCAACGACCTACGCACCGTTCGTCAACATTATGTAAAGTAATGCAACCATAACAACAACAACAACACGAGATGTTTCGCTGCCGACGCACAAGAAGATAACAAACAACAACAAAGAATTTTGTGCACGCAATCGAACAGCTGAAATTGCAAACAGCGATTACAACAACATCAACATGGCGAAACAATAGAAATATAATGAACAACAACAACCAGGAAAACCGGCCATACCAAGATTTTTGAATAGCAACAGCGGTCATAACGGTTTTAGCAGTTTTAACCCGATTCGGCCACTATAAAAGGAGGCAGAAATTCTGCAAATGGTCTCTTCCTTTTTGAATTCTGACCAGTTCAGCAGCATATCAACAAGCGAAGTATCCTTGCCATTTGCTCAGAACTAGACATAGACACTCTGTTACAGTGCACGAGCGAAGCATCTTCGTCACTGTTCAGAAGACTGGACTGGGACTATTCTGTCACAGTGCACAAGTGGAGTACCTTTGTCACTGCTCAGGAACACTGGACATAGACACTCTGTTACAATGCACGAGCGAAGCATCTTCGTCACTGCTCAGAAGACTGGACTGGGACTATTCTGTCACAGTGCACAAGCGGAGTACCTTTGTCACTGCTCAGGAACACTGGACATAGACATTCTGTTACAGTGCACAAGCGTAGTATCATTGCCATTTCTCAGAACTAGACTTAGACTTTCTGCCATAGTAAACAAGCGAAGTTCCCTTGTCACTGTGCTACGAAGACAGCACAGCCAACAGAACCACAACTTGAAAATTAGAATTAAGCCATTGAAATAACCACTAACCCATTATAAATGATTTTAAAGAATCATAACTTAAGAATTAGAACTAAGTCACTGAAATAACCATAAATTTATTATAACTTCTTTAAGGAAACAATAAACACCAAATCCTGAGTTCCTAAATTAAATAAAAATCTTTTATTGTAACGACCCTTTTGAACAAAGAACCCTGATCACGCTGAGGATACCCCGGCTGGGAAAATACCGTCGTTAGAATATCCGCATCAGTCACACACCAGAGACATGATATCTTCATATCAGCCTGTGGCCAACGATGTAACATATCCGCACCAGTCACACCCCAGAAATATGACGTCTTCAGATCAACACGTGGCCAACTATGTAACACAATCATACTCGTCACTCACCAGAAATGTCACATCTTCATATCAACCAGTGGCCAACGATGTAACACAATCATACCCGTCACACACCAGCAATGTCACCCACCAGATTTCTAACAGAAATACAAAATATCCACACCAGTCACACACCAGTAGCGTAACACCGACCAGCGCATATGAGCGGAAGACCCACTGCTGGGCATGCAGCCAACCTGGACACCTGCGGAAACATTGGCAACAACCACGCCAACTGCTAATGCTGCGGCACACAGGGGATACAGAGCCGCCACTGCCAATGCAGGCCGGGAAACGCCAACGGGCCGTCCAATCTTTTGAGGCATTAGCCGCCCCCACTCCGACTGTCCTCAGCCACGCCTCATACACACTACCCATCAACTTTTATAATCATCAATACGATGCCGTCATCGACACCGGGGCAGGAAGATCATGCATCGGTAAAACCATACAGCAGATCAGTAAAGCGAACCGTGTACTAGTCCGACCGATAGCCATGACTTTCGCATTGGCCGACAAATCCATCATTACCGCCCGTCAAGCTTACATGACCAAACTAACCTGGGAGGGGCGCACAATTACACACGAGTTTGTATATATACCAGAACTCATGGACAAATTTCTAATAGGAACCGACTTCCTATCAAAATTTGGATTTACCATCAACTGTGGAAAAGAGACAATAGCAGCTCGAACCGAACCTGGCAAACCAGTTACTCAAAGTTTCCTGTCCGAAGAATAACAACTCAAGAAATTTTTAGCAACCGAAGTACCCACGTTCGAAAAATTGAAAGGGCCAACCGACATCACCGACTACGAAATCCGTTACCGAAAGTGATCATCCAACACTGTGGCCGATGTACTGTCCCGACACCCAACCGAAAACTCCATCCGATTCTTATTACAAATAACCGAAACCTGCCCATGGTACGATGCCAAGATGCAACCGGTCATCACGAAACCCGAGGAAAAACCCAGAATACCAGATCGTAGAGAAAACCCTATACCGACACATATTCACTCCGACCAGCTACACCGAAGCCACCACGACAGCTTAGAAAATTTGCGTCCCCAAACTACTTTGCCAACAGGTCATGCACGAGAATCACGCAGATGTGACCGCAGGTCATATGGGGATAGCCAAAACCATCACCAGAATCGCGAAAACTTATTACTGGCCCGGATTATATCGCGATACCGCGCGATTCGTCCGAAGGTGCCCCACCTGTCTTGAGTACACGATTCCGACCCGAAAACCTGCTGGAGAGATGCATGTAACCACCGCCAACCATCCATGGGAAATCGTATGCTACGATTTCATAGGTCCGCTCCCACGATCAGCAAAAGGGAACACAATGATATTAGTCTTTTACGATAAATTCTCTAAATGGACAGAATTCTTGGCTCTCCGTGACGCAACCACCCCCGCCCTCATTAAAGGTTTTAAAGAACGCATACTCAGCCGGTACGGCTGCCCCAAAATATTGATTACCTATAATGGAACGCAGTATCGAAGCAAGCAGTTCCAGAATCTATGAACACAACTGCAGATTAAACAGAGATTTACACCGCCCTATACCCCACAAGCTAACCCGACCGAACGGATGAACCGTATCATCAACATCATGATCTCGCAATATGTCAAAACAGATCACCGTCGATGGGACGAGTACCTATCCGAATTTATGTTAGCCATTAACACCAGTCACAACGAGATAACCGGATACTCCGCCGCCTGTCTAAATTTCGGCCGTAAGCTACGGTTACCAGCCACCCCAGATATACCATTAAATAAAGAACCTGACACACCGGAACGTATCACCATGTTGAACGAGATCCTGGTCCTAGTTAAGCACAACCTAGCAAAAGCGTTTAGCACACAAAAACGCTACTACGACCTCCGTCGACGCCCATGAACGCCAGTAATAGGGGAAATGGTCTATTACCGCCACCGACCACTCTCCTCAGCTACGCAAAATTTCGCCGCTAAACTAGCACCACGATTCGTTGGACCTTACCGGATCTTCAAAAAGCTGTCACCAGTCATATGTATCCTAGAAGGAGAAAACAAAAAAACAATAACTGTCCACGTCAAAGATTTAAAACAATTATCAGACACACCGCCAATAGACGAAACTCAAACCGCAGGTATACTCAACACAACTGCCCAACCAGCACCACCAGTACCAATCGAAATGGCAACAGAGCAGCACGTCACCAAGTTCCTCGGCGACAATCCATCACCAGTAACTCACCGCCGCACCAGGCCACGCCCCGTATTGGCACCAACACCGAAAATAACCACACCACAACAACAAACCCGAAGCCTCGAGTGGAAGAAACGGCCACCACCCCCTAACCTTGCACGAACTCCGTCGGCTGTACGAGTTGGCACTCAGCAGCAGTAGCAATGCAGCCATCCCGCTTCATTGAGGTAAGCCACCAAAAACCACCGCTCGAACCACAAAATGTCCAAGGACCGCACACCGAACCATCCCACCAACCACCCAAAACCAAACATCCGACGATTTTTCCCTCACTCCCATCAAACCCGAAACACCAACCAATACCTCAATTCCCCAAACTAGCCTCCCTAACAGTACCACAGCAACCAGCAATGCCAAACCGAACAGAAAGTTGCCATTGATAAAGTTTATCACGCTTGAGAGAAGTAATCTGTTCAACCCCGACGCCTTTAAGGAGATCTTGGTCCCAACAACCAGAACAAAATTCCGAATACCAGAACCCATCGGAAGGATCTTCGGGCACCAAGCACCAGACCACACCATTACACTAAAATGCGCAGGAAACACCATGACCATCATCCAGGCCGACATCCACCACCCCAACAATATATAGATGACATCATATTACTATTATTGTTACCTTGTTAAAAAAAAAAATTTCTATCTTACTTGTTACTATTATTATTATACTTGTTACTATTATTATTATACTTATTACTATTATTGTTACCTTGTTAAAAAAAAATAATAAAAAAAAAAACAACCCATAAAAATTAAAATTTTTCATCTAAATTCTCTAATCGCAGAAATTGATATGGGAGCCCCTCGATCCTGGGCCATTTTTTTTTATTGTAGGAGAAAATCATCGAAACAGACATTTGACATCAGATGTTAAAATTGAAAATGCTCAGATCATGTTATTCTGAGCACTTAGAGCACGCTTATACTCTGAGCAAATAAGAAACACGAACATTTACCTTGAGAACTCTTTGACTGCTCTGAACTAATTTATGAAAACGCGAAATGACAGAATATTGCGAAAACTTGTTGTTCTATCTGTAAGTTGATATCGACAACAAAAAACGACATCAATAAAAATAAAATTCAGTAAATAAAAATGTAAGTTGAATTAAGCATAAAACATTTATGTCTCGTTTCATTTGCTGGGTTCATTTGTGCGTGAGCTAAGATTTCTCTCTCTCTCTACCACCAAAACCATGCAGCGCAGCCGACTGCGCAGCACACACCGCACACAGTCCATAAAGGGCGACGAATATCTGATGCCAGTATAGATATTTAAACAATGTATAAGGGCCTTGCGGCCGAACCCGGGACCCGATCACTACCAAATTTTCGAAAAAGTATTGTTTATTGGGTATACACATGTGTGTAAAATTTGAAGAAAATCGGGTACATTTTTTAAAATTTTTGTATGCAGCCCGAGGGGCCTCAAAATTCAATAGAAAGTGTTGTCTCCGGAAATACACATGTGTGCCAAATTTCAATAAAATCGGACTGTAGGAATCGGGTTAAAAATTGATCGCAAGAATCCATGACAAATCCACAAACCCACAAGCCCACAAACCCACAAACACACGGGCAAGTGAAGTTAATATAGAGAATTTAAAAAAAAATATATAAAATAAAACAAAACAAAAAAAATTTTATTATGAAAGAAAACAAAAAAATTTTATTAATAAAACAAAAAAAAATATATATATATAAAAAATAAATACAAAACAAAAAATTTTTTATGAAAGAAAACAAAAATTTTTAATAAAACAAAAAATATATATATAAACACAAAAAAATAACACAAAAAACAAAAATTGGAAAAAATGAATTATTATCTTTATTCTTGTACTTAAGCTTATTACTAAACAAACAAAAAAATGGGAACAAAAAAAAGAAGAGAAAAAACAACAAACAAACACAATTGTTTTATATAAAATTTCTTTTTGTAACTCGTATCGGTGTTGGCACGAGGCAATAAAGGTCTTAGACCATCCAGTAAGAAATAAGAAAAAATAGAGTGACTACACCATACGAGAGGATTTTTCTTATATATAAAAATTTTCATAAATACATATAAATAAAGATTTCTGTATTACAATGTATATATCAACATTGTAATACAGAAATCTTGCATTAGTTATTAATTAGTTCTTATCTAACCTGTAATACATTTTTTTCCCTACCCTATAAGTGTGTCTTACAATTTTTTGCCACCCCGAAGTAAAGGGTAATATAACGAAGTCGAGTAAAATCTACTTCGCCACAAACCATGTGTCTAAAAACACTCACCATACAAAAACACGCAGTCACTCGATACATAGTGCATAACCAACCAACTTTGTCTATATATCCCATTGCCACCATGCGAGTGTTCTCGGCCGGTATTCATTGGGTGCGAGGTTCAATCCGGCGGTCGAACCAATTAAATTATTTTTTTCGAGGAAAAGGTTTGCCACCCGATTAATAGTAGAAATTTAATAATGAACAAACAATACTTATAATAAAATAATTAAAAAACATTAGTAAGAATTCTCATATATATCAATATAGGAAAAATCTACTATTTTTCCAAAAGGGTGGCAATAAAATTCCTAGAAAATACAACTAATTAGACACACTTATAGGCTAAGATAACACAACAAAATCCGAGTAGAACATATGCGGTAGGCGGTAATATCTACTGCGGTAAGGCAGCGAAATCTACTCGAGGGGACGAATACGTTGTAATATACAACCAATTCTCCTACAAGGAAAGCTCCTCGCTGACCTTTGTTCTTTACGAACAGATTTTTAAAAAAACAATAACAATTGAGTGCTTGAGCTACCACACTCATCTTATTGTTATAACTGATATAGCCGGATACCGGTGTCGCCGCACTCGGTATTCTTGCCATATTAGTGCTAATATAGCAAAATAACGGCGTCGACGCACCCGGTATTTTTGCCATACTACTCCAATATAACAAATTATCGGCGTCGCCGCACCCGAGACCTTGTCATATTGTACAGCGCCGTTCACCCGAACACTGCTCCTGTGCTCCATGTTTATGGAAGCAATGAAAAAGCAGAAGTCGCCCATCAACCCCTTTCGCAGTCTATGCAGATGACGTCGTCGACGGACCCGGTATCGGCCTATAAAGCAACCAAAAAAACACCGCTGGTTTCCCCGCAATTAATGCGCACAAACCAGAATATTATAAGTAGTGTTATAAGTATCATATCATTAAGTAAGAACCGAATATTATAAGAAATAAAAGAAAACTTATTATAATGAACACCGAAACGAATAAATCTTTTAATTTGTAACGAAGAGTAAAGACTGTTACAAGTTAAGATAGTAAAGCGAGCTTCTCAGCTCGTCATATGGATAGTTCTAATCCATTTTAAGCACTGAATTATCTTAAAAGCCCAATTGTAACCATTTAATGCAAAAAATTAGTAACAACTCTGGGGATGTACTAAGCAAACAAACGCCAAAATGATACAGACGTTTCAAAACAAGGTTCTTCGAAGCATCGTAAATGCTCCGTGGTACACCAGAAATGAAGACCTTCACAGGGGCTTATAGATGGAATACATCAAAGATGAAATAAAAAAGCATGCCGCTAAACACGAAATAAGGCTCCAGGAACACGGAAACCCCTATATTCGCCATATGATAGATAACCCTGTCGTTGAAAGAAGACTCCAAAGAACGAGGCCACTTGACCTAGTAAACATACCAAATTAAAATTAGTATTTTAAATAGGTTTAATTAATTATGGGACTAACCATTGGGTTTCACCCCAACAATTGTATAATTAGAATTGTATACAGAAATGTAAATTTGTAAAAATTTGAAAGATAAATTGCTAGATGAGCACAGTCTCAGTTGTAATTAAAAATGGAAAAAAAAAATTTTTCTTATTTTTTTGGGAAATTTTTTATTTCTTAAAAAAATTTTTTTTTTTAAATTTCCGAAAATTCTTATAAATTTTTTTTTAAAACAAGTTTATTATTGTTTTTACACGCGCCACACTCGTGACACGTGTCACAATTGTTTTAAAACTAGTCCCGATAAATTCTGACTGGTAGAAGCCGAGATATACGAGTTCCTACCAAAAACTCTCATTTCAGGGAAAGGTGGTTAAAAAGGACCTAAAAAAACGAGAAAATGGTACTTATGGTATGAGTATTTTGTACTAAGACACTTACAAAATTTTGGCTCTCTTGATCGTATGGAAGGTGGCTAAAAAAACAACCCATAAAAAATAAAATTTTTAATTTAAATTCTCTAATAGGAGATGTATGTGTTTAAAATTTGAAAAAATCTAGCTAATTTTTAAAAAATTTATATGGGAACCCCTCGGGCCTTAGAGTTCACTCCAAAAACCATACTAAAAATTATGTCGATCGGAGATACACTTGCGTACAAAATTTATAGAATATAGGGTTAATTTTTAAAAATACACATGTGTGCAAAATTTCAATAAAATCGGGCTTTGGGAAGTGGGTTAAAAATTGATCGCAAGATTCCACGACAGAAGACCGACGATCGAAAGACGTCCGACATCCGTGCCACGGGCAAGTGAAGTTAATATAGAGAATTTAAAAATTACATGGGCACCCCTCGGGCACCGAGCCCGATCACTCCAAAAATTTTACAAAAAATTTTGTCCATCGGAGATACACATGTGTATTAATCATCATTTGAAGAAAATCGGGTTAATTTTTTCAAAAATTTTTATGGGGTCCCACGACTTTATTATGAAAGAAAACAAAGAAATTTTATTAATAAAACAAAAAAATATATATATATAAAAAATAAATACAAAACAAAAAATTTTTTATGAAAGAAAACAAAAATTTTTAATAAAACAAAAAATATATATATAAACACAAAAAACAAAAATTGGAAAAAATGAATTATTATCTTTATTCTTATACTTAAGCTTATTACTAAACAAACAAAAAAATGGGAACAAAAAAAAAAGAAGAGAAAAAACAACAAACAAACACAATTGTTTTATATAAAATTTCTTTTTGTAACTCGTATCGGTGTTGGCACGAGGCAATAAAGGTCTTAGACCATCCAGTAAGAAATAAGAAAAAATAGAGTGACTACACCATACGAGAATATTTTTCTTATATATAAAAATTTTCATAAATACCTGATATATACATTGTAATACAGAAATCTTGCATTAGTTATTAATTAGTTCTTATCTAACCTGTAATACATTTTTTTCCCTACCCTATAAGTGTGTCTTACAATTTTTTGCCACCCCGAAGTAAGGGGTAATATAACGAAGTCGAGTAAAATCTACTTCGCCACAAACTATGTGTCTAAAAACACCATACAAAAACACGCAGTCACTCGATACATAGTGCATAACCAACCAACTTTGTCTATATATCCCATTGCCACCATGCGAGTGTTCTCGGCCGGTATTCATTGGGTGCGAGGTTCAATCCGGCGGTCGAACCAATTAAATTATTTTTTTCTAGGAAATGGTTTGCCACCCGATTAATAGTAGAAATTTAATAATGAACAAACAATACTTATAATAAAATAATTATAAAACATTAGTAAGAATTCTCATATATATCAATATAGGAAAAATCTACTATTTTTCCAAAAGGGTGGCAATAAAATTCCTAGAAAATACAACTAATTAGACACACTTATAGGCTAAGATAACACAACAAAATCCGAGTAGAACATATGCGGTAGGCGGTAATATCTACTGCGGTAAGACAGCGAAATCTACTCGAGGGGACGAATACGTTGTAATATACAACCAATTCTCCTACAAGAAAAGCTCCTCGCTGACCTTTGTTCTTTACGAACAGATTTTTAAAAAAACAATAACAATTGAGTGCTTGAGCTATCACACTCATCTTATTGTTATAACTGATATAGCCGGATACCGGTGTCGCCGCACTCGGTATTCTTGCCATATTAGTGCTAATATAGCAAAATAACGGCGTCGACGCACCCGGTATTTTTGCCATACTACTCCAATATAACAAATTATCGGCGTCGCCGCACCCGAGACCTTGTCATATTGTACAGCGCCGTTCACCCGAACACTGCTCCTGTGCTCCATGTTTATGGAAGCAATGAAAAAGCAGAAGTCGCCCATCAACCCCTTTCGCAGTCTATGCAGATAACGTCGTCGACGGACCCGGTATCGGCCTATAAAGCAACCAAAAAAACACCGCTGGTTTCCCCGCAATTAATGCGCACAAACCAGAATATTATAAGTAGTGTTATAAGTATCATATCATTAAGTAAGAACCGAATATTATAAGAAATAAAAGAAAACTTATTATAATGAACACCGAAACGAATAAATCTTTTAATTTGTAACGAAGAGTAAAGACTGTTACAAGTTAAGATAGTAAAGCGAGCTTCTCAGCTCGTCATATGGATAGTTCTAATCCAGTCTAAGCACTGAATTATCTTAAAAGCCCAATTGTAACCATTTAATGCAAAAAATTAGTAACAACTCTGGGGATGTACTAAGCAAACAAACGCCAAAATGATACAGACGTTTCAAAACAAGGTTCTTCGAAGCATCGTAAATGCTCCGTGGTACACCAGAAATGAAGACCTTCACAGGGGCTTATAGATGGAATACATCAAAGATGAAATAAAAAAGCATGCCGCTAAACACGAAATAAGGCTCCAGGAACACGGAAACCCCTATATTCGCCATATGATAGATAACCCTGTCGTTGAAAGAAGACTCCAAAGAACGAGGCCACTTGACCTAGTAAACATACCAAATTAAAATTAGTATTTTAAATAGGTTTAATTAATTATGGGACTAACCATTGGGTTTCACCCCAACAATTGTATAATTAGAATTGCATACAGAAATGTAAATTTGTAAAAATTTGAAAGATAAATTGCTAGATGAGCACAGTCTCAGTTGTAATTAAAAATGGAAAATTTTTTTTTTCTTATTTTTTTGGGAAATTTTTTATTTTTTTGGGAAATTTTTTATTTCTTAAAATTTTTTTTTTTTTTAAATTTCCGAAAATTCTTATAAATTTTTTTTTAAAACAAGTTTATTATTGTTTTTACACGCGCCACACTCGTGACACGTGTCGCAATTGTTTTAAAACTAGTCCCGATAAGTTCTGACTGGTAGAAGCCGAGATATACGAGTTCCTACCAAAAACTCTCATTTCAGGGAAAGGTGGTTAAAAAGGACCTAAAAAAACGAGAAAATGGTACTTATGGTATGAGTATTTTGTACTAAGACACTTACAAAATTTTGGCTCTCTTGATCGTATGGAAGGTGGCTAAAAAAACAACCCATAAAAAATAAAATTTTTAATTTAAATTCTCTAATAGGAGATGTATGTGTTTAAAATTTGAAAAAATCTAGCTAATTTTTAAAAAATTTATATGGGAACCCCTCGGGCCTTAGGGTTCACTCCAAAAACTTTACAAAAAATTGTGTCGATCGGAGATACACTTGCGTACAAAATTTATAGAATATAGGGTTAATTTTTAAAAATACACATGTGTGCAAAATTTCAATAAAATCGGGCTTTGGGAAGTTTTAACCCACTTTGATCCCACTTGATCGCAAGATTCCACGACAGAAGACCGACGATCGAAAGACGTCCGACATCCGTGCCACGGGCAAGTGAAGTTAATATAGAGAATTTAAAAATTACATGGGCACCCCTCGGGCACCGAGACCGATCACTCCAAAAATTTTACAAAAAAATTTTTTCCATCGGAGATACACATGTGTATTAATCATCCTTTGAAGAAAATCGGGTTAATTTTTTCAAAAATTTTTATGGGGTCCCACGACTACGGGTCCCGGGGTCTCCTAAATTTTTACAAAAAGTGTTGTCCATAGGAGATACACATGTGTATAGAATTTAAAGAAAATCGTATTAATTTGTAAAAAAATTTTTTAATAGAAAGTGTTGTCTCCGGAAATACACTTTTTTTTTTATTATTCGCGCACGCTTCAAGGGGTTCGCACCCTTATAATGTTCGACTATATGCTTGGCACAGGGTTGGCGTTAAGGAAGAGGAGGAGAAAAGAGGAGATGTCTATGAGCTTGTGTTTTGAATGCCTGTGGATCATAGTGATGTGGGAAGACAAAACTTGGCATTCCATTCCACATACGTGTTGTACGGCTGAAGAACAAATCCCTAAATTTAACTGTACGTCCGAAGATGGGCTTGAGGGTAAACTGATGAGCATTTAGAGCGCCACGAGTATTGCGGTTGAATTCAAGGAGAGGTGGCATGCATCTGGCTATTTCCCTTGAGCACCGATGATAGAAGAAGCGATAAAACAGTGACAAGCATGAAACGTTTCTGCGGTGTTCAAGCGAATCTATTGATTTCGCTATATTTTCGTCACCGATAAGTTTTATCGCGCGGTTTTGTATTCTATCTACCTGTTGCAAAGTAGTCTTAGGAGCACCAGACCAGATATGGCAATTGTACTCAAGTTTAGGGCGAATAAAAGCCTTGTATATTGTAGCCAGATCAGAGGGAGTGAAATATTTCTTGCACTGGGCTAGAAAACCTAAACATTTCGCAGCATCTTTGGCGATGGTAAATATGTGGTCATTCCAACGAAGCTTGTCGTTAACGCACATACCGAGAATTGCGAGATTTTTAGTTTCCTCGATGCAAGTGCCATTCATGGATAATGGCATATGGTTTAGGATTCGCTTGGACGACAGGAGACAGCATTGGGTTTTGGAAGCGTTAAATTCTACTCGATTGTTTTCTCCTCATTGTATTATGCTGTCAAGGTCAGAATTTAACGTGCTTAACATACAAAGTTGTTTGAGTTCCACATCAGAGGTGGAGGGACGTTCCTCAAACTTATATGAGAAGCTGAGAGTGCTGTCGTCAGCGAAAGAGTGAATTGGATTAGAAGTTACAGATAAGAGATCATTAATAAAAATGAGAAAAAGTGTCGAGGGCAGAACAGAGCCCTGGGGAACGCCAGCATTTATGTGGTGTATTTCATACTTGAAACCGTCCAAAACAACTTGGATTGAGCGGTCCAAATAGCTTCCAGATAGCTTCTAATCCAATGAAGCAGTTTATCATCGACTCCATAAGCACGCATTTTAGACAAAAGAGCTTGATGCCAAAATCTGTCAAATGCCTTAAAAATATCTAGTGCAACAGCTTTGCTTTCTCCAAAATGGTGCAAAGATCGGTTCCACTGTTCGGTGAGATATACCATAAAATCACCAGTAGAACGTTGCCCACGAAATCCATACTGCCGGTTACTAAGGATTTCGTTGGTTTCAAGATATTTTTTAAGCTGATAATTGATCGGCGTTTCCATGACCTTGGAAAGAATGGATGTAAGTGCTATGGGTCGGTACGAAGAAGGAGACGACGGCTCGCCTTTTTTGGTATGGGCTGGACAAATGCTGTTTTCCAACTTCTCGGGAAGAGTCCAAAAGAATAGGATAGATGGGAAAGCTTACGCAAAAGTCATGCCAGCTTGGAAGAACACCTCTTCAGAACTAATGGAGAAATACCATCTGGCCCAGCGGATTTGTGAGTGTTGAGATCATTTAAAACTTTAGCAACTGCACGACTACGAATAAATATCTGTCCCATAGAGTGTTCAATACTCTGAGGTACAGGAGGCGGCAATGCACAATCTGGAAGCGTAGAGCTAGCTGCGAAGTGCGCAGCAAACAGATTGGCCTTGTCTATAGAGCTGAAAACTGGAATGTCATTATAAATGAGCGTTGGAAACGACGACGAGGCTGTATTTTTGATTCTTTTCACGAAAGACCAGAAATTTTTACTACCTTTGGGAAATTGTCGTATTTTTTGCCTTAATTTTTGGTCGTGGGCATTGCAATCACTTCTTGCTCGTTTAAACTTTTTTCGGTTTTCCTCGGTAGGGTTTGCTTTGTAAAACCGAAAGCATACCTCTCTAATCCTAGAAGCCTCTTTACAGCTCAAGTCATACCATCCATCTTCCTTTGATTTGATAGATTTATTCCTGAAAGGGATAAACTTTCTCATACCAATAAGAATGATGTTTGTGATTGCATCAGCGGTGGCATCCACGTTGCTATCACGAAAAAATAGCGACCAGTTAGTTCTCCCAAAGAAGTTGTTATGGCCGTCCCAATTGGCTTTCTCGTATTGCAATACTATTTTTTGGGAGTTTTTTCTCTAACTACGTGGTTTATTAACGAGAAATTAGCTGATACTACACAATGGTCTGACGAGCCTAGAGGCGATAATACATTGACGGAGTATTTATCAGGACGAGAGGTAAGGAACAAGTCAAGGGTGTTAGCGGAATCATATGCAATGTCAGGTATTCGGGTAGTCTCGTTTACAAGCTGAGTAAGGTGATTAAACTCAGCGAATAACTTAACACACCTTCCTTCGGGTGTTGTCTAGCCAGAATGGCGAAGCCACCCAGAATTGTGTACATTGAAATCGCCCGCAATAACGATTTCATGTTTTTTGTCAATTCTTAAGATTGATTCAGACAGTGCATCAAACTCACTCTGGGTTGAAGTGGGGGCTTCTGTAAAGGAAACAGAAGAAGATGTTGCGCTCTTGTACCTTTGAGCCAAATGAAATTGAATTCCGGTTTGGAACTTTGGCTAAATTGAGGCAAAAGCTGAAACGCAACATCACTCCGGACATAGATTGTGGGTCCGCGTCGAGAGAAAAATAATGGCACCAAGCTATACCAAGCAGATTAAATTCCGATACATCAGAATTATCAAATACCTGAGTTTCACTCAGTGCCAGAATTGCTGGCATTTGGACATGTACATGGTTAAACACAGAAAAAGAATTTGTTTTCAGCCCACGTATGTTGCTAAGATCCACTCTGAAAACACACAGAACTACAACAGAACAAACACACAAAACACAACTTACCGCTTCTTTAAACCGAATTGAGAAGAGTATGTCTCAAAATGGATTATCAAACAAATTGTCGCCTTGTGTTATGCCTTCACGACAAAATGAGTTAAATCACCATAAGAAACAAACACTCACAATCCGTTATTTAATTACAAAAGAATTAGATCATCACATTGCGTATGCAAGCATACAACAACATAATTTTCTAAATTCTTAAGTTGAGCTGTTGAGGATGCGACGAGCGGACACCACACATTGCACTTTGCACTAACAATATTGGCACAAGCGAACCGGGTTTTTTTTGCTATTGCAATTATTTCTGTGTTTTGTTGTTGTTTTTTATTTGTGTCGATGCACAGCACACAGCACGTCCGTTCACGACGTCATATAACTGACAACTGAATGCACATGTGTGCACAATTTCAATAAAATCGGGCTTTGGGAAGTGGGTTAAAAATTGATCGCAAAATTCGACGACAACCGACCGACATCCGTGCCACGGGAAAGTGAAGTTAATATAGAGAATTTAAAAAGGAGCTCAAAAAAGTAGAAAAAAGGAATGTTCACCCATCACACGCGTCACACGCCTCATTTAATTATTAATTTAATTTTTTTCCCGATTACCTTTAAAAATATACACATGTGTATCTCCGATGGACAACACTTTTTGAAAACATTTTGGAGACCCCGGGCCCTGGGGTCGTGGGGCCCCAAATATTCTTGAAAAATTAACCCGATTTTCTTCAAATTTTCTTTACTAATGTATCTCTGATAGACAACACTTTTTGTAAACATTTTGGAGACCCCTGGCCCCAGGGTCATGGAGTCCCAAAAGATTTTTTAAGAAAATTAATTCGATTTTTTTCAAATTTTATATACGTGTGTGTCTCCGATGGACAACACTTTTTGCAAAAAATTTGGGGGCCCTATAAAAAATTTTCAAAAAAATTAACCCGATTTTCTTCAAATTTATACACATGTGTATTACTGATGGACAAAACTTTTAGTAAATTTGTTGGAGTGATCGGACCCTGAGACCTGTGAACAATTTTAATTTTTATGGGTTGTTTTTAATTTTGTTGTTATTTTATTGTTATTACTTCATCTTTGTTACTTCATTATCAGAATTTCATTATTGGTTCCATTGTTATTTTGTTTCATTGATATAATATCATTACCATTATTATTATTTTTTCATTTAATCATAATTGTTAAGTTTATAAACCTTATTATTATCACATTGAAATTATATTACGCTAACAAAATTGAATTTATGCTGTTTGTACAGTGGAATTACTTGTAATTACATATAACGACCCTGTTGTCGTATTGTACAAAAAAGAAATAAATAAACCAAACTAAACTTAACTAAAGTACTGTAAGTACTGGTATGACCATTGTCTTATACACCAGCAGCTTGGATGTTATAGTTAAATTCCTCGATTTGAAGAGTAGGCTTTGTTGGCTCTGAGCAACCGTGCGCGTATTTCTGGTTACATGCTGTTATCGGCTGCTACATTTGACCCGAGATAGTTAAAGGATTGCACTTATATTTAAATTGAGGGACCAATGTTGGATCTTCTACTCGCAGACGTGGCCACCATGTACTTTGCTTTGCTCTCATTTATGTCCAGACTCAGATTTTATGCCGCTTGCTCGATCTGGATGAAAGCTTCCTGTACAGCTCTTTGGTTTCTACCAACGATGTCGATGTCGTCTGCGTCAGCCAGTATTTAATTGGACTTATAAGGGATTGTTCTTTTCGCCGTAACGTCAGAGTCTCTGATCACTTTTTCCAATGCCAGGTTGCAGGCCAGTCTATCCCCTTGTCGGAGCCCATTATATATGTTGAATGGGCTTGATAGTGACCCGGATATATTTACTTGGCTTATAAGATTCGTCATGGTCAACCTAAATAGTCGTGTCAGTTTATTTTGGATGCCGAATTCTCTCATGGCTTTATAAAGTTCTACTCTGGCTATGCTATCATAGGCGGCTTTAAAGTCTATAAAAATATGGGTTAATGGTTTGAATGGTTGATGATGGTTTGAAACTCTAGAAATTTTTCCATCACCTGCCTAAGGGTGTAAATCTGATCAGTTGTGGATTTCCCTGCGATGAAGCCATACTGGTATGGCCCAATGATGGCTTATACTTATACATGGTATTCAACAACGTTATACCACGATAATTGCTGCATCTTGTTATATTTCCTTTCTTATGTATGGGGCACAGTCTTCTGGCATCGCTTCTTCCTCCCATACTTGCACTATTAATTCATGAATTGCTTGGTATATTGCGGGACCTCCTGTTTCAATCAGCTCCGCTGGGATACTATCTGATCCCTGGGTCTTATTATTCGTCTATGCTTGGTGGCGGCAGCATAGTGTGGTTGTCAGTCATTGGTGGAGCCTCCAATTCCTCAGTTAGATGGCCATTAAGCAACTCATTTAAGTGCTCTTCCCATTGCTCTAAGATCCCCTTGAGATCAGCGATCAGATTACCCTCTTTTTCTTTGAAGTATTTGCAACGCGGTGTATATTGCGTCATACCGCAGACTCTTTGGTAGAACTTCTGAGCCTGATACGGTCCTAGCTCCCTGTACTGTCCTAGTTCACGGACCAGGCTGGTTTCTTTCGCCGGTGAACTGTTTTTTTATATCTTCTTTATATTTATCTTCGTGTATCCGCGTTCTATGATATTGTTGCATTGCTCGGTACGCAACATTCTTACGTTCAGTCGCTAGCTGACATTCTTCATCGAACCAGTCGTTCTGATCTCTACGACTACTGCCTAAGATGGAGTCAGCAGCACTAATTACAGTATTCTTAATTTCTTGATTCGTGCCCATTAGTCTTCTGCATTTAGGGCGAGTCCTATCGCTTGAACCTAGTTATTTCTGGTCTCTTCGTTGCGAGGGGCAGCCGTGTTGACACGAATCTAATTCGCTCGGATGCAGTCTTTCTTGATGATGATCCGCGCTCAGAGCACCATACTAACAAGATAGTGTTCCGATAGACACCTCGGTACGTTCGTACCGTCATCAGGTTCGGGTTTTGGCGGCGGTCTATCAACACGTGGTATATCTGGGTTGCGAGTGGTTCCATCAGGAGATACCCAGGTGGCTTTGTGGATATTTTTACGCGCAAACCTTGTTCTCGCAACGACCAAATTATGGCTTGCTGCCATATCTATGACTCGTTGTCCATTGTCATTAGTGTTCTCGTGTTAGCTAGGTGTGCCTACCTATTTTGGCATTCGTATCCCCCAGAATCCTTTTTTCATCATACTGAGGGCATGCATGGAGTTCCCGTTCGCCTGATTCAAAAAATTCTTCTTCTTCATGATCGGGAATCCTCTGTAGGTGCGTGAACATTTATGAGGCTTATATTTTTAAATCTGCCCCGCACGCGAAGGGTGCATAGCAGTTCATTTACTGCTTTGAAGCCGATAACGGTAGGTTTCATTCTTTTGTTGATTAGAAACCCCACACCGAGCACATTATGTCTTGCATGACAGCTGTAATATATGTCGTACTCTGATTTTTGCGGGACACCATTTACCGTACACCACATCTCTTGAATTGCTGTTATGTCTGCAATATATTTGGACAGGGTATCGGCTGCTACTGTGCAGCTCAAGCTCGAGCAATTCTGAAATATTCTAAATTGAATTATCAGAATTAGGTATTAATTAAAGAACAAATAATTAATGTAGCACACACTATTCATTGGGCAAAATCTAATATAGTAAACTCTGTTATTTTATCCAATACACCCATACAAATGTGATAAAAAAAAGTACCCGATTTTCTTCAAATTTTACCTCCGATGGACAGCACTATTTGTAAAAATTTTGGATATTTTTTTTTTTTTTTTTTTTTTTTTTTATTTTGCCCCGATTTTATTCAAACTTTGCACATTGTGTATCCCTGATCAGAGAATTTACACGAAAAATTTTAGTTTTTATGGGTTGTTTTTTTTAAAAAACTAAAAAAAAAAAATTTAGTTTAATTTATATAAATTACCAGTTTTAACCAAAAAAATGACGCAGACGCATAAATAAGGGGATACCTGCAATTTTCTTAAATCTGTATGCTAAACTTTTCATGAAACGCTTGCTTTGGGGAATTTTTAAATACACTTATGTAGATAAAAATGCATGCTGAAGAAAATTTCAATATAAAATAATACTAAAAATGCATAGAATATTAACACTGCATTGAATCTTATATTTAATTTTTTCTATCTATGTTTTTTAAAGTGATGGAGGCGGTCGTTCGGGAGTTTATCTCTCAATCGATGCCAACCTTGAATTAGCAGAGGAAGAAGAATGTTTTCATGTTTTCGGGTATATGAAAAAACTAAGACAATCCAGGAAAGGATTACTAGAAAATGTGGTAAGTTAATGCAGTAATATTGGATTTATCTATATAAATAAAAATTAAATGCTGTTCTATCTTTTATCTTTTATCTTCTATCTTCTATCTTCTATCTTCTATCTTCTATCTTCTATCTTCTATCTTCTATCTTCTATCTTCTATCTTCTATCTTCTATCTTCTATCTTCTATCTTCTATCTTCTATCTTCTATCTTCTATCTTCTATCTTCTATCTTCTATCTTCTATCTTCTATCTTCTATCTTCTATCTTCTATCTTCTATCTTCTATCTTCTATCTTCTATCTTCTATCTTCTACCTTCTATCTTCTATCTTCTATCTTCTATCTTCTATCTTCTATCTTCTATCTTCTATCTTCTATCTTCTATCTTCTATCTTCTATCTTCTATCTTCTATCTTCTATCTTCTATCTTCTATCTTCTATCTTCTATCTTCTATCTTCTATCTTCTATCTTCTATCTTCTATCTTCTATCTTTAACCTTCTAACTTCTTATTTTCTATATATATAAAATAGAGAATTTATTTGTATATATATACTAGCTGATTACCAGGCGTTGCCCAGGTATTTATTCATCTCAATCTTCTATTAGGCAGGGGTAGGATATCTATATTTAAGGTAAAATTGCATTTTTTTTAACAAAATAAGTATTTTATATTAATTAAGTATTCAATTTATAAAAAAAATAAATAATATTTGTTTTAACAAAACTTGGTTGTATACAATGATTTTAGTTTCACCTTCAAGAGCAAGAAAAAGTAATTTCTTAGGTGAACCCACCCTAGAGCAGGCAAACAAAAAGTTGTCTCAAATCTATACTCCGCAATACTTAATAAACTGTCCGACTTATTGATCGCCATCGAAAACGAAAGTTTTACTGAAAATTGCAATCTCTTAAATTTAAAATGTAGATCCGTCAAAATGAGTGCTATCCGTGTGATAAAAACTGTTTCACACTCTCACAGTCTTTTACCGTTGCAAAGTTTTGCGAGTCGATATTTCGTAGTTAAATAATTGGAGATCCCACTGTAAGTAAAAGGCGATGTGGTGGCAATCCAGACGTATCAATTGAGTTTGGAAACTTAGTTAGATAATGCACTTCTTCATCAGCATCTACAATGGTATCGATACACTTATATTCAGTGACTACGCCTATTAACATGGCAAGTGTTTGATTGTTTGTTTCGTAGCTGTCTCCATTTTTAGCAGCAAGAATGGCCCCTTCTCGCAACCGGTTCAAAATATGATAGTCTTGTGAAACAGCCGGATAAATGGAAATTATTAGTTCTGCGGCAGATTTCAAAAATCAATGTGTATAATTCATTCATTCATTCAATTTTATATTTCCATAAGACATGGCTACTTATCTACCTTTTCCAAATTGAAGTAGGAGCGACAATGTCCTCATCACAAATCCAGCCGGTCGCCGAGTACCATTCTACACCTCTATTAATCTCAGCGACCCCGAAAACCATGGAATCAACATTAATATCGGCCACCTCACTCAGTTATCGACCCCATCCCCATAGAACTGTGTTACCATCACCATTCAACTAAGCTACCCCGAAAACCATACATACGATACAACAGTAATATTGGGCACCCCCCACCACAGTTTGAGACCCCATCCCCTAGAGCTTTCTTATAATCACCATTCATCTCAGCGACCCCGAAAACCATAAAATCAACACTAATATCGGTCACCCCTCCCCCTTTCCGTTATCGACCTCATCCCCCTAGAGCTGTCTTACCATCACCATTCAACTCAGCGACCCCGAAAACCATAGAACCAACACTAATATTCGTCACCCCCCCAACAGTTATCGACCCCATCCCCCTAGAGCTTTATTACCATCGAATATCGAACCCCCCCCCTGTTATCGACCCCAACCCCATAGAACTGTATTACCATCACCATTCAACTCAGCGACCCCGAAAACCATAGAACCAATACAAATATTGGTCACCCCCCCAACAGTTATCGACCCCATCCCCCTAGAGCTTTATTACCATCGAATATCGACCCCCCCCCTGTTATCGACCCCAACCCCATAGAACTGTATTACCATCACCATTCATCTCAGCGACCCCGAAAACCATAGAATCAACACTAATATCGGTCACCCCCCCAACAGTTATCGACCCCATCCCCCTAGAGCTTTATTACCATCGAATATCGAACCCCCCCCCCCCTGTTATCGACCCCAACCCCATAGAACTGTATTACCATCACCATTCAACTCAGCGACCCCGAAAACCATAGAACCAATACAAATATTGGTCACCCCCCCAACAGTTATCGACCCCTTCCCCCTAGAGCTTTATTACCATCGAATATCGAAACCCCCCCCCCCCCCCTGTTATCGACCCCAACCCCATAGAACTGTATTACCATCACCATTCAACTCAGCGACCCCGTAAACCATAGAACCAACACTAATATGGGTGACCCCCCACCACCGCCAACAGTTATCGACCCCATCTCCCTAGAGCTTTATTACCATAACCATTCAACTCAGCGACCCCGAAAACCATGAAATCAAAACTAATATCGGTCAGCCCCCTTAGTTATCAACCCCATCCCCTTAGAGCTGTCTTACCATCACCATTCAACTCAGCGACCCCGAAAACCATTGAATCAACACTAATATCGGTCACCCCACCTCAGTTATCGACCCCATCCCCCTAGAGCTTTCTTACCATCACCATTCAACTCAGCGACCCTGAAAACCATAGAATCAACACTACACCCACCACCCTGCGGCGATAAATAACTCATCCATAGGAGCGTACTACCAACACTATTCATCACGATGATACCGAAAACTGTAGCAGGGGGGGGGGGGGTAGTAGGTTTTTTGCCTATGGTTGGGGTGGGAGCAGCCTCCCAGAGCCAAAAAACGTGCTACCCCCCCACACACCGATATTTGATTCGAGATAGTAACTAAAATTGTTCAAGGCGTTCCAGAGCTAGTTAGGCACAAATATACAAATAAATTCTCTATTTTATATATATGGAAGATTTGTATATTTGTATATTAGTGCCTACCTAACTCTGGAACGCCTTGACCAATTACAACTAAACTTGGTACACATATTAGTTACTATCTGGAATCAAATATAGGTAGCACGTTTTTTTAGTTGGGGAAGGCGTGGCAGACGATATTAGTGTCGGACCCACCTTTTTTCCGGTATCGCCGAGACGAATAGTGCTGATAGTACACTCCTATGGGTGAATTGTGTATCCCCGCAGGGGCGAGGTGATCGATATTAGTGTTGATTTTATAGTTTCGGGGTCGCTGAGTTGAAGGGTGATGGTAAGACTGCTCTAGGAGTCTAGGAGGATGGGGTCGTTAACAGGAGCGATGGGGTGACTAATATTAGTGTTGATTCTATGGTTTTCGGGGTCGCTGAGTTAAATAGTGATGGTAAGACAGCTCTAGGGGGATGAGGTCGATAACGGAGAGTGGGAGGGGTGACCGATATTAGTGTCGATTCTATGGATTTCGGGGACGCTAGGATGAATGATGATGATAAGACAGCTCTAGGGAGATGGGGTCGATAGCTGTGGGGGGGACCGATATTAGTGTCGATTCTATGGTTTTTGGGGTAGCTGAGTTGAATGGTGATGGTAAGACAACTCTAGGGGGATTGGGTCGATAGCTGAGGGACGGACTGATATTTATCGTTTCCATGGTTTTTGGGGTCGCTGAGTTGAATGGTGATGATAAGACAGTTCTAGTGGGATTGGGTCGATAACTGAGGGGGGGGGGTGGTGACCGTATTAGTATCGATTCCATAGTTTTTGGGAGTCGCTGAGTTGTATAGTGATAGTAAGACAGCTCTATGTATGGGGATAGAGTCGAGAAGGGGCCATTCTTGTTGCAAAAAATGGAGACACTTACGAAATAAACAAATAACTACTTGCCATGTTAATAGGCAAGATAGGTAATTATATAACTGAGTTCCCAAATTCACTTAATCGTCTGGATTGCCACATCGTCTTACAGTGGAATCTCCAATTATTTTACTACGGAATCCCGACTCGCCAAAACTTTGCAACGGCACAAGACTGTGCGTAAAAGAGATGCTGGGCAATATAATTGAAGCGACTATCTTGACAGAAAAGGGATAGTGTGAAACAGTTTTTATCCCACGAATAGCACTCATTTCGACAGAACTACCTTTTAAATTTAAGAGATTGCAATTTCCAGTAAAACTTGCGTTTTCGATGACGATTAATAACTCGGACAGTTTGTTAAGTACTGCGGAGTATAGATTTGAGATCGCCATGTTTTTCCAACAACTGACAACTTTATTTTGCTTGCTCTGGGATGGGTTGACCTAATAATTTATTTATTCTTGCTCTTGCAGGTGAAACTAAAACCATTGTATATTGTAATGTATAAAATTATAAAGTATAAGTTTTTGGTAATCGTCATTACTATTGACTGTATGGTCGGCAAAAGTGGAAATAACGACCTAATTAAATAGAGCGAAGAGCGGATCTTTGCAGGGACTGCAACCTATCCAGTGCTGCGAATGTTGTAGATACAACAAGCAGCGCTTTAACCATTAAAAATTGAGTACTACTCCTAATTAAGGTTTAATGAATACTGATTGCTTTTATTGAAATTTCGTTCCTTTTTATACACAATTTGGTATACTAATGCTTACATACTAAATGAATGTACATAATAGGAAAATAGGGTTTTTTACATAAAGGGATGTTTTACTCTACATATTCTATCAATGCATTTGACCCTTATTCTGGGTATTCAAATGCTTTGGGTGCCTATCATAAAAAGTGTCATTTATGGGTCATAAATACAGTGGCTTATCGCTAATGCTTACTTTTAATGTGTCAACAACTAGTGCATGAGCGTGTGTCTATATTTAGTGTGCATGGAAAATTTATATATTTTGGAAAATTATTTTAATAGTTTTCTTATAGTTTTCTTAGCGTGGTGTGTGCTATGGTAGGTATACACTACACCCTCACCCCTTAGAAGAAACATTTTTATTTTAATAAAAAAATAAAAATTTTATATAATAAAAAAATTGAGAACATTATTTCAGTTTTAAGTTTATTTGTATACTTATTTTTATGTTCTAGAGTTCTTTTCATTTTAACCATATTTGTTATTTCTTTGGCTCTTTTTGGCTGATTTCAATCTGATTCCTAATTCATTTACGTAATTGTCGAGATCGTATATTTTCTTGTTGTTATTTTCTATGTCGTTTAGGCAGAGTTGCTAGTTTTCCAAAAACTAACTCAAAAGGTGAATAACCTGTGTCAATGTGTGGTGTTGTATTGTAAGCGAATGTGTAATATGGGACCCACTTGTCCCATTAGTTATTTTCTGTAAATGCTAAAAGGTATTCGTTCATTACCCTGTGGTTTTTTTCGACGGTGCCTAGTGTCTATGGTGATAAGGTGTTTAAAAATTTTGTTTAATTTTAAGAAGTTCGCATATGTTCTTTAGCAGTTCGTCCGCAAATTCTGTACCATTGTCTGATTTTAAAATTTTGAAAAGTCCCTATTTTAATATGAATTGTTCGAATTGTCTTGGCTATTGTCTGTGCGTCTTTTGATGATATAGGTTGTGCAATTAAATATTCGCATTGCATGATTAGAATGTATTTTTTTTTCAGTCATTAGTCCTACAGTGTCTATTGTTATTGTCTGAAAACTGTCGGATGGAGTGTCTGTAGGTCGCAGTTTGTAATGAAATTCTTAACCATCTTACTCATGTTTTTCCATATATATTTTTGCTTTAGCTTTATTATTGTTTTTCTTACACCTTGGTGTCCTCGTTATTTGAATTATGATACTCGTCTATTAATTTGTATTTCATCTTCTATTCTTCTTGGTGCGGCATATATTAAAATTTTTAAATTTGGATACTTGCTATTAATTCTTACTTTTGCATTTCATTATTTCATCATTATTTTTGAGCGCTAATTCTTTTATATTTTCTTTATTCATCCTGGATGCTAGCTTCTTCAGTGTCGAATCTAGATTCGCTGAATTATCACATTTTGCAATTTTGTATATTTTTGTCGACTGTAAATTTAAGTTCCCTTATATTTTTTATATCAATGATGGACGTGCATTCCCATATTTGAAGTTGTACCGGCTTCAGTTGAGAGTTGCATTTCTCCGAATTATTGTTAACTGTCTTGTCTTTCCTAGACATGCGCCTTGTTATTACGAGTGTTTTCTTTGCCTTTTCGTTGGCTTCTTTTGGTATCATTTCTTTTAATATGTCGGAGCCAATTTGTATCCTAGATAAAGCATCGGCGTTCGTATTGAGTTTGCCTTTTTTGTAAACTATGTCGAAATCATAGTCACAAAGGTCTAAACGTATTCTCGTCATCTTTGACGAGGGATTGCTATGAGTGAATAATGATACTAGTGGTCTATGGTCCGTGACTACTGTGAACTTTCTTCCATAGAGATAGGGTTTGAAAACATTTATACTCCAGTGTATAGCTAGGAGTTATTTTTCTATGACTGGCTTGTTTAGGTTGTGTTTTTAGCAGTGATTTACTTGCGTATGATATCGGTAAATCTTTACCAATCTCACCTTGCGAGAGTACTGCTCCTAAAGCAAAGTTTGAAGCATCAGTCGTTAATATGAACGGTTCCTTGAAATCGGGGTATTGCAATACTGGTGGGCTCACTAATTTCTCTCTTAAAGTTTCAAACGCATTCTGGCAGTTCGCTGTCCATGAAAATTTTATGTTTTTCTTTAATAGGGAGTTTAAATCTTTGGCTATATCCGCGAAATTTGGTATAAATCGTCTAAAATAGTTGGAGAATGCAACGAATCTCCGACGTCGTCTGAAGTCTTTGGAGTTGGGTATTCTTTGATTGCGTTAAATTTAGCTGGGTCGGTCTTGACTCCGTCTTTAGTTATTAGTCTTAAATATACCACTTCTGGACGTAAGAAACGACATTTCCTGCATTTAATTTTAAGTTATATCGTTTTAATCTCAAGAACTTTAATTAAATTTTGGTTGTGGTGGTTTAAACTACATCCATAAATTATAATGTCATCTACGTATAGAAAAGCTTCTGTTTCTAGTCCAGCTAGTGCTATAGTTAGCATTCTTTGAAAACTGTTTGAGGAGATTTTGAGTCCAAAGTATAGACGTTTGAATTGGAAATGTCCGGTGGGTGTTGAGAAGGCTGTCAGCGGTCTTGAGTTTTTTTCTAATTTTATCTAAAGGCCGATTTCGGTCGCAAATGAGTCTAGACTCCTGAAGGTGAGATGTCATTTTCGTATATGTACGAGGTGTATAGCATACAATTTTATTGTTGTGTTATGTTTTTTCTTTCTTTGGGTTAGTGTAAATTTAATGACAGAAAGTAGTAAAATCTTGTACATAATTGCCGAATCGGTTCACTCTTGCCACATGCAGTAGTCTAGCCAAATGCTGGCGACTACGTTAAAAGTCTTTATCTGTCAAAATTGCTTATGACCAGTGCAGCTGCTAAATTGCAATCAAGGTATTATACTACTATTTCATTAGCCGCACTATTATACTACCTTAAACCTAATTATACTACTTTTATGAAGTAAAATTTCTCTCCGAACTATCAATAATTATTATAAAGGAATTTTTACATTTCCCAAAAATTATATTGACCAAGAATGTATGTCAAAAAATAAACAAAACACAAAAAACAAAATTTGGTATTTTATTTCAATTGATGCCTTTGCTTCCAAATTGAACGCCAAATACTATTATATAATATACTAAGAAACCGACGAGTTTTTAAATTCTCTATATTAACTTTACTTGCCCGTGTGTTTGTGGGTTTGTGGGCTTGTGGGTTTGTGGGCTTGTGGATTTGTCATGGATTCTTGCGATCAATTTTTAACCCACTTCCTACAACCCGATTTTATTGAAATTTGGCACACATGTGTATTTCCGGAGACAACACTTTCTATTAAATTTTGAGCCCCTCGGGCTGCGGGGTCGGGGGGCTCCCATACAAAAATTTACCCGATTTTCTTCAAATTTTACACACATGTGTATACCCAATAAACAATACTTTTTCGAAAATTTGGTAGTGATCGGGTCCCGGGTTCGGCCGCAAGGCCCTTATACATTTTTTAAATATCTATACTGGCATCAGATATTCGTCGCCCTTTATGGACTGTGTGCGGTGTTTTTCTTATAGTTTTCTTAGCGTGGTGTGTGCTATGGTAGGTATACACTACACCCTCACCCCTTAGAAGAAACATTTTTATTTTAATAAAAAAATAAAAATTTTATATAATAAAAAAATTGAGAACATTATTTCAGTTTTAAGTTTATTTGTATACTTATATTTATGTTCTAGAGTTCTTTTCATTTTAACCTTATTTGTTATTTCTTTGGCTCTTTTTGGCTGATTTCAATCTGATTCCTAATTCATTTACGTAATTGTCGAGATCGTATATTTTCTTGTTGTTATTTTCTATGTCGTTTAGGCAGAGTTGCTAGTTTTCCAAAAACTAACTCAAAAGGTGAATAACCTGTGTCAATGTGTGGTGCTGTATTGTAAGCGAATGTGTAATATGGGACCCACTTGTCCCATTAGTTATTTTCTGTAAATGCCAAAAGGTATTCGTTCATTACCCTGTGGTTTTTTTCGACGGTGCCTAGTGTCTGATGGTGATAAGGTGTTTAAAAATTTTGTTTAATTTTAAGAAGTTCGCATATGTTCTTTAGTAGTTCGTCCGCAAATTCTGTACCATTGTCTGATTTTAAAATTTTGAAAAGTCCCTATTTTAATATGAATTGTTCGACTTGTCTTGGCTATTGTCTGTGCGTCTTTTGATGTTATAGGTTGTGCAATTAAATATTCGCATTGCATGATTAGAATGTATTTTTTTTCAGTCATTAGTCCTACAGTGTCTATTGTTATTGTCTGAAAACTGTCGGATGGAGTGTCTGTTGTCGTTAGTGGTTCTTTTATATGTCTGGTCTGTTTGTTTCTGACACATAGGTCGCAGTTTGTAATGAAATTCGTCACCATCTTACTCATGTTTTTCCATATATATTTTTGCTTTAGCTTTATTATTGTTTTTCTTACACCTTGGTGTCCTCGTTATTTGAATTATGATACTCGTCTTTTAATTTGTATTTCATCTTCTATTCTTCTTGGGGCGGCATATATTAAAATTTTTAAATTTGGATACTTGCTATTAATTCTTACTTTTGCATTTCATTATTTCATCATTATTTTTGAGCGCTAATTCTTTTATATTTTCTTTATTCATCCTGGATGCTAGCTTCTTCAGTGTCGAATCTAGATTCGCTGAATTATCACATTTTGCAATTTTGTATATTTTTGTCGACTGTAAATTTAAGTTCCCTTATATTTTTTATATCATTGATGGACGTGCATTCCCATATTTGAAGTTGTACCGGCTTCAGTTGAGAGTTGCATTTCTCCGAATTATTGTTAACTGTCTTGTCTTTCCTAGACATGCGCCTTGTTATTACGAGTGTTTTCTTTGCCTTTTCGTTGGCTTCTTTTGGTATCATTTCTTTTAATATGTCGGAGCCAATTTGTATCCTAGATAAAGCATCGGCGTTCGTATTGAGTTTGCCTTTTTTGTAAACTATGTCGAAATCATAGTCACAAAGGTCTAAACGTATTCTCGTCATCTTTGACGAGGGATTGCTATGAGTGAATAATGATACTAGTGGTCTATGGTCCGTGACTACTGTGAACTTTCTTCCATAGAGATAGGGTTTGAAAACATTTATACTCCAGTGTATAGCTAGGAGTTATTTTTCTATGACTGGCTTGTTTAGGTTGTGTTTTTAGCAGTGATTTACTTGCGTATGATATCGGTAAATCTTTACCAATCTCACCTTGCGAGAGTACTGCTCCTAAAGCAAAGTTTGAAGCATCAGTCGTTAATATGAACGGTTCCTTGAAATCGGGGTATTGCAATACTGGTGGGCTCACTAATTTCTCTTTTAAAGCTTCAAACGCATTCTGGCAGTTCGCTGTCCATGAAAATTTTATGTTTTTCTTTAATAGGGAGTTTAAATCTTTGGCTATATCCGCGAAATTTGGTATAAATCGTCTAAAATAGTTGGAGAATGCAACGAATCGTCCGACGTCGTCTGAAGTCTTTGGAGTTGGGTATTCTTTGATTGCGTTAAATTTAGCTGGGTCGGTCTTGACTCCGTCTTTAGTTATTAGTCTTAAATATACCACTTCTGGACGTAAGAAACGACATTTCCTGCATTTAATTTTAAGTTATATCGTTTTAATCTCAAGAACTTTAATTAAATTTTGGTTGTGGTGGTTTAAACTACATCCATAAATTATAATGTCATCTACGTATAGAAAAGCTTCTGTTTCTAGTCCAGCTAGTGCTATAGTTAGCATTCTTTGAAAACTGTTTGAGGAGATTTTGAGTCCAAAGTATAGACGTTTGAATTGGAAATGTCCGGTGGGTGTTGAGAAGGCTGTCAGCGGTCTTGAGTTTTTTTCTAATTTTATCTAAAGGCCGATTTCGGTCGCAAATGAGTCTAGACTCCTGAAGGTGAGATGTCATTTTCGTATATGTACGAGGTGTATAGCATACAATTTTATTGTTGTGTTATGTTTTTTCTTTCTTTGGGTTAGTGTAAATTTAATGACAGAAAGTAGTAAAATCTTGTACATAATTGCCGAATCGGTTCACTCTTGCCACATGCAGTAGTCTAGCCAAATGCTGGCGACTACGTTAAAAGTCTTTATCTGTCAAAATTGCTTATGACCAGTGCTGCTGCTAAATTGCAATCAAGGTATTATACTACTATTTCATTAGCCGCACTATTATACTACCTTAAACCTAATTATACTACTTTTATGAAGTAAAATTTCTCTCCGAACTATCAATAATTATTATAAAGGAATTTTTACATTTCCCAAAAATTATATTGACCAAGAATGTATGTCAAAAAATAAACAAAACACAAAAAACAAAATTTGGTATTTTATTTCAATTGATGCCTTTGCTTCCAAATTGAACGCCAAATACTATTATATAATATACTAAGAAACCGACGAGTTTATTAAATTCTCTATATTAACTTTACTTGCCCGTGTGTTTGTGGGTTTGTGGGCTTGTGGGTTTGTGGGCTTGTGGGTTTGTGGGCTTGTGGGTTTGTGCGCTTGTGGATTTGTCATGGATTCTTGCGATCAATTTTTAACCCACTTCCTTCAACCCGATTTTATTGAAATTTGGCACACATGTGTATTTCCGGAGACAACACTTTCTATTAAATTTTGAGGCCCCTCGGGCTGCGGGGTCGGGGGGCTCCCATACAAAAATTTACCCGATTTTCTTCAAATTTTACACACATGTGTATACCCAATAAACAATACTTTTTCGAAAATTTGGTAGTGATCGGGTCCCGGGTTCGGCCGCAAGGCCCTTATACATTTTTTAAATATCTATACTGGCATCAGATATTATTATATTGGCCCTTTATGGACTGTGTGCGGTGTTTTTCTTATAGTTTTCTTAGCGTGGTGTGTGCTATGGTAGGTATACACTACACCCTCACCCCTTAGAAGAAACATTTTTATTTTAATAAAAAAATAAAAATTTTATATAATAAAAAAATTGAGAACATTATTTCAGTTTTAAGTTTATTTGTATAGTTATTTTTATGTTCTAGAGTTCTTTTCATTTTAACCTTATTTGTTAATTCTTTGGCTCTTTTTGGCTGATTTCAATCTGATTCCTAATTCATTTACGTAATTGTCGAGATCGTATATTTTCTTGTTGTTATTTTCTATGTCGTTTAGGCAGAGTTGCTAGTTTTCCAAAAACTAACTCAAAAGGTGAATAACCTGTGTCAATGTGTGGTGTTGTATTGTAAGCGAATGTGTAATATGGGACCCACTTGTCCCATTAGTTATTTTCTGTAAATGCTAAAAGGTATTCGTTCATTACCCTATGTTTTTTTTCGACGGTGCCTGGTGTCTGGTGGTGATAAGGTGTTTCAAAATTTTGTTTAATTTTAAGAAGTTCGCATATGTTCTTTAGTAGTTCGTCCGCAAATTCTGTACCATTGTCTGATTTTAAAATTTTGAAAAGTCCCTATATTAATATGAATTGTTCGACTTGTCTTGGCTATTGTCTGTGCGTCTTTTGATGTTATAGGTTGTGCAATTAAATGTTCGCATTGCATGATTAGAATGTATTTTTTGTAGTCATTAGTCCTACAGTGTCTATAATGTTTGTGGGTTTGTGGGCTTGTGGGTTTGTGGATTTGTCATGGATTCTTGCGATCAATTTTTAACCCACTTCCTACAACCCGATTTTATTGAAATTTGGCACACATGTGTATTTTCGGAGACAACACTTTCTATTAAATTTTGAGGCCCCTCGGGCTGCGGGGTCGGGGGGCTCCCATACAAAAATTTACCCGATTTTCTTCAAATTTTACACACATGTGTATACCCAATAAACAATACTTTTTCGAAAATTTGGTAGTGATCGGGTCCCGGGTTCGGCCGCAAGGCCCTTATACATTTTTTAAATATCTATACTGGCATCAGATATTCGTCGCCCTTTATGGACTGTGTGCGGTGTTTTTCTTATAGTTTTCTTAGCGTGGTGTGTGCTATGGTAGGTATACACTACACCCTCACCCCTTAGAAGAAAGATTTTTATTTTAATAAAAAAATAAAAATTTTATATAATAAAAAAATTGAGAACATTATTTCAGTTTTAAGTTTATTTGTATAGTTATTTTTATGTTCTAGAGTTCTTTTCATTTTAACCTTATTTGTTATTTCTTTGGCTCTTTTTGGCTGATTTCAATCTGATTCCTAATTCATTTACGTAATTGTCGAGATCGTATATTTTCTTGTTGTTATTTTCTATGTCGTTTAGGCAGAGTTGCTAGTTTTCCAAAAACTAACTCAAAAGGTGAATAACCTGTGTCAATGTGTGGTGTTGTATTGTAAGCGAATGTGTAATATGGGACCCACTTGTCCCATTAGTTATTTTCTGTAAATGCTAAAAGGTATTCGTTCATTACCCTGTGGTTTTTTTAGACGGTGCCTAGTGTCTGATGGTGATAAGGTGTTTAAAAATTTTGTTTAATTTTAAGAAGTTCGCATATGTTCTTTAGTAGTTCGTCCGCAAATTCTGTACCATTGTCTGATTTTAAAATTTTGAAAAGTCCCTATTTTAATATGAATTGTTCGACTTGTCTTGGCTATTGTCTGTGCGTCTTTTGATGTTATAGGTTGTGCAATTAAATATTCGCATTGCATGATTAGAATGTATTTTTTTTCAGTCATTAGTCCTACAGTGTCTATTGTTATTGTCTGAAAACTGTCGGATGGAGTGTCTGTTGTCGTTAGTGGTTCTTTTATATGTCTGGTCTGTTTGTTTCTGACACATAGGTCGCAGTTTGTAATGAAATTCGTCACCATCTTACTCATGTTTTTCCGTATATATTTTTGCTTTAGCTTTATTATTGTTTTTCTTACACCTTGGTGTCCTCGTTATTTGAATTATGATACTCGTCTTTTAATTTGTATTTCATCTTCTATTCTTCTTGGGGCGGCATATATTAAAATTTTTAAATTTGGATACTTGCTATTAATTCTTACTTTTGCATTTCATTATTTCATCATTATTTTTGAGCGCTAATTCTTTTATATTTTCTTTATTCATCCTGGATGCTAGCTTCTTCAGTGTCGAATCTAGATTCGCTGAATTATCACATTTTGCAATTTTGTTTATTTTTGTCGACTGTAAATTTAAGTTCCCTTATATTTTTTATATCATTGATGGACGTGCATTCCCATATTTGAAGTTGTACCGGCTTCAGTTGAGAGTTGCATTTCTCCGAATTATTGTTAACTGTCTTGTCTTTCCTAGACATGCGCCTTGTTATTACGAGTGTTTTCTTTGCCTTTGCGTTGGCTTCTTTTGGTATCATTTCTTTTAATATGTCGGAGCCAATTTGTATCCTAGATAAAGCATCGGCGTTCGTATTGAGTTTGCCTTTTTTGTAAACTATATCGAAATCATAGTCACAAAGGTCTAAAGGTATTCTCGTCATCTTTGACGAGGGATGGCTATGAGTGAATAATGATACTAGTGGTCTATGGTCCGTGACTACTGTGAACTTTCTTCCATAGAGATAGGGTTTGAAAACATTTATACTCCAGTGTATAGCTAGGAGTTATTTTTCTATGACTGGCTTGTTTAGGTTGTGTTTTTAGCAGTGATTTACTTGCGTATGATATTGGTTAATCTTTACCAAGCTCACGTGCTCCTAAAGCAAAGTTTGAAGCATCAGTCGTTAATATGAACGGTTCCTTGAAATCGGGGTATTGCAATACTGGTGGGCTCACTAATTTCTCTTTTAAAGTTTCAAATGCATTCTGGCAGTTCGCTGTCCATGAAAATTTTATGTTTTTCTTTAATAGGGAGTTTAAATCTTTGGCTATATCCGCGAAATTTGGTATAAATCGTCTAAAATAGTTGGAGAATGCAACGAATCGTCCGACGTCGTCTGAAGTCTTTGGAGTTGGGTATTCTTTGATTGCGTTAAATTTAGCTGGGTCGGTCTTGACTCCGTCTTTAGTTATTAGTCTTAAATATACCACTTCTGGACGTAAGAAACGACATTTCCTGCATTTAATTTTAAGTTATATCGTTTTAATCTCAAGAACTTTAATTAAATTTTGGTTGTGGTGGTTTAAACTACATCCATAAATTATAATGTCATCTACGTATAGAAAAGCTTCTGTTTCTAGTCCAGCTAGTGCTATAGTTAGCATTCTTTGAAAACTGTTTGAGGAGATTTTGAGTCCAAAGTATAGACGTTTGAATTGGAAATGTCCGGTGGGTGTTGAGAAGGCTGTCAGCGGTCTTGAGTTTTTTTCTAATTTTATCTAAAGGCCGATTTCGGTCGCAAATGAGTCTAGACTCCTGAAGGTGAGATGTCATTTTCGTATATGTACGAGGTGTATAGCATACAATTTTATTGTTGTGTTATGTTTTTTCTTTCTTTGGGTTAGTGTAAATTTAATGACAGAAAGTAGTAAAATCTTGTACATAATTGCCGAATCGGTTCACTCTTGCCACATGCAGTAGTCTAGCCAAATGCTGGCGACTACGTTAAAAGTCTTTATCTGTCAAAATTGCTTATGACCAGTGCTGCTGCTAAATTGCAATCAAGGTATTATACTACTATTTCATTAGCCGCACTATTATACTACCTTAAACCTAATTATACTACTTTTATGAAGTAAAATTTCTCTCCGAACTATCAATAATTATTATAAAGGAATTTTTACATTTCCCAAAAATTATATTGACCAAGAATGTATGTCAAAAAATAAACAAAACACAAAAAACAAAATTTGGTATTTTATTTCAATTGATGCCTTTGCTTCCAAATTGAACGCCAAATACTATTATATAATATACTAAGAAACCGACGAGTTTTTAAATTCTCTATATTAACTTTACTTGCCCGTGTGTTTGTGGGTTTGTGGGCTTGTGGATTTGTCATGGATTCTTGCGATCAATTTTTAACCCACTTCCTACAACCCGATTTTATTGAAATTTGGCACACATGTGTATTTCCGGAGACAACACTTTCTATTAAATTTTGAGGCCCCTCGGGCTGCGGGGTCGGGGGGCTCCCATACAAAAATTTACCCGATTTTCTTCAAATTTTACACACATGTGTATACCCAATAAACAATACTTTTTCGAAAATTTGGTAGTGATCGGGTCCCGGGTTCGGCCGCAAGGCCCTTATACATTTTTTAAATATCTATACTGGCATCAGATATTCGTCGCCCTTTATGGACTGTGTGCGGTGTTTTTCTTATAGTTTTCTTAGCGTGGTGTGTGCTATGGTAGGTATACACTACACCCTCACCCCTTAGAAGAAACATTTTTATTTTAATAAAAAAATAAAAATTTTATATAATAAAAAAATTGAGAACATTATTTCAGTTTTAAGTTTATTTGTATAGTTATTTTTATGTTCTAGAGTTCTTTTCATTTTAACCTTATTTGTTAATTCTTTGGCTCTTTTTGGCTGATTTCAATCTGATTCCTAATTCATTTACGTAATTGTCGAGATCGTATATTTTCTTGTTGTTATTTTCTATGTCGTTTAGGCAGAGTTGCTAGTTTTCCAAAAACTAACTCAAAAGGTGAATAACCTGTGTCAATGTGTGGTGTTGTATTGTAAGCGAATGTGTAATATGGGACCCACTTGTCCCATTAGTTATTTTCTGTAAATGCTAAAAGGTATTCGTTCATTACCCTATGTTTTTTTTCGACGGTGCCTGGTGTCTGATGGTGATAAGGTGTTTAAAAATTTTGTTTAATTTTAAGAAGTTCGCATATGTTCTTTAGTAGTTCGTCCGCAAATTCTGTACCATTGTCTGATTTTAAAATTTTGAAAAGTCCCTATATTAATATGAATTGTTCGACTTGTCTTGGCTATTGTCTGTGCGTCTTTTGATGTTATAGGTTGTGCAATTAAATGTTCGCATTGCATGATTAGAATGTATTTTTTGTAGTCATTAGTCCTACAGTGTCTATAATGTTTGTGGGTTTGTGGGCTTGTGGGTTTGTGGATTTGTCATGGATTCTTGCGATCAATTTTTAACCCACTTCCTACAACCCGATTTTATTGAAATTTGGCACACATGTGTATTTTCGGAGACAACACTTTCTATTAAATTTTGAGGCCCCTCGGGCTGCGGGGTCGGGGGGCTCCCATACAAAAATTTACCCGATTTTCTTCAAATTTTACACACATGTGTATACCCAATAAACAATACTTTTTCGAAAATTTGGTAGTGATCGGGTCCCGGGTTCGGCCGCAAGGCCCTTATACATTTTTTAAATATCTATACTGGCATCAGATATTCGTCGCCCTTTATGGACTGTGTGCGGTGTTTTTCTTATAGTTTTCTTAGCGTGGTGTGTGCTATGGTAGGTATACACTACACCCTCACCCCTTAGAAGAAAGATTTTTATTTTAATAAAAAAATAAAAATTTTATATAATAAAAAAATTGAGAACATTATTTCAGTTTTAAGTTTATTTGTATAGTTATTTTTATGTTCTAGAGTTCTTTTCATTTTAACCTTATTTGTTATTTCTTTGGCTCTTTTTGGCTGATTTCAATCTGATTCCTAATTCATTTACGTAATTGTCGAGATCGTATATTTTCTTGTTGTTATTTTCTATGTCGTTTAGGCAGAGTTGCTAGTTTTCCAAAAACTAACTCAAAAGGTGAATAACCTGTGTCAATGTGTGGTGTTGTATTGTAAGCGAATGTGTAATATGGGACCCACTTGTCCCATTAGTTATTTTCTGTAAATGCTAAAAGGTATTCGTTCATAAGATAAGGTGTTTAAAAATTTTGTTTAATTTTAAGAAGTTCGCATATGTTCTTTAGTAGTTCGTCCGCAAATTCTGTACCATTGTCTGATTTTAAAATTTTGAAAAGTCCCTATTTTAATATGAATTGTTCGACTTGTCTTGGCTATTGTCTGTGCGTCTTTTGATGTTATAGGTTGTGCAATTAAATATTCGCATTGCATGATTAGAATGTATTTTTTTTCAGTCATTAGTCCTACAGTGTCTATTGTTATTGTCTGAAAACTGTCGGATGGAGTGTCTGTTGTCGTTAGTGGTTCTTTTATATGTCTGGTCTGTTTGTTTCTGACACATAGGTCGCAGTTTGTAATGAAATTCGTCACCATCTTACTCATGTTTTTCCATATATATTTTTGCTTTAGCTTTATTATTGTTTTTCTTACACCTTGGTGTCCTCGTTATTTGAATTATGATACTCGTCTTTTAATTTGTATTTCATCTTCTATTCTTCTTGGGGCGGCATATATTAAAATTTTTAAATTTGGATACTTGCTATTAATTCTTACTTTTGCATTTCATTATTTCATCATTATTTTTGAGCGCTAATTCTTTTATATTTTCTTTATTCATCCTGGATGCTAGCTTCTTCAGTGTCGAATCTAGATTCGCTGAATTATCACATTTTGCAATTTTGTTTATTTTTGTCGACTGTAAATTTAAGTTCCCTTATATTTTTTATATCATTGATGGACGTGCATTCCCATATTTGAAGTTGTACCGGCTTCAGTTGAGAGTTGCATTTCTCCGAATTATTGTTAACTGTCTTGTCTTTCCTAGACATGCGCCTTGTTATTACGAGTGTTTTCTTTGCCTTTGCGTTGGCTTCTTTTGGTATCATTTCTTTTAATATGTCGGAGCCAATTTGTATCCTAGATAAAGCATCGGCGTTCGTATTGAGTTTGCCTTTTTTGTAAACTATGTCGAAATCATAGTCACAAAGGTCTAAAGGTATTCTCGTCATCTTTGACGAGGGATGGCTATGAGTGAATAATGATACTAGTGGTCTATGGTCCGTGACTACTGTGAACTTTCTTCCATAGAGATAGGGTTTGAAAACATTTATACTCCAGTGTATAGCTAGGAGTTATTTTTCTATGACTGGCTTGTTTAGGTTGTGTTTTTAGCAGTGATTTACTTGCGTATGATATTGGTTAATCTTTACCAAGCTCACCTGCTCCTAAAGCAAAGTTTGAAGCATCAGTCGTTAATATGAACGGTTCCTTGAAATCGGGGTATTGCAATACTGGTGGGCTCACTAATTTCTCTTTTAAAGTTTCAAATGCATTCTGGCAGTTCGCTGTCCATGAAAATTTTATGTTTTTCTTTAATAGGGAGTTTAAATCTTTGGCTATATCCGCGAAATTTGGTATAAATCGTCTAAAATAGTTGGAGAATGCAACGAATCGTCCGACGTCGTCTGAAGTCTTTGGAGTTGGGTATTCTTTGATTGCGTTAAATTTAGCTGGGTCGGTCTTGACTCCGTCTTTAGTTATTAGTCTTAAATATACCACTTCTGGACGTAAGAAACGACATTTCCTGCATTTAATTTTAAGTTATATCGTTTTAATCTCAAGAACTTTAATTAAATTTTGGTTGTGGTGGTTTAAACTACATCCATAAATTATAATGTCATCTACGTATAGAAAAGCTTCTGTTTCTAGTCCAGCTAGTGCTATAGTTAGCATTCTTTGAAAACTGTTTGAGGAGATTTTGAGTCCAAAGTATAGACGTTTGAATTGGAAATGTCCGGTGGGTGTTGAGAAGGCTGTCAGCGGTCTTGAGTTATTTTCTAATTTTATCTAAAGGCCGATTTCGGTCGCAAATGAGTCTAGACTCCTGAAGGTGAGATGTCATTTTCGTATATGTACGAGGTATATAGCATACAATTTTATTGTTGTGTTATGTTTTTTCTTTCTTTGGGTTAGTGTAAATTTAATGACAGAAAGTAGTAAAATCTTGTACATAATTGCCGAATCGGTTCACTCTTGCCACATGCAGTAGTCTAGCCAAATGCTGGCGACTACGTTAAAAGTCTTTATCTGTCAAAATTGCTTATGACCAGTGCTGCTGCTAAATTGCAATCAAGGTATTATACTACTATTTCATTAGCCGCACTATTATACTACCTTAAACCTAATTATACTACTTTTATGAAGTAAAATTTCTCTCCGAACTATCAATAATTATTATAAAGGAATTTTTACATTTCCCAAAAATTATATTGACCAAGAATGTATGTCAAAAAATAAACAAAACACAAAAAACAAAATTTGGTATTTTATTTCAATTGATGCCTTTGCTTCCAAATTGAACGCCAAATACTATTATATAATATACTAAGAAACCGACGAGTTTTTAAATTCTCTATATTAACTTTACTTGCCCGTGTGTTTGTGGGTTTGTGGGCTTGTGGATTTGTCATGGATTCTTGCGATCAATTTTTAACCCACTTCCTACAACCCGATTTTATTGAAATTTGGCACACATGTGTATTTCCGGAGACAACACTTTCTATTAAATTTTGAGGCCCCTCGGGCTGCGGGGTCGGGGGGCTCCCATACAAAAATTTACCCGATTTTCTTCAAATTTTACACACATGTGTATACCCAATAAACAATACTTTTGGTAGTGATCGGGTCCCGGGTTCGGCCGCAAGGCCCTTATACATTTTTTAAATATCTATACTGGCATCAGATATTCGTCGCCCTTTATGGACTGTGTGCGGTGTGTGCTGCGCAGTCGGCTGCCCTGCATGGTTTTGGTGGTAGAGAGAGAGAGAAATCTTAGCTCACGCACAAATGAACCCAGCAAATGAAACGAGACATAAATGTTTTATGCTTAATTCAACTTACATTTTTATTTACTGAATTTTATTTTTATTGATTTCGTTTTTTGTTGTCGATATCAACTTACAGATAGAACAACAAGTTTTCGCAATATTCTGTCATTTCGCGTTTTCATAAATTAGTTCAGAGCAGTCAAAGAGTTCTCAAGATAAATGTTCGTGTTTCTTATTTGCTCAGAGTATGAACGTGCTCTAAGTGCTCAGAATAAAATGATCTGAGCATTTTCAATTTTAACATCTGATGTCAAATGTCTGTTTCGATGATTTTCTCCTACAATAAAAAGAAATGGCCCAGAATCGAGGGGCTCCCATATCAATTTCTGCGATTAGAGAATTTAGATGAAAAATGGGTTGTTTATTTTCGATTGATTTTTGTAAAATCTTTGTATGATTTTGTTTTCGGATATATAATACACAAAATAAACGTCGGTTTATTTGTTATATTTTGGTACTTTATTTAAGGCATTTGTATTTAGTTGTTGTAATGTAGTAAAATAATAAAAGTATAAGTACATCATCGTACTTGTGTAGACATTATGAAACACAGGAATATAAGCATGGAATAAATTATTTTGTGCAATTGCAAAAAAGGGCGAAAAATCAATCACAAAATATTTATATAATTTAAAAGGCTTTTTTGTTTTCTGTTGGAACTATTTTTACAAATATTTTTATCGTATAATCCAGTATACTTCCAAAAAGCCGATAATATACTCCGCTCTAAAAATGTAAGCCAGCAGCACTGCTCTTGACATAAAAGCAAAATCAAATTATGCGCATGCGTCAAAACGTCGTACCACTACCAAAACCTTCTCTATAGAAAGCCCAACTGTTCCGATCGTACACAGATACATGCTTAGATTGAGGCCAAACGTATTTGTATTGGTAATCAACTAAAGAGCAAAATCCATATACAAATTTTCTGTTTCCCACTACCACATCTTGCGTTTCTCGCTCTTTGCGACTGCTTATTTTTTGTACACTGTATTCACATCCCACAAACACACATGCGTTTGGTCTTGGCTTACAGCATTAGTATGCGTAGAGTTGGGCTTTCTAACCACTACACATAACATCTACTTACACCACAAACTTGCGGTTGTTCAGGAGTCTAGACTCATTTGCGACCGAAATCGGCCCGCTGGTAAAAAGAACTTGTCATGTCGAGTGTTGAGAACCATTTAGCTCTCCCTAGTTTGTGTAATAAGTCGTCTAAACGTGTTAGTGGAAATTTGTCGTTAATGATTTTATCGTTTAGCTTCCTATAATCGACAACTACTCTCCATTTGTTTTTATCATCTGTGTTCTTTTTTGGTACGAGAAGTAGTGGGACGTTGTATGGGCTAACTGAATGTTCTATTATGTCGTCCTTAAACATTTTGTTCACTTGGTCTGTTATGACTTCCATGTTTGCATGTGGCAGTCTGTAATTTTTAATGTAGACCGGTGTTTTGTCATTTGTGGATATTTTTTGTGTGTAAAAATTGTTTGTTGTCAGATGGTCGTTTTCTAGATGGAATACTTCTTGATATCGTTTTAGGATATTTATATAGAAGTGTGTTTTTCGAATTTTCGTCATTACAGTCTATGTTTAAACAGTTTGTGATCTTTTTGAAACTTGTTTCGTCGTGAAGTTCGTGTTTGTTGTAGTTTAGTATGTCGTAGTCTTTTAAAGGTTTGGTCTCTAGTTTAATGTTTTTTAATATTACTTCAGAGTTGGTTGTGTTAAGAATTCTGCTGTGAGTCATACCTTGTTTAGGTGCAATTGAATTACTTAGAAAGACACCATCGGTTAATTCTTTGTTCAGTATTACCTTGTCTTCATCAATTTCTAGTTTTATTAGTTGTATTATTTGTGTTCGTGGTGGTACCGTTTTTTTTAAAGTCTGTAGTAGTTTTGAGTGCATCGGTGGTGTTATGTTTGTTTCATTTACTACTTTAGAGATAGTAAATGTTTCATAGTCGATTTTACAGAAAAATGTTTTAAGAAATTCTGTACCGAGTATACCGTCAGTATTATCAGTAATTATTTTTAACCAATTGGAAATCATGGTTACAGTATGTGTTACCTATTAGCAGATCTAGTTCTAATATGCCTAAAGCAAATGTTTCCTCTTGCGTTATTCCCGTTAGTTTACATTTTTCTTCCGGGTAATACGGTTCATTTTCAACTTTGTGTGAAATTTTGTAAATTTAGATGTCAGCGCCAGTGTCTATTAAGAATGTCATTTGTTTGTTTTTGCTTTTTAGTATTATATTATTTGATTGCAATCCGATATTTTAAAAAATTTTATTGCCTTGTGGAGAAAAAACGTGCTCCGTGGCTTGCTCATTTCCCTGGTTGTCATTCCCTTCCTTGTATATTGTTCTTATGTGATGAATTGGTCGTTGGTTGAAATTAGACCTTCCGTTTTGTTGATTATTATTGTAATAACTTAGGTTTTGTCTATGGTTTTGCCTTTGTGTATTATTATTGAAATTATTGTTTGATTGTCTATGCAATAGACTCTATGGCTATAGCCGTGTGGTATGTTTGGTTGTCTATAGCTGTTGTTGTATCTGTTCTGTGGCGCGATATAGTTATTTTGTGGCCTTCTATTGATGTAGGTTCTGTTATTGCTTTGTTGGTTGTAATTTGTTGGTCGATTTTTATTGAAATGTTTTAGTCGCCTGGGCCAAATTACCTGGTCCAGAGACTATTTGCAATAAAAAATAAAAAAATCATCAAATGATGACAACGACCGGTGTGTTTTATTTAATTTTAAAAAACTAATTCATTGTTAAGTAAAACTAATTAATTGTACAGTAAAACTAATTAATTGTAAAGTATCTGGATAATAACGGATAAGCCACGGACGATTGAAAGGTGCGCTATGTTACGAGTGGACGTTGGATGACGACTGAATTCGACCATTCTCGCTTTGCCACCATCTAAAGCCAATCCAGTCAATTCCACACTCTTGCTTTGTTGAGTATTTTGTATCACGATATAATTTTCCATATCTCGTTTATCCAATACAGCGCGCCTGAAATGCCAGCGAATGCCAACAAAAATGTTAATAGTGATGACATGGCGATAATACTATGAGTAGCTACGTTCGCCCAGTGTGTTTGTTTATAAAGCACACTAATTGGATTGCGTTACTTTATTGCACAGTTGGAATGTGGTGTCGAATGTAGTGGCAAGGCGATAAAATTGTGGAGTGTCATCAAATGCTGATACGTAGCGATCGCCAATGTTTCCGAACATAGTGCGACTCTTTGTTAGTCACAATGTAAAACGATAATGCGGATTACATTGTATGGTGGTGATTGCCCACGAACGAATTGGGACCGTTGACGCTCCTGTGATTGACTCGTGATGACGCACATTCTTTGTATAATAATGATGATGTTGGTCCGTTGCCTTGCGTTGTATTTGTATGTAGGTGGATTCTATGCAGGCTGATATCTCCATCATATTTTGTTGCTTTGCAAGATCCTGCCGGGCACCGGAAAAGTTGTCAATGTCTTCGGCTGTCTCCATCTTCTCCTGTAATTCCAGGCCTTGACGGCATTTGGCCTTTTAGTATGTTTGTTGCTCTTTTAATGGTAACTACACGAAACCTTCCATCTTATCCAGGGTGTGTTTCTATAATTCTGCCGAGGCGCTAAATTGTAGAAGGTGTTGCTTCTTCTGGCAGTATTACTACTTGTCCTATTTGTGGATCGGGTGTAGGGTCTAACCATTTCGAGCGGCGTTGGAGTCGACCGAGGTATTCGGATTTCCATATCTTCCACAGATGCTGTTGAATCTTCTGCAATAGTTGCCATCTGTCCAAATGATTTGCTTTGCTGTCGGTTAAGTTCCTTTCCGGAGCAGTGTGTAAAAGATGAACCAATTAGGAAATGTCCTGGTGTCAAAATCGATAGATCCTCTGGATCTTCACTAATGGGACAGAGCGGTCGTGAGCTCAGACATGCTTCCACCTGTGTCAGTATAGTTGGGTACTCCTCAAAGGTGAGTGTGTAATGCCCTATAATTCTCTTTAAATGGTACTTCATTGATTTTACTCCCGTTTCCCATAGCCCCCCAAAATGTGGAGCTGCCGGAGGGTTAAAGTGCCAAGTGGTTCCATTTGTCTGAAGTTGAATAGCAATGTCTTCGGTTCACTGCCTCTGTAGATGTGGTTTTTCTAAATCGATGATTTTTGCGGCTCCTTGGAATTTAGTGCCACAGTCACTGTACAGGTCGGTGCAGATGCCTCGCCGGGCTGTAAAGCGGTTGAATGCTGCTAAAAACGCCGGCGTGCTGCAATCGCTCACCAGTTCAAGATGAACAGCTTTCATGCAAAAACCGATGAAAATGGCAATGTAGGCCTTCGTGGTTTTGTTACAGCGACCCTTTCATGCCTTTTATTGCACAGGTTCAGCATAATCTACCCCAGCTGTTTGGAACGGTCGAGCTTCATTCACTCGTGGGGCTGGGAGGTTTCCCATTTTTTTTGCCTTATTGTAGCCGTGTGCCGAAAACATTTGAGACACTTGTGGATACATGTTTTAACATTCGATTTGAGTTGGAGGACCCAATATTCTGCGCGAAGCGTTGCCATCATTAGTTGTTGACCGGCATGCAACAGTCTCATGTGAACCTCCTGGATTACGAGTGTGGTTAAAACGTTCTGTGAAGGTAATATTATAGGATGACGTTGAGAGTAGGGCAAGTCCGCGTTCTCCAACCGTCCACCGATTCTCAGTATCTTGTAGTCGTCCAGGATGGGCGACAGTCTAGCTAATTTACTTCTTTTATGCACTGTTTCATTGTTGGCGAGTCGAGTAATCACCTCGCTGAAGAATTCCTGCTGTACTATGCATATCAATCTCATTCGAGCACAAGTTAGCTCTTCTACTGAGAGCGGCCCTAACACCCGCTCTAATTTCTTACGAGCATTGTTGATGAAGCGAAGCCAATACGCTGTTGTTCGAATTAGTCGCTGTAATGACGAAAACCTACACAAAAGTTGGTTGACTTCCCACGAGCAAACATGTCCAAAGAATGTTCGTTATGGGTTGTCCGGTTTCAGGAAATTCGTTTTTGATTTTAGAAATTTTAGACGCTCTCGTCTCCAGATCTGTATTGGCTATATCATACATAGGATACGACTCAAATGAGTGTAAATATTCTGGGCCGTTCTACCACCGATCCTTATCGATCAGTTCCCTGGGCAGGAGTCCTCGTGAAGCTATGTCCGCTGGGTTATCCTTATTCGGGACGTATCTCCAACATTTAGGGTCAATCAACTCTTGAATTTCGGTGACTTTGTTGGCAACAAATGTGGTTCGCGTGTATGGTGCTGCCTTTATCAAGGCCAGAGTTATTTGTGAGTCTGACCAAGCGTAGAGTTGTACCTCTTGCAATCCCATGGTTTCGATGGTATGTACCAACAAATGTGATAATAGTACAGCTCCGCACAACTCTAACCGTGCCAAAGATTTGGTGTTGAGAGGTGCAACCCTGGTTTTTGAAAACAGTAGATTGGTGAGTGTTGAATTTCCGTTGATTGCGCGAATGTACACTGCTGCAGCGTATGCCTTTTCGGATGCGTCACAAAATCCGTGGATTTCAATGCGCGATTCATTGTTGCAATGTATCCATCGCGGAATTTCTATATCGTTTAGTGCTGTTAGCTCTGCCTTCAAAGTGTACCAATTCGTAACGATTTCTTCTGAGAGTTCCTCGTCCCATGCTCGGTGTGCCTTCCACATTTCTTGCATTAGGATCTTGCCAAGAACGACGCACGGAGAAATCCATCGTAAAGGATCATAGAGCCGAGCGACGTCTGATAGAATCGTTCCTTTTGTAGTTCTGTTTGTTCTGGGAGCCTTATTTTGAATGAAAATGTGTCTTTTCCTGGATGCCATTGGATCCCTAACGTTTTAATTGCGTTATTGTCATCAAATGATATTCAGATTTCTATCTCTCGGTCTTCTACTGGAACGGCCCATTTCCTCAATGGGAAGCCTCCCTTGTTCAGCATGGAGATGAGTTGGTGCTGCATCTCCAGAGCCTCACTGACTGAGTCTGCCCCATGAATGACATCGTCCACATATAAATTTTCCTTGGCAATTTTCGATGCCAGCGGATAGTCGTCTCATTCATCTGCAGCCAGTTGTTGCAATGTGCGAACAGCCAAGTATGGCGCTGCAGCCGTACCAAAGGTGACGGTATTCAGACGGTACGCTTTGATATCTTCGTCATTTTTATCTTTCCACAAGCTGAGTTGATAGGCCGAATCGTTTGGAGGCACCCAAATTTGTCTGTACATTTTACTGATGTCGGCTATGAATGCGACCTTGTGTTTTCGAAAACGAGTGACGTGTTCGAATATGTCGTCTTGCAACCTTGGACCCACAAGTAAATGGTCATTGAGTGACGTACCATCTGAGTTTTGCATGATGCATCAAATACAATTCGCATCTTGGTAGTGGAGCTGGATTCCTTTATCACTGCGTGGTGTGGAAAGAAATAGTGGTCTCCCAACGATGTGGGATTTATCTCTGTCATATGGCCCAAGTCTTTATATTCATCGAAGACTCTCTTGTATTCCTGATAGAACAATTTGTTAGAATTGAATTTTTTCTCCAGTTGAAGATATCTGATCCTCGCTGAATTGTACGATCGTCCTATCGTCCCAAAACCATTACGGTGTTCTTCTCCCTTTCAAGTTTAATAACTGGCAAGCAGATTCTGAAATTAGGGACGTTTCTGATCCGGGATCTATTAGTGCACGCAAGACCACCGGAAATCTTCCAATATGCTGTATGTCGGATATTCCACATGCGTTGCAATGTGAGATCCCAATGACCTCGAGTGGTGGACGGAAGCTTTTGTACTGTATGAAAAATCAGCACATCTTCCCAAGAATCCACTGACACGCCAAGGTTTTTTAAGGATTGCTTAGCTCCATTCGTTGTATCAAGTAGTTGTTTTAAGTCGTCCGATGACTCTTGAACGAACAAAAAACAATTTGAGTTGATTGTCCTTTAACAATCGTACATTCTGAAACCGTTTGACTAGCAATGCCCAGGCAGTTTCAAAATTCGTGTCGGTGTTTCGAAGCATACGCGCAGCTTCACCGCTTAAGTTGCCCTTTAGATGTTACAACTTATGTGCCTCGGATATTGAGGAATTTTTTGCTACTAGGCTCTCGAATAACGCCTTGAATTCGGGTCACATTTTTAAAGAGCCATCAAAAGTGCGAATTGTCATCGGAGGAAGCTTCAATTCAACCGACGGACTCTTTGAACCAGCCATTAATATGTGTAAGAAGCTTGGGCTATCGGCGGTTGTGAGATGTTCCTTTAACTCGCATGAATATGTGAAGAACAGTTCCTTCAACTTGTGGAACGTGCGGGCTTCCATATATTTTATCTTCGTTTCTTCACTAGGAGATTCAACAATTTTTTTATGAAGAGCTCTAGCTTCATTGAACGACGTCTCTAGATTTGAAAGACGCACCTCGTTCATGTGTATTGACTGCCTTTTGATACCCAACTCCTGATATGCCTTATAGTCGGCATCCAACTCGAGTGCGATTGTTTGAATCGCTTCAATTGCTACAGACATTTTGCCCTTACTCATTCTGATTGAAAGGACTTACTAAACTCCCACACACACAAGCCTTATATATAATTATAATCGATAACTTTAAACAATTTTAAAAAGAGTGTAAATAAAATGCCACACACCTGAGTTTTAGCGTTGCTCCCTTGATGTACCCGCCTCTTTAAATCGTCCAAATTTGTGTTATATTGAGTTGCTAATTCAACACTCACTGTGCTAAGCTGATTTGAATTCAACACTCAATAGAGTTTTTGTACGCGCGAGTTATGTTCTTGGTGATGGCAGAGCTTAAAAAAAACGACTGCTTAGAACGAGAGTAACTTTATTACTAACTTTTTCAATTCTCTATTTTTGTCTGATGTCTGATTCTCTGATTGTTGGATTTTACATTACAATTTAGCTTAATCAACAATATGAGTTAAGAAATTGATTTTGCTTAATTAACAATATGAGTTGAGAAATTGATTTTGCATAATTACCAGGAAATTTTGAATAATACGATTTTGATAAATTGACAATTTGATTTTTCATTGTTGCCTAATTCTACTTATTCTATGAACTGCAACTGGGCCGGATGTATTGCATCTGGTTGATATATGTTCAGCGGTTGGTGCACTGACCTGAGTTAGTGCATGTGTCTCGTTGACCTTGTGTGGCGTATGTAACTCCTCCTCCCCTGGTGTAGAGCGATGGCCACAAGGAATTCGATGGGGCTGGAGCGATGCAATTGTCGTCGTTGATGCTGTATGTGGATGCTGATTTAAAGATGTATAAATATGCTGCTATGATGGTAAATTAGAAGTGAGGCGAATGTGTAGTTGTCCCTTGTAAGTGTCTCCAAACGTAGGATTTCAATTTCTTTTTTCTTTTTGAAGTGGTATTCTTTCATCTTCTCCATGTTGAGCTTTTCGACTGTTAGTTTAGTCTCGATGTTGCTTGGTGTGTAGGATGTTGGAAGTATATGGATGTCGTCCCAGTAGGTATTGATGTTATCCCGGTAGGTGATGCTGTTGATCTCGATTTCGCAATGTTTGTACTTCACTAGTAAAGTACCTTGAACTGTCTGTAGACTTTTACTGCAAGTAGAATTTATTTGTGTATTTGGTACATTTATAAGCAATATAAAATTTGGTTCCGGCTGATTAATAGTTTGTATAAGTCCGACATCATTTAGGGTACAATTTGCTGCTTCGTTGTTCATCAGATGGCGAATGCATGTAGAGTTCCTCATTTTTTCCTCGTGTGTTGGAATTTTACAATAAAACATGCCTTCTATTTTTGGGCATTTTTCATCAAAATACTGAATGCCTTCTGAATTATAGATTAAATACGGTTTTGTTTCTATTTCTTTTGTGTGGTTTATGGGAAGTGGATAATATGATATAAGGAGTAATTTTCATTGGACAAATTTGGGATCTGGATATTAAATATTATTTTAGTGCCGTTGTAATAAGCCTGTTGGTTCAATAATTCGTAAATATGTTCGTCAGATTTAATATCTATTGATTGTTTGTTAAACATTTCATATATTTCTTTTAATTCGGTGGGGTTAAGTATTAATTTTGAGATTAAATTTAGTCTTGCGAGCAAAACAGCTTCGGCTATATTTGAGATGTGGTTAGTTAAAAGATCGATATTGTAGTTAATTTGCTGAAGGTGCTGTGTGTATAGAAGAATGTTTTCATTAAACTTGATTCTGTTTCCGACAGATTCTTGGTAATGTGTAAGGGATTTTTCGATATGTTCTTGTTCATTATTTATGTGATTGGTCAAGTTATTAAATCTTTGGATCATTTCTGTATTTAATTTCATTTGACTCGCCACTGCGCCTGTAATACCATCATTTTCGGATTTTAATTTTGCTATTGCAGCATTGATTTCTTGTGCATCGTTCGCATCCATATTACCGGTGATACATTTTATTGTGGTACCAACTATGTTTAGAAGTCCTCTTTTATTACGTGTTCTTGGGGAAAGTGAGTCGAGTTTGTTTTGTAATTCGTTCAGTTTGAGTTTAGTTATCCGGGTTAAGTTTTTAGTTACGATGTGTTTTTCGAAAACGGTTAAAGAATTTTTTATCTGTTCGACGTTGTGTTTGTATGAGTCTAAGTCGATTATATGTATGAGTCTGTTATAGTTTTGTATTCTTTGTGCTGGTCCTAGGTTAAGTGGAAGTATGCCTGCATTTCTGTCTAAGTCGCGAATTTCCAGTTGAGCTAATGTTGGGGGTTAGGGTGGAGTGGAGGCGTTCAACCGGGGAATTACTGCTAGTTTGTTGAAATGAGGTGAAATGAAGGCTAGTTTTGTATTGCTCACAAAAATCTTTAAATATGTTCGCTGTGAACTCTGATCCTTGATCACAGATAACTTTTTTGGGATTCCGTAAAGGCTGATGAAATTTCTTAAAGCTTTGATTACTGATAGACTATTTCTTGTTGGAAGGGTGAATGCCGATGCAAATTTAGAGAATTTGTCGATTATAGTTAGTATTTGGTAGTGGTTTGTGGTGTAAATATCGATGTGAATTATATCTAAGGGTTTAGAAGGGTTTTCCGGTTTTTCGAATTTTATGTCTATCGTATTTAAGTTGTTGACCATTTTCACAACGGTTAATTGTTTCAGTTATCTTGTTTTTCATGAATGGGAAATAAAATTGTCTTTTGATGTGTAAAAGCGTTTCATTAATTCCTCTATGGTTGTTGTTTTCGTGATATGTTTTTATTATCTTGTCTTGTTCGTCGTTTTCTGTTATGTCTTCTAGTATTTCAGTACACCTTATTAGACGGAAAAGTTTACTCATTTTGAATAAGTTGACTGGACAATAAGGAAGGTATCATCGTCGGTAAAAATCGCTGAAAGTTTGTTAGGTGGGGTAAATTGCTTAAATATCTCTATAATTATTTTTTCTGTAAACTCAGGTTTTTTTATAATTCTACGTTGTTTATTTTTATTTTGGTTGGATTTTTCTAGGATGATCTGAAGACTGAAATCGTTTAAAGGTTTTTCCGATACATGAATTCCATCGTCAAGATTTTCTTCTGCTGAATGAATAGTGCTACCAGAGGTTCCGTGATTAGAGGCAATGTCGTTAGAATTAATATCAATGTACTTGTTGCTTTTTGGTTCGTTAATTTTGATTCTGCTCAATGCATCTGCATTGGTGTTAAGTTGACCTTTTTTATAGATTATTTCGTAGTCATATTCCTCGAGTTTAAGTCTCCATCTTATTAATTTGGAGTTAGGCTCTTTTAAACTCATAAGCCAAGTAAGAGGTTTATGATCGGTTATTATTTTGAATTTGTGACCAAAGAGGTATGGTCTGAAGTATTTGGCTGCCCAAACGATGGCTAATAACTCTTTTTCGATGGTTGAGTAGTTTATTTCGGAAGTTGTGAGGGTTCTGCTTGCAAAGCATATTGGCTTATCGCTACCGATAGGGCCTTGGGATAAAATAGCACCGAGTGCGAAATTGCTTGCATCCGTAGTGAGGTTGAATGGCTTGGAAAATTCAGGGTATTGTAGGATTGGTTCGTTTGGGAGGATATTTTTACAAGTTTCGAAGGTTTGGATGTAATGGTCATTTATGATTATTTTGCGATCTTTTTTTAAACATTCAGTTAGGGGTTTGGCAAGCTTTGCAAAGTCTTTGATGAATTTGCGGTAGTAACCGAGTAATCCAAGGAAAGCTCTAATATCTTTTTGTGTTCTGGGGAGTGGGAAATTTTTGATAGCATAAATTTTGTCGGGATTGGGTTTTACTCATTCAGTGGATACTATGTGTCCTAAGAAGGCAATTTCCTTTTTAAGGAAATCGGATTTATCTATTGGACATTTAAGTTTGATTCTCTTAATTTAAAGAAAACTTTTTTGAGATTTTCCAAGTGTTCCTGTAGAGATGTCGAGTAAATTATGATATCGTCTAAATATACAAGTCAACATGTACCAATGAGGTCTTTGAGTATATTATCCATTACTCGTTGGAAAGTACTTGGTGCGTTTTTGAGTCCGAATGGCATGCGTAAGTATTCGAAATGACCGCCATCAACGGAGAAAGCTGTTTTTTGTATATCTTTGGTGGAAACCACTTGCTAAATCGAGTGTGGAAAAGTACATGCACTTTCCAAGTTTGTCGAGAATCTCTGTTATATTGGGGATAGGGTAACGGTCTTTTCGTTAAGTTTCCGATAGTCTATTACCAAGCGCCATTTTTGTTTGCCGCTTGCGTCTATTTTTTTTTTGGCACAATCCAAACAGGTGAGCTCCAAGGTGAATAACTTTGCCTTATTATTCCTTGTTCGAACATCTTATTAATCTGCTGTCGGATTTCTTCCTTGTGGCAATATGCGTATCGATAAGACTTCGTATATATCGGAACATCGTCTGTTGTTGTAATTTTGTGTTTAATTTGGTTTGTAAAACTTAAATTTCGGCCTTCTTTGAAAAATATATCGTCAAATTGCTTGCATATTTTGAAAATATTCTTTTTTTCTTCAGTGTTTAGATGCGTAGTACGTAAAAGTTTTGTAATGTCGGATTCTGAAGGAAGTGCGTCATAGCTTATGTTGAAGTTATTTATTTCCACAACTTTTACTTTTAGAGGTTGTTCTATGAAAAGAGTTTGGTTGTTTGAAGAGCTGTTTGAAATTTCAGCTGGGCAAAACCAATCTTTGGATGTGTATAAGTCTTCAGAAATTGTGAGGTCAGGCTTAATAATAGTATTTTTTAGGATTAAGATATTAAGATTAAGATATTTTATTAAACATTTAGATATTATACAATTTTGACTTAAAAACTAAACTTATAACTATTATTATTAAGTGTCGGCTCAACAATAGGGTCCCGACGTATTTATATTGTCTTTTTTTTTGTATTGCTTATTATTAAACAATATTTTTTACTACTTAATCTACTACATGTTTATTTTTAAAGCAATTTAATTTTAAATGATAAATTTTAAAATAAAATAAAAATGAAGAATAATATTAAAGGGGGTATAAACAGGGCGATCTTCAGTCTCTGTAATATTGGTTGCCCGCCTTCTCGTAGAAGGAGACGTCTTGATTGTTAAAGATGTCATCGAATCTAGTATCAGTGAATCCTCTTATGTGTATGTACCGGTGACTTGGCTCGATTTCCTCGATTCGCAGTCCTTGCATCTCAGGACTTGGATGTGTTTCCAATGCGTCGACGAATTTCCTCGCCATTCGGAACAAGTGGTCAGTTATTGGCAGCAGACCTGCTGCTTCGTATAGTTTTGTAGTCGACACAAACTTATAGCTGTTTGTCACCCTCCAGAGTCCTGTACAGATCCTTAGTACCTTCCTTTCAAATAGGAAGATCTTCTTCATCGTTGTTGGTGAGACGGTGAACCATATGGGGTAGCCATAGGTTATCTCTGGCCTGATGAGATGCTTGTAGATAAGCAGCCTGGTGTTGTTGGACAGACCGTTTCGTCTTTTAAGTAGCGGGTGCACCAAATGAAGAGCGTAGTTCGCTTTTTTCATTGTTTTGTCGATGTGAGAGTTAAACTTGAGCCTCTCAGTAAAGTTGATTCCCAGGTACTTAGTCTCTGACTTGGTGTTTATTGTTGTGTTATCCGGAAGGGTGATTTTTAAGGCTCTGCACCGGCTTGCGATTTTTCTTATCCTTGTTTCGGTTGCTGGTCCTCGGAAGCAGATGAGTTCCGTTTTATTGACGTTGATCTTTATTCCCCACTCCAGGTAGTAGTCCCAAAGATTTCTGAGGTGTTCCTCCACTCTTCGGGCAGCTATCTCGGGAGAGCGGGAAACTGCATACGTTATGGAGTCATCCGCGAAGAGCATAGTCCTTGTTCCGGCTGTATTTGTGGGTTGATCCGCCGTGAAGATGCTATACAGGATTGGTCCAAGTCTGGAACCTTGAGGAACTCCGGCTTTGATCCTTTTCCTTGTCGATGGGCGGTCGTACACCTGTACAAAGAAGACCCTGTTAAAAAGAAAATTTTTAATTATTTTCACAATATAATTGGGGAAACCAAAACTAATAAGCTTGTACAGTAGCCCGTTTATCCAGACACTATCGAAAGCTTTTTCGATGTCTAGCAAACAGGCCACTGTACTACTTTTGACGTTCAGTCCTTTAGTGACGTCACTGTGAAGCTTCAGCAGAGAGTGCAGCGTAGATTGCTTCTCTCGGAAACCGTACTGAAAGGAAGGAATAAGATTTCTTTCCGTACAAAACGTATTGATCTTTTTACGGATCAATGATTCCAATACCATACTGATACAACACAGTAGAGCTATTGGACGGTAACCAGTTACGCTGGAGCGGTCAGTTTTCTTGGGTACTGGTACTACCTTGGCCACCTTCCAGTTGTCCGGAAAGTAGCCATTGTTTAGGCAATTGTTGAAAATGATGGTTAACATCAAAATTGCCATACCCGGTAACTTTTTAAGCAAAAAGTTAGAAATCCCATCTGTGCCTGATGATTTTTTTGAGTTTCCACTCATAATCAAATCATTGACAACAGCTGTTCCGGTAAACATATCGACGTCTACGAGTGCGTTGGCGCGATTTTCTTCACTGAACTGCACTATAGTATTTCCTGGAGAAGTGGTGTCTTCCACAAGACTTTCAACCTCTTCCAAGAAATCTGGAAGATGCGTTGGTGGTCGGTCCGTAAAGCTCCTTTCAAAATGGCAGGCAAAAGCTTCCGCTTTCTCAGCAGCGCTGGATACTGTTCGATCTTCAATGGTGATATTCTCTGGAATAGAAATACGCTTTCCAACCAGAGAGTTCAGATACCTAAAAGCATCAGGGCCTGGTTTGATATCCTAGAGCCGTTTGTTCAGTTCATCTTCCTGAAACCTCCGCACAGCTTGACGACACATGTTAACTGTACAACGCAGTTGCGAAAGTACAGACAGGTATTCGTCGTTGACTGTGTTAAGTGTCCTATTGAAGATTCTCTGAAGGCGTTTCCTAAGCCGTTGCTTGTGAGCATATATGGCCTGTATATGCTCAGGCAAGTGTTGGAAGCGATCCCTGCTTGTGCGAATTGTTTTCTGCCGATTAATGGCTGAATTCACTGCAATCTAAAAATTTCTGATAGCATCATCAATTTCTGTATTCTCCAGATTTCTGCAAGCCGCTGGAATAGGAAGTTCAGCTTCAACTTCTGATTCTGGTTCCAGTTTATTTTCTTAAAGTTGATGTGAAGTTCAGGTGTTGGGGTGACTTGCACAATTCGCTGGTTCAGCCTCACTCGAAGCTCTATGGCGATATGATCCGAGTCGCTATCATGCGCCAAGCAGGAATAATTTTTTAATTCTGGGAGAATATTTAAGAAATTTGTGGTTGCCAGAAAGAAATCCAGAGTTGACGGTGTCCGAGGGTACGTCTTCCGGGGCTGTGAAACTATAGCCATCGTGTGCTGATGTGGATTTGAGTCCATCCAGTCTGTAATGGCCCTTCCTTTGTGATTGCACACTTCGTCCTGCCATCGAGTATGTCTAGCATTAAAATCACCTCCAACAACACAGTATGTGTGTCTAGAGGAGGTGTTGCAGACAGTTTGCAAATCCCGTTGGATGTCTTCCCTCGTTGCGTTACAGTGATTGTACACCGATATCACCAGCAAGGTCTCCACTTCGTTGACTTTAATGCTGACAGCTGTTGCTTCCATGCTACGTAGACCACAGATTTGCACCTTTTCGCCTGCCATAGTGTTCCTGATAAGAACCGCCGTCCCAGAGCGTCCACTGCCTTTGTCGACCCTGTGGATATTGTATCCGTCTGGACTGAACGGATTTCTCCCAGTGAGATTTGTTTCCTGTAAAAGAAGAATGTCAGGTTTATTAGTTTTAATAAATAATGTTTGTGTGATACGCCTAGCTAACGAATAAATGGAATTCACATTATATGAGAATATACTTATCCTGCTTATTGTGAACATAATTCACAAATAAGTCGACCCAAAACGGTTGTTTTGGACCTGTCATCAAGACTGCTATAATTAGCAGGCACGACTTCTCTTGCCTTCTGTAAAATTGTATAGAGGTCAGCTCCAAATAGCCTTTCCGTATCATCGAAGATGTTGGCTTTTCCGGTAGATGGTACAGGTTTAACGGCTGGCTTTTTTATTGGTTTGCTGTTTGATGCTGCATGGCTGCTTGTTAGAGGCTTGCTGATCGTTGCTGGCTTGCTGCCCCATAGCAGCTATACTAGCAAAACTTACTTCCTTTACTATGGCTTTTGAAGCAGACATCTGGGCGAATTTATGTTGTTCCTTCTTCTTTTGTGCGGTTTTAAGCTTTTCAGCCATCTTTTCCTTATATTTTGGACATCCTTTATAGTTTGCAGGATGTCCAATTTTCTGGCAGTTTGTGCAGAAAACGTTGTCGTCTTTTATATTGTCTGCATTTCTTGGGCATTGGCCAGGCAAGCGCTCATCTTTGCACTTGACGCATCTGTATTTCATGCCGCAATTACTTGCGACATGTCCAAATTTTTGGCAGTTTCTGCATTGAGTAATGCTCGCCGATTTTAGTTTTTCCCAATGCACCAACTGGTTCAAAAGGAGGGTTTTTGAGCAAACTGCCGCTTTATCGCAGTTCTTCTCTAGCTCGACAATGAAATGATTAAATTGCTTGTCAGTCAGTATTTTTTATGAATACATCGCCGTTGCGAACATCAACTGGGATTTTTATTACTGTTTTTGTGTTCGCAGGAATAATATGTTTTCCAGAATTAAGGTTTGGTTTGAATAAAATGGGAGTTATGGAGTTTCTAGTAGTGAGGGTTTTTGTTTCTAAATCTACTTTGTTTGTGTTGTTGTTAAACGGTTGGTAGGCAGTAGGTTGACGTAATTGGGTCATTGCTGATAGCGTGTCCATTGGTTCAGGAGGTGGTAGGTTGGGAAGGTTTTGTTGCATATTAGGTGTATTATTCCTACCAAATCGGTTAAAATTAGGTGGGTTATTTATATTCTGATTAAGATGGGTGTTCCATCTTATTGGTTGATTATTGTTGTTCTGATTAAGGTGATTTGGGGTAAAATTATTGCTAGTATAGTTATAATTGTTTCGGGGTAAAATATTATTAGGGTGGTTAAAATTATTTGAGTTGTTACCATAATAGTTTGGATTTATGGGTCTTTGGGAAAAGTTTTGGTAATGTGTTATTTGTCTTGGAAAATTGTTGTACATTCTATTATAAAATTGAGACCGTGGGGGACCTGTATATTGAGATGGTTTAAATTGTTTCCTAAAATTGGGTTGAGTTGGTTCAGTTTTCATGTAAAAGATTTTTTGCTCCTTGATACAATAGGAGAGAGCTAGTGCTAAGGATTCTGGTCGCATGGCCCTTATACTGGAACCAAGTGGTTCTTTTAGTCATTTTAAGAAATTATTAAGGCACATCTCTCCAAATAGTTCTTTCTTTGCTTTGATTACGTTAACGTCGGATTCGTGGATTAAAATGTCATTGTATAGAGATGATTGAATCTCGACTACTTCGCTGTAGTAGACTTCTACGGTTTTGTAACCCTGTCTTAATGAATGTAAATCTTTAATTAATGATATCTCTGTTCTTTTGTCGGAGTAGTGCAACATGTGTTTTTATACTGTCCCAATTTAATGTTGTACCATACATGTTTAACACTTCGTTCGCTTCGCCTTCGATTTTATGTCGAATGGCACGAAGAAGTATTTGTTCCTGTGCGGAATTGTCAAGAGGTTTAATGTATAGGAGGATTTCTTCTACGTTATTTAGGAATTCATACAATAATCTAAGATTACCATCAAATTTAGGTAAATCTTTTATTGCATCTGGGATTCTAAGGAGGTTTAGGGTATCGATAATGTTTTGATTTGAATGGGGTAGCATTAAATTTTTATTTTTATTTTTGATATTTAATCATAAAACAAGGTTTTTCAATATTTTGACTTACATGTACCCATTAAGTAGTATGAGGCAGTATATCATCATTCTTTGGATTTCCTTAGGTTTCGTTTGATGAGGGTTTCTTTCAATTTGATGGCTATTTAGATTTTCACTTATTGTTCAGATTTATTTTTAGCTATTAGGCTATTTAGATTTTCACTTATTGTTCAGATTTATTTTTAGGTTTTTAATTTAGTTTTGTGTTTCACTTATTTACTTGACTATTATATATATTTTTTATTCTTGGTTATTCATCCTAATTCTATTTTCACTTATAGTCTATTGAGTTCGTAGGTTCCAGGGTCAAAGGAATCGGAATTCCAAGGCGTATGCACTGTATCACTATTACCAATAAACCTTTGGTATTAACACGTCGCGAATAGCTGTCGCGAGAATGTTACAATACAGTAAGTAAAGTTTTATTTTCGGTAAAACCGCCGAAATATTACTTATTATCTTTATGGCTACTCTGGACTACCCGACCGCGCCAGTTATGTTCTTGGTGATGGCAGAGCTTAAAAAAAACGACTGCTTAGAACGAGAGTAACTTTATTACTAACTTTTTCAATTCTCTATTTGAATTTTCTGATTGTTGGATTTTACATTACAATTTAGCTTAATTAACAATATGAGTTGAGAAATTGATTTTGCATAATTAACAGGAAATTTTGAATAATACGATTTTGATTAATTGACAATTTGATTTTTCATTGTTGCCTAATTCTACTTATTCTATGAACTGCAACTGGGCCGGATGTATTGCAGGTTGATATATGTTCAGCGGTTGGTGCACTGACCTGAGTTAGTGCATGTGTCTCGTTGACCTTGTGTGGCGTATGTAACTCGCGCGAACAACGTCACTTTCAACACCCACTGTGCTGAGCTGATTTGAATTCAACACTCACTGTGTTGATCTGATTTGAAAAATCTAGTTTTGTACGCGCACGAACAACGACTTTCAACGCTCACTGTGCTGAGCTGATTTGAATTCAACACTCACTGTGTTGATCTGATTTGAAAAATCTAGTTTTTGTACGCGCACGAACAACGTCTTTCAACACTCACTGTGCTGAGCTGATTTGAATTCAACACTCACTGCGTTGATCTGATTTGAAAAATCTTGCTTTGTACGCGCACGAACAACGACTTTCAGCACTCACTGTGCTGAGCTGATTTGAATTCAACACTCACTGTGTTGATCTAATTTGAAAAATCTTGTTTTGTACGCGCACGAACAACGACTTTCAGCACTCACTGTGCTGAGCTGATTTGAATTCAACACTCTGATTCTGATTTGAAAATTGGGTTTTTGTACGCTCACGAACAACGACACTTTCGAATCCTGGACATCCGGCTCGAAGGACCAATGTTAGTCGCCTGGGCCAAATTACCTGGTCCATAGACTATTTGCAATAAAAAATAAAAAAATGATCAAATGATGACCGGTGTGTTTTATTTAATTGTAAAAAACTAATTAATTGTTAAGTTAAACTAATTAATTGTACAGTAAAACTAATTAATTGTAAAGTATCTGGAAAAATAACGGATAAGCCACGGACGATTGAAAGGTGCGCTATATTACGAGTGGACGTTGGATGACGACTGCATTCGACCGTTTTCGCTTTACCACCATCTAAAGCCAATACAGCCAATTCCACACTCTTGCTTTGTTGAGTATTTTGTACCACGATATAATTTTCCATATCTCGTTTATCCAATACACCGCGCCTGAAATGCCAGCGAATGCCAACACAAATTTTAATAGTGATGGCATGGCGATAATACTATGAGTAGCTACGTTCGCCCAGTGTATTTGTTTATAAAGCACATTAATTGGGTCGCGTTACTTTATTGCACGGTTTGAATGTGGTGTCGAATGTAGTGGCAAGGCGACAAAATTGTGGAGTGTCATCAAATGCTGAGACGTAGCGATCGCCAATGAATCCGAACATAGTGCGACTCTTTGTTAGTCACAATGTAAAACGATAATGCGTGATTGCTCACCAACGAATTGGGACCGCTGACGCTCATGTTATTAAAATCGCCAATGAATCTGAACCTAGTGCGGCTCTTTGTTAGTCACAATGTAAAACGATAATGCGGATTACATTGTATGGTGGTGATTGCCCACCAACGAATTGGCACCGTTGACGCTCCTGTTGTTACGCACAGTCCCGTGCTTTACCGTAGGAGAAGAGGGAGTATGCGGGCGCGTTGAATATTAATTAAATGAAAAACGTTTAATTTACTTTATGTAGTAATTAGTGTATTTATTATATTGGATTTTTGATATTATCTGTTGGGTTCTTAGGTTTAAACTGCCGCCTTTAGTAATCGTAGCAGTGGTCTTTTATAATATTTTGTATGGATCGACCAACCAATATGATTGGTTGGCTGCGATCCACCAATGGAACGACAGCATCGTATGCATGAACAAAGGTTCAATACACAAAAACAAGTACAAGCATATATTCGTAGCACACAATCGACCTGCGACATTTATGTCCCTTCTGCAGTCGAGCCACTTGACGGTCGCCTTAGAATTGCCCTCCTGCTGATATTACTATTTCGTAATATCTGCATTTACACTAACTGTTTCTTAGTATCGTATCGGCATTTGTGAGCTGCGTGCTGTGTTTGAAACTCGAGATGCATAAAGGATCACAGTGCCTTTATCGTATCTCGATCGGTTTCTTATTACAAACACCAGCCATCCGTACATACTCTGCAGATTAGTGGTGGATGTGAATTCGGAAATTCGGTACACGAATGTACCGGCAATGTGACAGGCTGTGCCGATCATAAAATAGGTAATTTATTGAAAGCAGATGTGGAAACTAGAGTGAAGCAAGACTGTGTGTGTGGTCAGGGGTGCAATGGTTGTGCCGATCACAACATCCCTTCCCCCTACGAATAAGAAAATTCTTTACCTCGAAAAGGTAAGAATTTTCGTCAAACGAGAATGAACATTATTTGTCGTTAGCAGATACAAAAACCACTTTTGTTTTAACCACTGATACGAAAACTTTGATTGGCGTACAAATTTGTTTGTATTATATTTGTATAAATGGGTTAAGTGCATGAAAGTCATTACAATAATTTTATTTATATATGTATATTTTTTTTCTATGTATATAGAATGATGTATAGTATATAAATATAGGTTTTTTTTTATGTATATATATAAAAAAATTTTTAAATAATTAAATATTTATTTATATATATAAAAGAATGAAAATGATATAATATATTTGTAATATGGTTTTTTTTGTTGACGATTTGTATTTTGAGTTTTTTTTTTATTATTATTTTTTTTGTGCTGAAATTTATAAAATATTTATTTATATATATAAAAAAATGAAAATTATATAATATATTTGTAATATGGTTTTTTTTGACGATTTGTATTTCGAGTTTATTTTATGTTATTATAATTATGTAAGGTTTTAATTGAGATTTTTAAGTGATATAATAGTGATTTTTTTTGCAAGATAATGAGTAGGTATATCATAAAATTAAATATCGTGTCTTTTCGTATGTTTTGTTTCATTCATTTGTTCTGAAAATACTTTTAAGCCAATTATTTGTTCAAAGTTGCAAATGAGTAGAGAGATATTAAGTTTAGATAAGAGGTGGGTATAATTTTGTTTAAGGATGATTTTTAGGATGCTGTTGAAAAGGTAGGAAAAAAATGAATTTCCTCTTGTACGTATAGTTCGGATTTTTGTTGTTAAGTTTTTAAAACGAATCTAGGGGTTGTTTCCGGTTTGTCGTTTTCCTGTTCGCGGATAGCGACCATTTCAGTTGTGTTTTGTTCTTCTGGGGATACTAATTGATTTAGTTTCCAAGCTTTGTATTTTTTAAATGCGATCGCGGTTATAAGAATAGTAATTATAAAATAAATTACAGTGTAATGATGGACATTATGTGGGTTTATGGATTTTAAATCATAACTCTCAATTGTTTTCAATTCATCAATTCGTTTAGATAATTTGTTCAGTTCGTAGGGTGCAGAATTTCTTATTAGTACTGTTTTTTCTTGACTATTAGGAGTGATTACTTTATTAGTAGGAATGAAACTAGAAATATTAAGGGAGGGTATAAAGAAATTGTTAATAATGTTTGATCTAGTGTTGTGGCTTTTAATGGTGAAATCTTTAGCTCTAATATAACATTTGTTATTTGATTTTAAAATTCCAGCGTTTGCTAAAGTATAGGCGTGTATTTTGTTTGAGCAATTTTCATCAATATTATACTCGTATAGAGTGGAATAAAGCCAAGTGTTTTGCTGTTGAAGTTGTATCCAAATTATAGATACATTCGTTATTCTTATGTCACATGAACTCGGCAGTGTTTTTGCTCCTCGTAGAAGTTTGAGTTCACACGGTTCGTTAGAGGGACTAATGGTAAAAAGTGGGTGTTCCATCAGACATGTGTACATATTATGATTTTGGACAGTGCATTTATGAACTTCGTTTTCAGACATATCGTAATGATGTTCTCTATCATAATCTAAGGCAAGATATGAAATTTTTGGCTGTATAAATACCAACTTTCCAGCATGTGCCGAAGGTAAAGTATCTTGAATAATTGGTATTGTGTGCTGTAGGGTAGTGGAATACTTATTTCGTATATAATTTTCCCGCTGAGTATATTTACGCTTATTTTGCTTACTTGAAATATTGCAAGGGAATCATTGTCTAATATGGTGGGTAAAGATAGGCCGGGAGGTAATTTGTTCCTTATCGTAGTCAATACTGATTCTATTTGTTGTGGGTTTATTATAGATTGGTGAGGTTTAGTGTGCCTTGTTAGTAAGTCTATTAAGTTACCTATGATAGTTTGATAGCGTAAGGCCATCAGAGTCGTTATTGAAGTCAAAGCCTCCATTTCTAATTGAGCTCTAGTGTCAGAGTTTGATTCTGTTAATAGGTGAATTATTGTGTATCCTGTTGACTCTGCCGTTCAGTGCTATAGTTTGTTGCTCTAAAAATAATTGGGATTTATTAAATATATTATTTGTCATATCTAAAATTATGGTTTGGTTTTGAATTAGTTTTAACAGGTGTTTATCATTGTTTTGTAATGTCTGTATCTATTCATTATAATGTATAGCGTCTTCCTCATCCAAAGTTCCAAATAGAACTTTTCCAGCGATACCAATAGCATTGAACAGAGCTTGTTTGTTTCGGTGTCTAATAGATAAGTATTGTAATTTATTTTTAAGATCCTCTAGAAAATGATTTGCTTCTAATACAGTGCTATTGCAACTTATTGAAAAGTTTGTGTCGTGTTTTAGCTTGACGCATATGACGTTTATGTTTTTAATAATATTTCCCATTTCTTCAATGCCTTGGATTAATCCTGAAATGTTGTAGTAAGTAATCACCTTCCATTGGTTAGTATACACCTGGAGTTTGCCAATTTCTTCAAAATAAAGTCCCGAGTTTTGTCGAAGTAGTGTTATAGTCATTAAACCTTGTACGCAGGTTACCATTCCGATTATTGCAATCACAAGCGCCATCTTGTACCTACAATATTGTATATTCTATTTTAGTTGTTTGTAGAACCGATTTTAATTTTTTAGTTTAGATAGAGAGTGAATTTTTAATCGAAAAAATGCTTAAGATGGTTATTGTGTACAAGCTTTGTTTTATTTTTGATTCTGATAACACTGTTTTCGTTTGATATAATTTTTGTTACTTCGAATGGACCTTCCCAAAGGGTCGAGAGTTTGTTTTTTCGTGTGTGATTTTTGACTAGAACTTTGTCACCTATATTAAAAATTTTCTCATTACTCTTGTTATCATAATACCTTTTTGAAATGTTTTTCTGGTTTATAAGCCTATGTTTTTCTGCTTGGTAACCATGCTGAAGTCGTGATTTTAACTCGTTTGCATAGTTATCATAATTGTACTGAATAAGGGGTTTTTGTTGAAAAATAGTTTGTATGTTTGGGGTGTATCCATACAATAGTTCGTATGGGGTGTAACCTGTACTGCTATGAGGGGTGCTATTGTAGACAAACATTGCGTACGGAATCCAAGTATCCCATGTAAGGGGATCTCGATTGACGTAGTGTCGGAGAAATTCTGCAAGTGTTTTGTGACTTCTTTCTAATGGTCCATTGGTTTGAGGATGATAAGGTGTGGTGTTAATTTTTTAATTTTTAAGAGTTTGCAAATTTCTTTAAACAGTCCACTCAGAAAGTTTGTGCCTTGGTCAGTTAAAAGTGATTGTGGTACTCCGTGTCTACATATTATATTTTCAACGAATGTTCTTGCCACAGTGGGGGCTTCTGCGTTTTGCAACGGAAATGCTTCTGAGAATTTGGTTAAATCATCCTGGAATGTTAATAAGTATTTTTGACCATGATAGCTAACTGGTAGTGGTCCAACTATATCTAAAGCAATTCGTTCAAATGGTGTAGAACTTGTGCTAGTTATTTTCATTGGTATTGGAGGGTTTCTTTGGCTCTTGTTTAATTGACACGACGTACATTTTTGTATATGGTTCTTAATGTCTGTAGTCATTGTAGGCCAGTAATATTTTAGTTTAATTCTTTTCAAGGTTCTGGATACTCCTTGGTGTCCTCCAAAAGGTGATTCATGGTATTCGGTTAATACTGCTGCTATTTGTTCATTATTGTTTAAGATGATTTTGTTATTGGTGTATAAATTTATCGTTATGTTAAGATAATGAAATATTTTTTCTAGAGTTGTTTTAAACTCATTTTTAAATTGGTCTTGAATATTAGGTATGGTGATTCCTATCGTCTCACAATTACTTTTGTTAATTTAATCTTTAATGCTCGTTAGTGTTTGTTCAATCATAATTTGGTCTTTCTGACTTCTTATTGGAATGGGTAGGGTACAAATATGTATGGATTTATTTTGGTCGTTCGTATGTGTTAAAATTTTTCCTAAAGCAGGTTTAGTGAATTCATCGATTAATTTTTATAATTCATTTTCTTCTGGGGATTCTATTGGTGGTAAAATAATTATTTTATGTTGCAGGTTTTTAACTGAATAGATAGATTCTGCTCTTTCGATTAAATTACAAGATGGAACTTGTTGTAGTATATCATTTGTTGTTTTTGGAGTGCTTTCTGCATTGACAATTTTTGCTTGTGATCTTACTGTCCTTTACGTCCCTTTTACTATTTTCGTGCGCTGCTTCTACTACTACGCGACTGAGAGCGTCCGCGTTAACGTTTTATTTCCCAGGCTTGTATACTGTGTTGTAGTCTAGACTAGTCAGGGGACGATGATCCGTGACTATGGTAAACTTTCGGCCATATAAATAAGGACGGAACTGTTTGACTGCATATATGATAGCTAATAATTCCTTTTCTGTCGTGCTGTATCTGGTTTCAGCTGAATTTAGAGTGCGACTGCTATAACATATTGGTCGGTCTTCGCCAATTTCACCTTGCGATAGTACTGCTCCTACTGCATGGTCGCTGGCATCGGTCGTTAGTAAAAAAAAAAATTCAAAGTTAGGATAAGCTAAAATTGGTGATGTGGTTAATTTATTTTTTAATATTCTGAATGCTTCATCACAATGTGCGTCCCATTTAAATTCAATATTTTTTTTAGAAGATTTGTCAATGGTTTTGTTATATTAGCAAAATTTGGAATGAAACGTCGATAATATCCCGCAAGTCCAAGAAATGCTTTTATATCCTTAGCTTTTTTTGGTACTGGGAAGCTTCCTACTGAATTTACTTACTTACTTACTTACTTATTCCATTTTCAGATATCACGTGTCCTAAGTACATTAGTTCTCTTTTAACGAAGTTACATTTGTCTGGTTGTAATTTTAGATTATGATTTGTAAGTCTGTGGAATACCTTGGTCAACTTACAGTTATGTTCCTGATGTAAATCATATCCATATATGACAATATCGTCCACGTATACGAAACAATCTATTCCTTGTAATCCCATTAGTACATTGTTCATCATTCGTTGGAAAGTTGCTGGCGCGTTTTTTAATCCAAATGGCATTCAAGTATATTCGTAATGTCCGAAAGGCGTACTAAATGCGGTTTTCTGTTGGTCCTTTTCATCGAGTTTTATTTGATGAAATCCACTTGCTAGATCCAATGTGCTGAAATATTTGGATTTACCCAATTGATCCAAAATATCCGTTATATTTGGTAGGGGATATGCGTCTCCTATAGTAACTTCATTCAGTTTTCTGAAGTCAACGACTACTTTCCATCGTTTTTGTCCTGTGCTGTCCGCTTTCTTGGGTACCAGTAAGAGAGTGAATTCCAAGGTCTATAGCTTGGTTTAACTATTCCTTCTTCAAGCATGTCTTTTACTTGTCGGTTGATTTCAGTTTTCTGCTATTCTGGTAGCCGATATGGTTTCCTATAGATTGGTATTTCAGGATTAGTGATTATTTTGTGTTTTATTGCATCGGTATAATTCAAATGGTCTCCTTCAAGGAAAAACACGTCGTTAAATTCTCGACATAATTTTATTATGCTGGTTTTCTTCCATGTTACAGTGTTCCAGTTTTAGAGTGGATTCTAATTTAGATAATCTGTGTTTTACAGGATCTTTAGATGTATTCATCTCAATAACGTCAAAGTCCTCTAATTTATCCCATTCCAGTTTCCAGTCTTCATTATGCAAACGCATTTTTTCTTCATTGCTATTTAAAACCATTATTTGTACCTTATTTCCTGATGATTTTACGGCTGTGGCTGCTACGTATACTCCGGGTTGAATTTCCTTTTTTCTTATTACGATGTTTCCATTGGTTGGAAATGGTATTTGTATTGCTTTCTCGCATCTTGGTTCTATTATAAATATATTTTATTCATTTTCGGGTTTATATTGAGTTTTAACTTTTAAATGTTCAGTCTTATGGTTTGCTAAGCTCTCGTTTAACTTAGTCTTACGATTTGCTAAATTTTCTTCTAAATATTTAGTCTTACTCTCTGCTAGGCTATTTTTGAGCGTAGTCTTTCTGTTTGCTAAATTTTCTTTTGTATGGTCAGTCTTACTCGTTGCTAGGCTACCTTTTGGCGTAGTCTTACTGTTTGCTGCATTTTTTTCTAAATGGTTAGTCTTACTCTTTGCTACGCAATTTTTAAGCGTAGTCTTACAGTTTGCTAAATTTTCTTTTATATATTCAGTCTTACAGTTTGCTGAACTTTTTTGTAGAACTTCGAGTAAAAGCTCTCTGTTTATATAACTTATTTCCCCTTGATAATCGTTGAGGAAATCGTTACCAAGTATTCCATCATATTTTAAATTTGCATTTTCGCCTATTATATGGAAAGTGTGATCAATTTTTACACCATTGACGTCAAACGTACCAACTAACGACCCGTGGGTGGAAATCGTGTTTCCTGCAATAGTGGTAATCTGGCAGTCTATGTTATTTATCAAATCTGTATTAATTCCTAAAATATTTTGGCGCTTGAGGAGGCTTATTTCTGCTCCTGTATCTATAAGGAATACATTGTATATTTTGTTGGAAGGGTTAAAAGGAAAACATACTGTTGGTTCTGTTGTATTTAAAAAAGATATATTTATTTTATTTAAAATTGTTTTATTTTTAAGTCTTTTATTTGTGATTGTTTTATTCATATTTGTTTCATTTGTTAAAAGATTTATTGGTGGACTACTGCTGCTGTCTGACGCAATCGGAAGAACGTGTCCGTTTTCGTTTCCCTGAGCTTGATTTGCTTGACGAGTTCTGCTTCTATGATTTTGCAGGTTTACCGCTGTGTTTGGGGGAGGTCCTCTGAAAGGATTTTGATACCGAGGTTGGTGTTGCCTGTTATGTGTAAGGTGGTTGTTTTCGTATCGTCCTTGATTTCTCGAAGTGTTAGTTTGTGGATGTAGGTTGCTTTGTCCTTCGTTCCTTAATCGCGTTCGGCATTACAGTACGAGCACGACAGGTATTGCACTTCTCGTTTTATTTATTTCGGGACGAAATTTGGCAGTGAAGTGTTCCGGTAACATGTCCTTGAGGTATGCCCATACCTTTTACATACCGTGCAAAAAGGTTGCTCCCTTTGTCTACTGAAACCTCGAATCATTTGGAAGTGTGGTTCTATCCGCGACGATTGTTTGTTAGCAAAGTTCGTACTTTGCTTTAAGTCCGTTCCTCCTCGTGCTTTAATCAGGATCCTGAGGTCATGACTTCGTAAGCCATCTTCGAATGCGTTGATCGCTAGCCGTTCGTTCTCTTTCACTGAGTACGCCCGAACGCTATTATCACTGATATTTGCATAAGTTGCCGAATTTAATGCACTTAGCAAATTACATATTCTGTCCCCGATTCACAGATTCTCTAAGGTTTTGTTTTGCCTTAGATAAATCTCCTTGTATTGAGCTTCGTGAACGTTCATCCTCAAAAATTTTTTCTAATTCCTTAATAAGATCAGACCATTTCGAAATTGTCTGATACTGTATTAATTCAAACGCGGGACCCTGCAACTTTGTTTTTACTATTTCAAGAAACACTTGTGCATCTGTATTCGACTTAGTCGATGCAAATAAAATGTTTCCACATGCAATATTCTTATTTAATTTTCCCGCTGTTCCATAAAACTCAGGAACAAAATTAAACGAATCGCTTAAACTAATTTTTACCTCCGCGTCTGTAGGCATTTCGAATTTTTTGATATAATAGGGGTGGAAGTGAAATGGTAGTTTCTCAAACAGACGAACTTTTTTGGCTTGTTTGCGGGTAAGAATTTTGAAAAATATTTTTTTTCTAATCAGGAAAGGGAGGGAGAGGGAAAAAAAATACTTTTTGCAACTTGGAACGTAACGAAAACCTTTTTTGTTTTTGATTTTACTCGCGAAAAATACGTATACCCACTCATATATAAATTTTTTTTTAAATAACTAAATTTTCAGGGCTTACTTTTTTGATAACTGGCTTTGTTGGTGTTGGTGTAGACGAATTCTTAGGTCCTGTCCGGTTTTAGCTTTTCTCTTTGTTTTCTTCTTTTTTCTTCCCTTTTTTTTGCTCCTTTTGTTCCTTGTCCGGGGATGTCGTTGCCGTTGCCAGGTGAGCTTCACGCTCTACAAGTTGGTAACCCTGGTCTTTTTGTTTCACTGCCCACAGTTGGCCATATACCTTCGCTCTAAAGCTGGCAAGGTCTTATGGTCGTGGGACTTCTAAAATATTTTCACTGTATTCACTATATCACTACCCTGTTTTAGCCGGGATTTACGCCTTTTATTTATTTTTTATTTTATTTTTATTTTTAAAAATTAATTTTTTCCCTGTTTTGGCCGGGTTGTACGCCTTTTAATTTTTGTTTATATTATTTTTATTGGGGTTTTGTTTTTTGTTTTTGATTTTGGGACTATCCCACCGCTGCCACCAATTTTGTTACGCACAGTCCCCGTGCTTTCCCGTTGAATATTAATTAAATGAAAAACGTTTAACTTACTTTATGTAGTAATTAGTGTATTTATTATATTGGATTTTTGATATTATCTGTTGGGTTCTTAGGTTTCAACTGCCGCCTAGTGTTTAACGTGTATCGTGTCCATAATTCAACTGCCGCCTTTAGTAATCGTAGCAGTGGTCTTTTATGATATTTTGGATGGATCGACCAACCAATATGATTGGTTGGTTGCCATCCGTACGTACTCTGCAGATTAGTGGTGGATGTGAATTCGGAAATTCGGTACACGAATGTACCGGCAATGTGACAGGCTGTGCCGATCATAAAATAGGTAATTTATTGAAAGCAGATGTGGAAACTAGAGTGAAGCAAGACTGTGTGTGTGGTCAGGGGTGTAATGGTTGTGCCGATCACAACACTGTGATTGACTCCTGATGACGCACATTCATACATTCATCATCATAATAATGATGTTGGCCCGTGCCTTGCGTTGTATTTGTATGTATGTGGATTCTATGCAGGCTGATAGCTCCATCATGTTTTGTTGCTTTGCAACAAAATGCATTATGCTTTTTGAATGTTCTTTCTCTATTTCTAAATTTCTAAAGCGGCAAAAAATTTAGATTTGAGCTCATCCTTAAGTCCATTTTTAAATATGTTTAGTGCGTAGGTATCGTTCATCTTTGTTATGATTGAATTTTGGTTTTCGGTTGTTGTACCGAGGTTGTTGATTTGCAATTTATTTAGGTGGGTTATCAGGTTTGTTATTCTGTCCTTGTATGCTGTGACAAAAAAATTTCTTTGTGTGGTTTGTGTAAGGGATGTGTAAATGTGTGGTATTGTTGTTATTGATTTGTATCTAGTTCTGAGTTCAGTGTTCAGATTTTCTAGATTTTGTGGTTGTGTGTGTAAGGTTGATTTCACGTTTGGACTTAGTTCTACGTGAAAATTCGAATTCTAACAAATCTGCCTTCGCGGTTTCTGTGAGAGTTTGATTTATCAATTCTATGATTTTCAAGAAACTATCTACCTCTTTGTAGTTTCCTGAAAATGTGAGAATGGCTTTTATTGCAGTGATGTTTTATTATGCCTTTAAGAAATCCAAGATGGTTTCTTGATGAGTTACCTACTAACCCAATATGGTTAGCAATAATTACTCGTAGATTGGAATAGTAACACGGTTGATTAACTTTTGTGAACCGGGGTATTTAGCGAACCGAACGTAAACAACGTGTAAAAGTAGGGACAGTGCGCACTACGTTTTCCACTCGTATAGGCTCAGTAGACCGAAATTAAATTCAATTCAATGCCATATTTATACTTTCTGTTTTTAGGTCTATAATTTCTAAATTTTTATTTTCTACGTCAATGTTTTTTAAAAATTCGTTCAAGATTGTAAAAGTGTTATTGTGTATTTCTTTAAACTGTGTTTTTAATTTGTGTTTTCTGTATGTTCTTTATTGAGGGGATTGTTTACTTTTTCTCTGAATCTTTTCCTAAGTGTTTCTAATTCTTAAATTTTTGTTAGTAGGGTATCTTTGTTATACTTTCTATTAGAGGTTTTTTTTGCGTTTATGAATAATTTTTCTACTAATTTTATTAACTCTTATGCTCTTTCCATTACCTAAGAAAATTTATATGGAGGGAAAAAAGTTTTTTTTCTGGATTTCTTTAAACATTTTGGGATTTATTGATCTGTTTGTGTATGTATGTGTTGTGTATTTTGTAGAAAGTAAAACGCAGGATATACAAATAATTTACATTACTCACTGAACAATATAACTTTTATTCTCTTTAACTCCAATGGCGTACAGAATGTATGTGTATTGAATATAGTTCTGAGTGAACATAGCTGTCCCTTGTCATGATTGTTTTACGCTAATGGATTTACATGATGAGTTTATAATGTTGGGTTTACATAATGAATTTATACTGTTGGTTAAGATATAACAGCTCTTCCCCTCGCAAGTAATTCTTCTGTGAATATAATTTCGTTCCTTTTGTATTTTAGCAATCTAAACGTTTCGGCGCCTTTCGAATGCTGCCTGTGTTGTGTTGATGATATCGATATATTTGGAATTTCTGTAGGAATGTTTGATGATTCATTTTCGGTTGTTGAATTATCATCTTGCATAGACGGCTTAGTTTTTACATTATTTTGTTGATCTGTTGTATTTTGATTCTGTATCAAATCATCGAGCTCTTGTTGAATACCAGGTAATGGTTGCAAATTATCACCAACTTTTCGTATTTGTTCAATGTGTCGCTTCCACTCACGACCATCATCCAATTTCACTTGAAAATGTAAAGCACCCACTTTTTCGATAATCCTGCCGAATTGCCATTTGTTTTTAGATAAATAATCACGCACAGCAACACGATCAGTAATATTCAATTTCGGTTTTTGTTGATTGCATTCATGCGATTTGTTTATTTGTTTTTCGACTGGCATCATCAGATCTAAACGGGAACGTATTTGTCGACCAAACACAAGCATTGATGGTGATCGACCAGTAGCAGGATGTATACTTCGTCTGATATTTGCAACTTCCATTCGTAAATCACTTCGTTTGGCTTTAATAGTTTTTAATTTGTCTTTAATAATTTTCACGTAAATTTCTGCTTGTCCATTCGTACTAGGATGATATGGTGCACCTTGTTTATGTTGGATACCATTTGATTGTAATTTTTGAATTCATGCGATACAAATTGCGTACCCCAATCACTAACAAAAACTGATGGAATACCAAATGTTGAGAAAATTTCACGACATGTTAGAATAGTTGTATCCGCAGTAATATTCGCAAAATATGAACTTCTGGCCATTTTGTATACGCATCGACCAACACGAATAAATATTGTCCGTGTATAGGTCCCGCAAAATCCCCATGCACACGTTGAAATGTTTTGTTGGCGTTTCCCAACAATGGCCTGGATGTAATATACTCGGTTGAGCACGATGTGATTGACACAAATTACAATTTATCACCATTTCTTCGATTTCTTTGTCCATGTTATTCCACCAGCAATAGCCTCTTGCCAATGCCTTCATTTTAGTCATACCAAAATGTGCAGTGTGTAATTCATCCAACACTTGCTTTCGTAATTCAGTTGGTTTCGATTACATCTGTTTCTTCGATTGTATTTGATGTATTCGGAACTAGTAATCGAGACATCGCGTCAGCA